>OW964554.2:17924118-18524118 GCA_943138885.2 Tholera decimalis | reverse complement strand
TAGATATAATCTGTTATGAAAATATAAATTTAATAAATTACTTATCCTGGGTTCATTAATACGAGTATAATATGGTCACCCTACGCACTAAATTTACAAGAAAATAGTTAAGTATTGTTTTTTTTCAGAATCCAAAATATATACTTTGCTGAACCGTGTACATATATTTAGCAGACATTTCTGCTAAATGTTAGTATCTCTGGCCTTAGATTCCGTTGAGATCTCAGGTGGCTACAGTCAAACATATATAATTAGAACGTCAGGATTGAGGAGCCAAAGAAAATGCGTTCATATACAAAATTTACTCTGTTTTACTATTTTATTCCTATACTGCAAAAACAAACACAACACCTGCTAAATGATCATTATGTCGAATATATTAATTGATCGCTCACATCCAGTAGAAATTCACCTCTTGAGTTTAGATTGAGGAGCCATATTAAAAGTTTTGTAATTTCTTTCATTTTAGCTCTACAGAAGCTAAATTTTTAGACGGTAATATACAAAATTACTACTAAATGATACAAAATTTTCATAAATATTCATCTATTACTTAACGAGTTCCAGGTGGCTCCTCAATTCAGACGTTTAGATTGAGGAGCCACTTTTGCATTAAAATAACTAGTGATATATTTTGCTGCTAAATCTAGAATTCGTGCTGCAAAATAAGCTAATTGCTGCTAAATAATGGTGAGATCAGATTTAAAAAATCTGATGTGGCTCCTCAATCCTTACGGACATAATCTATGATCAAGTATATAGGCACTAACACCATTGTCATTTCTTCAGCCTGCGACATAAATCCGAATCCCTTCGAGAATTCTGGGATAAAAAGTAGCCTTTGTATAATTCCAGGGAACTATCTACTTACCATTTTCATTCAGAGCTGTTCAGGGGTTTTTGCGTGAAAGAGTAACAAATACCCATATATCTATACATCCATCCTCACAAACTTTCGCATTTATAATATTAGTAAGATAAACAACGTTTGCGAAAGATTTCATTCAATTGGTAAAAAATTGTTGAATGCATTGCCCCATACAGCGCACCCAAGATTTTTAATTCTGATACGTTATACACAGCTAAGTTTTTCAGGTTTCAAAAACTAAGCTGTATCATCGATTTTCTGATAAAAGGTTAGTGACTCAAAACTAAAAGAGAACATAAACGATTTCAATTAAAAATTGGATAGACACTGTGCTATAGAAAATAGGCTCGAAAAATTACATCACATGGCTGAATCTTTAAGGTCAAGTGACCTTGACGAGGTCAGTCCATGGTCGGGTGAGAATTCAGTGTTTGTACAGAGAATCCTCCGTGTCTTAAGAAGCATGCTAAGCCGTTGATCATGGCTTCCAATCGAAGATTTTTGTTTTATTTACTTACGGGTTATGTAAGTCGAATAGGCAAAACGATTGCAGGAGATTCTTTTCAAAATTGTTGGCAAAGTAGGTTCGGATATAAAAGTATTTTCTCTAGCACATCAGCAGATAATAAGAATTCAGGAATTTCCAGGTGTGCTTGAATTTTTCATATTGCTAGAATAAAACAGAATATTTATAATACAAATACGTTTATTATTATTTATAATATTAGTAAGACAAACAACGTTTGCCGAAAGATTTCATTTCACCGGTAAAAAATTGTTGAATGCATTGCCCCATACAGTGCACCCAAGATTTTTAATTCTGATACGTTATACACAGCTAAGTTTTTGAAAACTGAAATTGACACGGGTCTATTTCAGGTTTCAAAAACTAAGCTGTATCATCGATTTTCTGATAAAAGGTTAGTGACTCAAAACTAAAAGAGAACATGAACGATTTCAATTAAAAATTGGATAGACACTGTGTTATAGAAAATTACTGCACCTAATAGGCTCGAAAAATTACATCACACGGCTGAATCTTTAAGGTCAAGTGACCTTGACGAGGTCAGTCCATGGTCGGGTGAGAATTCAGTGCTTGTACAGAGAATCCTCCGTGTCTTAAGAAGCATGCTAAGCCGTTGATCATGGCTTCCAATCGAAGATTTTTGTTTTATTTACTTACGGGTTATGTAAGTCGAATATGCAAAACGATTGCAGGAGATTCTTTTCAAAATTGTTGGCAAAGTTGGTTCGGATATAAAAGTATTTTCTCTAGCACATCAGCAGATAATAAGAATTCAGGAATTACCAGGTGTGCTTGAATTTTTCATATTGCTAGAATAAAACAGAATAGAATTCACATCTACGACACTGGTGTTACTATCATTGCTTCGATCAAAATTACCAATATTCAAGAGCAAAAATTGGTAACGGCAAAATATCATTTTCTGAAGGGGTGTATTTAGAATGTAGAATTCACCGGTTGTTTCACAGTATACAGATAATCAGTACTTCAACTAATAAATTTTTCATATCAAAGACTACTTTCTAACGATGGTTCGCGCTGGCAAATGGAAATTTTGTCAAAATGATAACCCTTAAAGTTATTACTTAGTAAAGTTTTCAAAACAGATAATGCACTAGTACTTCCTAATGGCTTCGCCCAATAGCGCAATGTAAATTTGTTTGTATAGGCACCATTTTAAAATTCATTACTGTTCTATCGTTTGCTCTAAAAATTTAATTCAATATATATATTCAATTTAGCCTTATGGCTAAGATGCCGAACTTGTGATCGAGAGGTCGCGGGTGTGAACCTTTACATTATGGCCGTGGACCCACTCCAGTCACAAGCATATTTAGCTAAATATGCTTGTGACTGGAGTAACTAACTAAGCTTAGTTGGAAGGGTTCATAAGATGGCTAGTTATGTAACACTTTGCTAGTTCTTATTTAAAAAAGTCGGAGGGTCTTGGCTTTTATATCAATAAAAAAACTAGTGGATGCATACACATATTTTGAAAAAAATCTGTTCACTGAAAAAGGCTTTCATTTCTTCTTTCTTGCCCACACGTCCTCTCTCCAGTTCCGACGGAACCTATCCAGTACATCCCGCCATCTGCGTAGTCTGCCCCAACCCCACTTTTATACTACTAATAAACAACTATTTAAACTTATATGGTCAAGTTATGTAAGTTCCGTCTATAGATTACTTATCAATTTTATTTCCTACTAGCTTTTGCCCGCAACTTCGTTCGTGTGGGAGGATTTTCCCACGTAAATCCCAATCCCATGGGAATTCCGGGATAAAAATCGTATCCTATGTCCGTCTCCTAGTTCTAAGCTAACTCCCTACCAATTTTCAGCTAAATCGGTTTAGCCGTTCTTGAGTTATAAATAGTATGACTAACACGACTTTCTTTTATATATATAGATTTGTGTGTTTATTTTTTGTTCATGTGTAAATATATCTCTATATGGACTTTGGTCTGAAAATAAAGTATTTTATATATGGTAATCGGACGGGGTAGCTGAAGAAGCTCGCGCTCGGACGCACCGCCTTTTTATACCTTCGGCCGCGAGACGCGTCGAGCACGGCGACCGATTCTCAAAAATAATCCTTATAGCATGATTCAGTATTCACGCGCGATGGCTTATTATTAGCGTATTTCATGTATAACTTTGGTGTTTCTATACCGATTTATATGATTCTTATTTATGGAATAGTTTATAATGTTAACTTTTTCAATTAGGGGTGACTGAGAGTGTTATAAACGTAAGAGTAGACAAATATTATAATCAGAAAGCTTCGAACTGCTAAGCTATCGGGAGTTACACGTGTTATTGTGAGTCAACCATAAAAGATAGACATATGCTGTTGTGGGATATTTTTATATAATTTTAAGGGGAACATTTCCGTCATGAAATGATTTCTGTGTAGCTGTAACCATTAAGGTTGCACACGCGACGGAAGCGTAAAAAATGGAGTAACTTCTCCCGTTTTCCCAACATTTCCCTTCACTGCTCTGCTCCTATTGATTGTAGCGTGATAAAAAGTATACTATAACCAGCTCAGGAGTATGAAAAATAATTGTACCAAGTTTCGTTAAAATCCGTTGAGTAGTTTTTGTTTCTATAACGGTTATACAGACAGACAGACAGACAATAATTTTACTGATTGCATTTTTGGCATCAGTATCGATCCCTAATCACCCCCTGATAGTTATTTTGGTAATATATTTCATGTACAGAATTGACCTCTCTACAGATTTATTATAAGTATAGATGATTTCAAAAGTCTCGGCTCGAACGAGTGTTTGTTACTAACTTTATAACCGAATGCATTCTTAAAACCTGTGTAAACGTTCTTCAACCATTTGTTATGTTTTAGCCCTACGTAATAGTAGGTGAGCTTATTGTCAAAATTAGGCATAGACCAAGGAACTTGTACCTAAACTGGAATGCGGACGCGAAGCTCAAATCCGTTCCGAAGAGTATACCCTCGAAGGACCTAGCTATCTCTTTCTAGTAGTGTGGATATCAATTCGCGATAAACTTAAGGACAATTTTATTTGATGTAATATTTGCAGGTTTTTTAAGACACTTATTATTAACCTTACAAATGATCTATTTCTGTTACCGCTATAACAAAAAATACTATAAATTAATTAAAATAAATATTTAAGGGAGACTCCCATACAACAGTTGTGATATTTTTGGCGCTTTTTATAGGTAATGGTTCCGTACCATTCATTACCTACTTATAAAAATACCCATCATGCGCGAGTCCGACTCGTACATGGCCGGTTTTTTTCTTAATAACGTATTAAATAGAAAGAAAGAAATAAATTCAATTATAAATACAAAGGTCTGTATCGGTCTGTTACGCTTTCACGGTTAAATCACAGAGCCGCTTTCGAAAAATTTGGCATGGAGATAGTTTAAAACCCTGGGAACTATATAGGGTTCTTTCTATCTCAGATTTTTGAATAGTTGCTCGGTAGCGCGATATAACAGAATTCCATGTGGGTGAAAGCTAGTTCTCAATATATATCTGAGGAACTTATATTGAGCGCGCTAATTTCTATAATAAACCCTTCCTTATACGGGCTAAACGCAAAATTGGTTTTGTTAAGCAGACTTTATTGCGTGGAATTATAAACTTTCAGTGGTTAAGACCCGTGATACAAATACAATTATTGCAGATACAGAATTAATAACAGAATCACCAGCTGGCAACTCTTCGAAGGCTTGGCCTTGATAGGCAGTGGTATAGACGTCCAAACAAACGTGCATTAATTGGTAATCTACGTTTATTCGACACTTGTACGGTCAGAACCAGTAGACTAAAAATAAAATGATGCAATGTTTATATATAATTAAAACTACTAAAACCCTTCATGAAAAACGATGATTATAAATAGAAAGAATAACAGAAGAGATATAATTTATTTATGTATATATTTATTTAGGTTAACCTACAATTGTTTACACTATACATTTGTATGACACAGTCATATTACATTTATAAGTGTAACAATTAATTACAGGCTAACACCACATGTGCTATTTAAGGTTAGAAATCAATATTATTAACATACATCATTCTAAACATGAAGGAGGCAGATCGAATGACAATTATAAGGTTATTATTATTAGGTTGGTTCTATATTTTCTAGTTCCTCATATGTTGCAGCTGCAGGTTTGTTACAAGATTGGCTTGACACACAACCCTAAAAAATGTATTACACTATTATTAGTTAAAAGTATGGAAATAATCTTTAAATTATGAATTATTATTATTATTTATCGACATTAACTAACTGCAGTGGATAAAAGTTAAGTAATTAAGTTATAAGTAATTATTAATATAATAAACTACACTTGTAAGCAAGTTTGCTTAGCTGAGTTTTTGGCCAAAATGATATAAAATATTTTTGCCATCAATTTGCTAAGCAAAAGTAAATAAATCAACAAAAATGTCGACTTTTATGCTTATTAATTTGACTCCTTTCATAACTTTCACTTACTGATCTTTGAATGTGCCCAGTACAGGTTGTATATTCTTTTTTTAGTGGGTTTCAATATTATAGTACTTAAAACATTTATTTGTTTCGCTTTAACAGGAAACTAAAATAATAATAGATTGATGAGAACAAAATTTTAGTATTTATGTTTAAGATAGATTCATGAAGATCACCGTTTTGAAATAGAATATGAGCATAGGCTCATATTCTATTTCAAAACGGTGATCTTCATGTCATTTGTAAAGATTGATAACTTACTTTAGGGAAAATGGATGGAATTGCATCATATGATCTTGTTTCGAAATGCAATATTTCTTCGGGCTTGAAATGGCGGCTACAAATTTTAGAACCGTTTCTGACCCTTTTCTGTGTAGAACACTGAGCCACCGGTCTCGAAGATCATCAGTTTTAGGAAAGCTTAAAATAACAAAAAATAATATATAATGAGAAGAAAGAAAAATAATAAATAAGAAGAATAAAGAGAAGAACATCCACTTTTACATTGAAAACATAGTCACCCTAAATGCAATTTGTAAACAAAGTCACAAAACTTACTTAAAAAAGGAAATTCCAGACCCGGGGTACACTTTTCACTCTTGCAATTAACCACAAAACACGTTCTTACCATGGTTACCATAACTTGCACTTTAATATTACGAAAACTCACAAAATGAAATATAATTCAAATTTACAAACATACAGATGTCAAGTAAACGTCAGACGGCAATGTAATAATTGCCAGGTATAGTATAATATATCACTACTAATTCTTACAAATTCCATTTTTTTTTGGTTTAAACATCTTGTGTTTGCATGGTAAAATAACTTTAATTTTCATTAATATGCATACAGTAATAATGGTAATTCATTTTAAAGATAGAATTCCAAAGAAGTTTAAAACTAGTCGCGAAAAAATTACCATTGAAATAAATATTTTTAATCTGCCACACAAAAGAAAGGGACACAGTCCACACACGGCACTGTCTCGCTCGGAACGAATAGTTCCTTCAGTTTTATGCGTGCAAGTTTATACTCTATTGTTTAACAGTTAAGAAAGATTTTCTGTATTCTTTGAATCATTCGTAAGCAATCCAGTTAGTAGGTAGAAGATCCTTGGCATAGACTCAGACTGCCTAGAAGCAAATATCTGGCCACAACTTTATAACACATTGCTCAACAACAATTGCTGCGTCGTAGACGAGGCGGTCTTTATGTCTACATATCCAAGGCAGTCAAAACCATAGTGAAAATGAAAAAGGCAATCATGCAAATCTATCACTGTGGTATAACATAACGTCAGTGATTTAAGCCTGTGTCATTATGACACTGTCACATGGCGTCTCATCAGAAGTTGTGTGTTGTATCTATATTTGTATTATTTACGTTTACATATTTTAGAGGCATTTTAGTTATTTGAATTAAATCTTTCAATGGAATATTCAATTGAATGTAATGAGTTATGCCTAAATACTGTCAACAAACTCATGAAGAACATGTGCGACATCTAGGAATGCTTAAAGAGGAATTCGCGAAAAAGTTGAAAGAAACCCCAGTTGATGAAAAGACACCAGACAGTTATGACAGACTCAAAGCAATCGGGAATGGAGCATATGGGGAAGTATTTTTAGTAAGAGACAAATGCACGTTCGACTACCACGCGATGAAAGTTGTCGAAAAAACCATAGTTGTTGAGAGAAAACACGTGAAACACTTAATACTTGAAAAGGAAATTCTTCGTTGTATTAATTTTCCGTTCATTGTAGGACTAGATGCTACTTTTAAAGATAATGTGTATCTCTATTTTGTTTTACCCTATGTTTCTGGTGGAGAAATGTTCACGTATCTACAAAAATTTGGAAGTTTTGCTGAGAAGTTAGCAAAATTCTATGGCAGTCAAGTAGTGTTGGCTTTAGAATACATGCATTATTGTAACATTATTCATAGAGATCTTAAACCCGAAAATATATTAATAGACCATACTGGTTATATCAAACTGTGTGACTTTGGATTCGCCAAAATAATAAAGAAAAAAACTTGGACATTGTGTGGAACACCCGAATATTTGGCACCAGAGATAATTATGTCTAGGGGGTACGACTTCTCTGTCGATTGGTGGGCGGTGGGTGTATTGATCTATGAAATGGTGGTCGGAATCCCACCATTTTTTGCTTCAGATCCTAGCAAGCTTTATGAAAAAGTGTTAGAAGGTCAATACAAATGTCCAAAAACTCTTACTGCGGAATGTAAGACTTTAATCAGAGGTTTTCTTCAAGTGGAACCAACAAAACGTTTAGGATCCCATAAGGAAGGAACATTTCCCATTAAAAGCCACGCATGGTTTGGTGAAATAGACTGGTCGACCATTTTGAATAAAACGGTGGAACCTCCATTTCTACCTGAAGCGCAGGCTCCGGGAGAAACCACAAATTTCCCCGAAATACCCCAAACAAAACTAAGAACGGTTACGACGTGTCTTTTTGAAGAGGAGTTCAAGGACTTTTAAAGTTTTGTCTTGCAAATTATTTTTTATAATGATTTTAAGACTTTTTACTTTTAATAATATTGTTTACAATTTAATAAATCATGTCTGCTTTAAGCAAATAGTAAATGTAGATCATTTTCTGTGAAATATACGCATTACTGCAATTGAAAAAGTTACTATTACTTAAGTCTTAAAATGTGGCAGTAAAACATATCTACGTTAGAACTTTGAGTTCATGGGCTGGTATAACATCTGTTTGGTTGAAAGTTCCTTAGTAATATTTGAGAGAGATATCTGACTATTGTGGGGAGGAAGGCTTTCTTCTCTCTTTTTGCATTTTTTTAAAGCAACTGGCAGCTCATATAACGGCTCGACGAGGTGGGCAAAATCTTTGAAAGACTTATTGTAAACCGCCTCGTCGGGCACCTGGAGAGGGTGGGGCCGGATCATGCGGATAGCCAATTTGGTTTCCGCAAGGGGCTCTCGATGGTGGATGTCATCATGGGTGTGAGGGCTCTCTTGACAGAGGCTGCGTTGTTCCGTGGCGAGGTCATCTTGGCGGTGTCTCTCGATATCGCCAATACCTTTAACACCTTGCCCTGGAGTTGCATACGGGAGACACTCCGGTATCTTCAGATGCCGACCTACTTCTGTCGTGTGGTTGAGACCTAGTTGTATTACGCTCAGACTCGAGTCTGAGCGTAATACAATTGCTACGGAACTTTTGACTATTGTTATACCGGGCCGCGCGTTGTCCGTGACCTCTGATCTGTGCGTAAGTGTTGCCTACATACCCCCGGACGTTCAACGGATACCCTCAGATGTAGATTACGTATTGCAGAGCATCGCAAATCTATGTAACCGTAATACATGTAACTACATACTTATAAGCGACTTTAATCTTCCTTGCATCTAGTGGAATTCGAGTGACCAACTTTTTAAAACAAGGTATCGTTGAGATACAGAACACAGCCGCGCGCTTGGTTAATGATTTAGGTTTTTTAGAAATAACGCAATAAAATTTACTATCTAACTATAAAGGACATACTCTTGATTTAGCTTTTTCTAACTTGCCATTAGCAATACAGGAGTGTCTATTGCCCCTATCAAAAGTTGACCTCCATCATCCACTGTTGAGTATCGAAGTCTCTGACATTGCAGTCGAGTTGTCTACGCCTAGATATAATTATCGCAAAGCCGATTACGATATGTTAAATAATTACTTTTCTGAAATCAACTGGCAGTCTATTTTAGGTACCACTTCTACAAATGATGTAGTACACAACTTTTACGAAACGATTCAAGTAGGAAATGATAAATATGTGCCTGTTAATCGAGGGACCGGCTCGCGTAAATATCTTGTTTGGTATAGTAGCTCACTAATTAAAATAATTAAAGAAAAAAGTAAGGCCCACTCACGCTGGAAGTATTTTGGAAATTTACTCGACCACGATGAATTTGTTATGTTGCGGGCAAGACAGCGGCATGACCAACAAATTTGCTTTAATAAGTACGTGCACTAGACGGAATGCGGTCTGAAAAAAGATCCTAAAAAGTTTTGGACCTACATTAAAACCATGCGCGGAGGCTCAAATCACACAAAAATAATGTCACACAACAATGTAAAATACTCAGAAGGACAAGAAAGTGCTGAAGCTTTCAATGACTTTTTCATGGAGTTTTTGGTGAGCCCTCTGATATAGCCTTCTTAATTCTTTGCAATTGGAAGGTAAAAATGATTGTTGTGACATTATATCCAGCTTACAATTTACCCCGTCTAACGTGAAGACGTCATTGAAAGGTTTAAGTGTTGATAAAGGCCCTGGTTGTGATGGAGTACCTCCATTATTTTGGAAATATTGTGCAAAATCATTAGCACTTCCAATCAGTTTTATTTTTAATATTTCTTTAAAAGAAGGCACGTTCCCAAGCCAATGGAAGAAGGCATATATTGTTCCAATACATAAAAAGGGTTCGCGAACAATTATTGGAAATTACAGGGGTATTTCTTTACTTAATACAATTGGCAAAGTATTTGAAAAGCTGGTATATAATGCTATTTATCCATACATTCTCAGAGGCATTTCTAACAAACAACACGGTTTCTTAAAAAAGCGTTCGACTATCTCGAATTTGGCTAGTGTCTCAAACTTTGTCCTTAAGAATACGGATGTTAGAGGGCCGGTTGACGTGATTTACACAGATTTTGTAAAAGCTTTGAGCGTGTGGATCACGTCATCCTACTGAGCAAGCTGTACAGACTGGGTATATGCGGGCACCTTTTGCAATGGGTCCAATCCTATCTATTTAAACGATCACAGGCGGTAGTTATAGGAGGTTACCGTTCCTACTTTATTGAAATACCCAGCGGCGTCCCACAGGGATCCCATTTAGGACCCTTTTACAACGCATATTTATTTGCTTTCACTGATTCATTTAAACACTGAATACTATGCTGAATGTACGCTGACGATAAAAAAATATTATATAAAATACGATCATTAGATGACTGTAAATATCTTCAAGAGGACTTAAGTAATTTATACAATTATTAAAATAAAAATAAGATATTGTGAATATATTAAAATTCAATATATTAGTTATACACGTTAAAAAAAACCTGTAACTACGCTTACAATTTTAATGGAATCATTATTAATAAAGTCCAGATAACTCGTGATTTAGGAGTTATATTTGACCATAAATTAACATTTTCTGAACACGTAGATCATGTTGTTACAAAAGCGTATAAGAACTTAGGATTTGTTCTTAGGTCATGTAAAGTATAATATTGAGGCTCTTAAATGAGTATATTTTGCATATGTGCGCAGTGTCCTAGAATATGCGTGTCCGATTTGGTGCCCCCAATATATCATATACAAGAATCAATTAGAACATATTCAAAGAAAATTCGTTAACCCCCTTAACTATCGCCTCCGTAAAGCTCCAATGTCTTACGAAGATAGCTGTAGGGAATATGATCTGCTAACACTCGATCAAAGGCGAAAAGTACTGGATATGTGTTTACTTTTCGATATAATCAATGGGCGTCTGGATTGCCCGGAGTTGGTCGAACAGATAATGTTTAATACGCTTATAAGGCGCACACGTCACACGCCAATGTTACATGTACCTCGGGACTGGTCTAATTACGCTAAGAATTGTGTACTGACCCGCATTGCTCGAACATGTAACTTAAATTTCGCACAAATAGATTTATTCAATTACACAAAACCTAAATTCAGAGCGCTTATAAAAAAACTTAGTTAAAGATAAATACCAAATTAGCCTTAGTACCTACTTGTGTAAATTTGTATAAAATGTACCTACCTATGTTGTTTGTTACATAATATTTTTGAGTATTGCTATTAAGTTCGTTCGCATGTTCTAAATTCATATAAGTTAAACAGGGAAGCCTATTATTAGACATACATAACTGTAATATACATATTCTATAATTCGATTAATGCATCGCTTTTGGGTAAATCTTTATTTAGACTTTATGCTACACAAAAGTGCAATGACGGGCTTAATCAATCAATCAATTTATTAGGATTTGATTTAGGATCATACAAATGAAATGCATTCTATTACACAATGAACTATATGATAATAATACAATTTTATAAACAATATGACTATCGCCTTAGCAGGCATACTTGCATACCTAGTCATACCTTACATAATCATAATCATAATCATATATTCATGTGACTCTTGGTAGTTTACAGAATGTCAGTTATAATAAAAAGTGCTCAAAAGTCTACCCATAGGGCTTACATAGATAATTTACAGTTTTAAATTAACAATAAATAATTACAGCATGATAGGTTCATAAAAAATAAGATAGGTAGAATATTCTTTATTGTACGCCAATAATTTAAACATCCCTGATTCAAAATATTGCTTAATTTATGGTTACAATGGCGGTCTTATCGCTGATACCGATACCTTCCAGACAAGCTTTGGATGATTTTTCGAACATAATATAAAGAGAAGAGGGGATAGTCAGTGTAAACCTAAGTAGAATACAGAAAAAAGAGTTAACTTATTTCATGAAAAACGGCAATTTTATAGGTTAAACCCCTTTCATATATTATATCTGTCTATTGCAAAGTAAAGTTATTAATTTTTGAATGTTAAAATTCAATAAATTTTCTTCGTTACTCGGCAAAGCGAAATACGACTAATGACGTTCGATGGAATGGTAAGGACACTGATATCCCACTATAGTACTACTGAATACGACCTGTGTTCTACATTTGCGTCCAGAAGTTTCTCGAGGTTTCCACCTGAATCATGTTTTTGGTAGTTGAGGACTATCAGAAGCTCATCGTTTGTTTTTGCAGGCTCAGGGCAAGGATTTAGATAGGATTCAGTTTTAGGAATTGCAGGACCGTATCAAACTGTTTTTACTTACAGATCCAATTGTGCGATGTCATTTTTTTTCAGAATACCTTCTTAAATTTTTTTTGTTGTGTAGGTGTTCCGTGCGTTGGAATATCCCGCAGAAATGGCCAAGCAGGAGTTTCACAGAGAGAGGCTTCTTACTGAGAGGTGGAACCTGATCCGTTTCGTGTCTGAGCGCAGCAATGGAACGGATCTTGATGGTGCTGAAAAACTACTCAGCAATTATTTAGCTGTTTATGAGAGGGTAAGTTCTTTGTCTCAGTACTATACGAAAGATGTAAGAAGTAGGAAATATTGTTTCTACATCATAAAAGGCTTGCGTTGGAATACTCACGTACGGAAAAATGATGAAGAATATACTCGTATTTATACAATATGTTTGTGTTAATAGTGTCAGATTCCACAATGGTTCGTACGGAGGTGCGGAAAGACTTCTTCTTTGATGTTAAGTTTACCGAATCTTTATTTCTCATAAGAACATTAAACACTTCACTAGTATCAGATTTGTAATTTACCAAAATTATAAATAAAAAATAACATATATATAACAATGAAACAATAAGAGGAAAAAAATACAATTACAGACGCAGATATTCATACATACGCAGAAAGATTGATAATATCTAACATTTGATATCATAGCAGGTCACCTAGAATACAAGTACCCTCGTATTACTTTTTTACTATTGCATTCTTTTATTTAATTTGGCAATATGTTATAAAATTACAACCTTCATATAAAAAGTTATTTTGACAATTTTTTAATGTTTTAAGAAAGGTAGTACTGTTATTTTGTTAGTTTAATGTTGATTTGCGTATTAATATACTCGTATGCCTTTTTTATTTATCTACAAATATAGTAAGTTCAAGTAAATTTCTGTCTCTTACAAAGGTGCTGGAAGAAGCGTCCTCAAGCGGGTTGGCATTAGAAGTGGAGAATAATTTTCCACCACTAGAAGAAAAATGGAGTATATTACAAGCTGTGTTTTTCTCTTCGACTGTGCTCACCACAATAGGTGTGTACGACGATGTAAGCATATTATTTATTTGGTACTTGAGCGAGGATATTTCATTATCTACGGAAATATTAGATGGATAAAGCGTTCGTTAAATATTTGTTAGTAGTATAAGGGTCATACTCAGAAAAAGTGTACATTTTGGATTTGTAACTAAACTGATAGGTAACGATACTGAAAATCTCCATTACGAAATTGATGTCATAAGGTATAGTTCACATGGATTGGGTGAATAAAACACGTTGTTGTTTTTGGAGTATCAGTATTATTTAGATTAACTAAAAAGCACTGAAATCTTACTTATAAACAGAATAAAGTTACACCAAGAATAATACAAGAATAACCGTGTCTTTTCGGAAATCGGAATGTGAAATTTATTTAGGTTAGATCATAAGTGATTACCAAATTGACATACCTAGAACCTATGAATATATATAAATAGGTATGTGTGCGTGAATATGTTGAATTTCATATATTTTAATATGCGTGAACTTCCTCCGTAATATTGACGCACTTTTCGTTCTTCTGAACTAAGCTTAACAATTTCTCAGTTTCGTAACGTAACGCAGTATAACGAAAATGAGACTAAAATCTGAGAAATTCTCTAAAAATATTTTTACGTTAACCACGTGCTTATCACGCAAGCACTGAGCTAATTTGTTAAGATGATACAAAAAAAAAACAAGAAAAGGACATAGTAAGTAGACTGGAATATAATAAACTTCCCACAATAATAGTTGTTTATCACCCTGAGGTATTTCTTGTAAATATTCACTTGATACACAACTTAACGACTACGGCGAAAACAAAAAGGCTACCACCACAGTGATTTTGACGTAAGTAATGTGCCGAAACAGGAAAAAAAAATATAAATCACTGTGGTTAAAATTTTATTGCGTGTTACTTATCCTGATTTCAACTTCATAATTTTGGGACAAACCTTGTTTAATTAAAATAAATTCTTCTTTATGCAATTAATATGTCCCAATAGCTACTTGATTCATCAAGAATAATATAGCCACAATCAAATATTACGTAAAGCGATGACTATTCGTAACAATGCATTTCTGAAAATGTGTAGCGGTCATTGGAACACTAAAAAAATGTATGAAGATATTTTTAACAATGTTTTGACACTTAAAAAATATACACTTTTAATGTTGAATTAAAACACCAGACAAATCTTCATTTCAATAGACAGATACTCGTATGACAACAAGGTGGGGAAAAAGTAAACATATCATAACATTAACTTAAATATGAAGTAGCAGGACAAGAAATGAAACCAAATGTTATACTTTTTCTGAGTATGACCCATAATCTAGGAAGATTTTTCCATATTACTGCAGCCGTTGTTTGCTGTTTATATTCATTATGTACACAGCCGAATCAAAAATGAAAGAACTGCAGGCTAACCTAGGTTACTGAATACCGAAATAGCCAGGCAAATTACAACACCTAAGTGAAACTGGAAACGCGATATTTCCCGAGAAAAAATGGTGGAAGGGCTGGAGGTTCTGGAGTGGAGAGAGGACCTCACACAAGGTAGGGCTCTTCCATATAAATGCGATATGACGTCGTATTATGAAAATCTACGTCGAGAAATGACACTCACCTCTTTCCGTTCTGTTGATTTGTTGTGTTGTATCGTATTTGTATCTGAATTCTTCGGATGTTTTGCCCCATAGTCGAGACGCTTCTCGACTTCTCGGGTTAAGAAAACATTTACCTCAATATTAATATACAATAAATTTGGTACTGGCGAAGGAGTGAACCATGAGTGTCTATTTTTTACGTTGCTGATCGCAGATTTCCACGATACGATGACGCATCATGATACGATGTCATAGAACAACTTGACGTCAAATCGTGTTTATATGCAAGAGCCCATAGATCGGTAAATTGGTGACGGCTGCGAGAAATTTGCTGGAAGTGAGGTACCAGGATCAATCAATGCCACGACGCTTAGGTAGAGGTTAATGTGCAACAGTCGACATCTTTCGGCTTAAATCTGTTGATCATTTGTTTTGTGTGCTTGAGTAAATTAATTGTAAACAGATTCCTATCCACATCAATAAACAACAAAATAATTTGATATTATGGTGTCAATGTTTCTGTGTCTAGAAGATTAGTAACTGTATGTTTACTGCATATTCTAAAACTTTGCATTGGGTGGCATTCTACATGTAGATATCAAGTTACAACAAACGAAACACCAAATTTAAAGCTGTTACTCACCGCTGGCAAAAAGCCCTGCAATTCCTAAAACTGAAAAAAATTAACTCTTGAAATCGTCCCGCCAGATATTGTCTTCATGACTCACGATTTATTTGTTAAACTGTAAGTCTGTTTTCAGGTTACGGTAACATAGTACCGGAGACGTTCTGGGGCAGGTTGTTTTGTATTGCGTATGCGCTCATTGGAATACCTTTGACGTTGACTGTCATCGCTGACCTGGGACGAGTCTTCGCTACACTAGTCTCTATAATCGCTAAACAACTACCTGCAATGCCTAGTAAGTACTACATATTAAGCTAAACAAAATATTGCAATGCACAAATTGGTCGATGTAGCAAAACTTGGAGGCTATATAGGGAATATCTGCTCATGATTTGTTATTTATATATTAATAAGTGAAGCAAAAACTTGTACTCCTTATCACGAAAATTCCGCGGATGGAGCAGATATTCTCTAGATAGCCTCCAAATGTTACTAAATCGAGTAATCTGTTTAATTTGACGCGGTTTACGTTTATATATTGTAGATAGAAAGAGTGGAGAAAGCTATTTTTGGAATAACTATCTTAATATTTAAGTGAATTATGGTCGCCTTTTGACCACTTGTACTTGTTGCAACCATTAGTAAAAACAAATGCGTCTTAATGAAAGATCAATATTCCTTTGAATTTGACATATTTATTGACTTCAGAATGCTGCAGTCGAGTTTCGGAGGCAAACCCCGCAGGACAAAGATCCTTGTACGCCTTTGGGGCTGTTGGGTTTCTGTTTCTCTACTTATCTGCTGGTGCAGGCTTGTTCAAGATGTGGGAAGACGATTGGACTTTCTACGATGGATTCTATTTCTGCTTCATCACTATGACCACTATCGGATTCGGAGATCTTGTCCCTAGTAAGTAAATTTTTTGGCTTAGTTAAACTTTCCTTTACTTGTCAATTATAAGAACGGTGTTTCATATATATTTTCTTTTCCCAGAAAGGCCAAAGTACATGTTGATCTGTACGGTTTACATTTTAATCGGCTTGGCACTTACTTCAACGATTATTGAGCTGGTGCGACGACAGTACGCTCAGTCTTGGCAACAGCTGCGGGCGCTGTCCGGCCCGTTGGCAGACACACTGCGGAGGTTGGGCGACGCCGGCAGAGGGGTCGATGTCTCCGCACTGCACAGCGACCTCCGCAAAGTACTCACCGTGGTAAGTAGCTATTTATGATCACTTTGACGTGAAACTGGGACACTCAAATGAATCTTAAGTTATTTAAATTTTGTCAAACAAAAATGCAGTGAAATGCATCCAAAGCTTCGCGCCGAGAGGTCAGAGGTTTGTGATGACAGATGTTCGTTGATAGTGTAAACAGAAGCTACTTGCGCGAGTGCGTGATTGATGCCTTGTTTAAAGAAGCAAAAAAGTACTCTCATGTGTAAATGTTTAAATAGGTAAACATTCAACCACTTTTAGTTTGTAGTTAGGGTATTTAATGTAATAAATATTTGAGCTATACAAGATATACATATTTATAAGATTTCAATAGTTCAAATAATATAAAATGTTTCGCGACTTAAGTGATGTAATAATTTAGTTATCCCCTTACTGGGATTGTGTGTCATGTTTATTTAGGTCAACTCCATCCTTTAGTTTTACTTGTCTTTCATAGATCGTGAACTCCAAATTAGATTTGCATAAAACAAACTTTTTGTTTACTTATGAATATAAAATTTGTTTGTTACAAGGTTACTAAAGGATGTTTTAATTGGATGCACACTGATTTAACTAGCAGTTAAAGATGTAGCGGACTGTAGATTACAAAATATATATATACGTATTTTACAGAAAAGCTATACCGGTCCCGATACAATGGTAAAACCTCGGACCTCACCTCCCAAGGTATTTTGCCAGATTTCGACAAAGTAATTACCTATATTTCTGGCTTTTGGGATCATTCACAGTTAAATATACATATGTACATAGTTCTCTTATTTTGCAGCTTACATATTTAACGCTGTTGTAGGTACCACCGCATCACCATGCGGAATGAATGCAGATAAGGCACGTTTTTGCATATACAGAACTGCAATGTCATTATTTGAAATAAGTTTTGTTTTTTCTTAGGATCCTGATGCTGACGTAAAAATGAATTATTTTTCAGCGTGTTAAAAGAGAAACAATCGATACATTGCTAGTAATGATTTGTATAGAGCTTGCCTAACGCCACGCCGCGCCGAGGCCGCTTCAATGTCGCAAGATACATACCACCCTTTTAGCTTTAGTACCCAATAAAATTCACGTTTCGTGCAGTAATGCTTGCCTTATTTTCTAATGCTTTTACACTGCGGAAAAGGTATTATTGCTTTTCTAAAATGAAAATGTTGGCTGGCCATTTTTAATGTTGGAAGTAGATCAAATAAAAATAGTAGTTGTTAAAAATTGTTATAGTTATTCTCTGTAAAGCTTTAAATAAGATATATGGGTCTGATACGATCGCGGAAAAAATATCAGTATCGAATTTTACAATCCATAAGATGAATGTCTTAGCGTATTTTTATAGTTTCCGATCTAGTGGTCATAAAACTGGAAACTATTATAAAAGTGCGTCAGCGTAGTGACCTTCATTCAAAAGATCGGACAGTTTTGTCGTTGTATACCGATTTTGTTTTCCAACTTGTTCCAGGTTTTTCCTTTATCGGGTAAAGCTCGATAGAATATATAAGATATATCGATATTAGTTCCGAGGAAGGGTTGTAAGTTAATATTAAATTATGGACACTATTATTCCATCCTATTGTATGTTTCCTCCAAATACACGATATGTATATGTTTCCTACGTTCTAACAAAATTGAATACCATATTGAATAATAGTTTATCGTTGGTTAAATGCGGCCAATAAAACACATAAAAGTTTTCATGCAAAACACGCGGTTACTAACCGGTTAGATAGATACCTCCTTGTGGTAAAATAATAGTAGTGGAGTCGTAATGTTGGTAAATTGAATTCTAGAGAAGAAAACTTTTGTACATTTTTCATCCACCAATCTATAAAATATTGTTGTTTATGTGTTTTCCGATACCTATTAATATATATTCTTTATGATAGTAGATAGTAGCCAAAAATATATATAAAAACAAGAATCGTTGTCGAGCCGAGGTTGCGGCAATGTTTTAAAGAGATACCGCGGTCTTAGAACGTTTGGGCTACTGAAGGAAAATAAAATAAAATCGTGTTCCAAATTTATAACCTTAACAAAAATATTCTAGGTATAGGTTCAGTAAAAAGACTCGTTTCCTTTTTTAAACACAATGACCTGAAAAGAGAATAGCACTTGTTTTAAAGGGTAAATAATTGAGCTTTCCGAGAAATTCTTTTCTTTTAGTACCAATTAAGCTTGTTCTTTAAATTTTTTTAACGGAAGAGAAGCAAAGTCCAATTCCGAATTTTTATTTTTTACTTTTAGCCCTGCTTCAACAACTTCAGTAATAATAATAAATTATTTAAGCTTGTATTCTAAGCGATTTTCACCTTCGAGCATGTATTTTCTAAATCTAATTCCAGTTTATTTGTTATAGGTCACTATGCCAAGGTTAATCAGTGCCGGTGGGAATGGTCTCACTGATAAGCGAAGATTGGAGTGGGAGGCGGCAGTTGAAGCTGTCATTAGGGATATCACAGCCCCAGTGCCTACGCAGAAACCTCCTATAGTTCAGATCGTTATATACGAGTCATCAGTGTAGAATAATCCACCTGAGCATTTTGGTAATCAATGAACAGAATTTTCTATCACCGACACATTTGTAAGCTTTGTTCACTTGATTGAAACGCATAACGCTGGGGCGCAAATGCTGACGTACCTAGGTATAATCTTTCTAACGGCTGTTGCTTACTGCGGCAGAATAAAAGGTAATTCTTTACGCTTCATCCACTGCTTAATCTTTCCCCGATTACGTTGGGGACGGCTACCTAACTAAGCGGATGTTAGTGAGTACCAGTAATTTATATGGAGCCTTTCTGACCTGCACATCCCACTAAGAATTAGGTAACACGATATACGAGTAAGATTTTCTGACTTTTGACTATCCTGACGACCTTTAAAGATGTACAAATTAACCAACGGTTCCAGGTGATTTCTGGGGAACAAATTAATCTTGACATGTTGAGATTGTCACCTAACCTTAGACGGTGTTCTTGGCAAGCGTAGCTTAACCGTGACCGGTATGGCAGTTAATTAGCCACGAGCTCTCTTACATGCTCATAATATGAAGTCCCGCACACCATGCCACAGCGTTGTGCGTTCCGATCAAGACATCGATCTGTAATGAAATTTTTTTTCCATTAATGCCACTGCTGATGCTATTATTTCCAATTATAATACGAGGCTTGATCACGGCCTCCCGTTCCGCGTGATATTTAGACATTATGCGTCAAAGTTCAAGGCTAGCACCCTTGTTCGCTCGAATTAAGCCACTCAATACATAATCGTTAAAACACTGGCTCGTTTTGAATACTGTTAGGGCAGTGGAAATGTAATGCGAAACTATGTAGAGCATCTGGTTCTGTTCGCGTGCCAAAGTCAGAAAAAGAATTGACTCGGTGTTTATGCGCATTGAAGTTGTTGTTTGACGTTTTTTGTGGAGATGTTTATTCGGCGGCGTATTGTCTAGACATGTGTGATGAACACATTTATTTTTGATGGTTACTTTCGCTAATAGTGGTGTAAGTGTTTATGTGATACATGCGTTTCATGAGATTATGAATTCGTATTTGCAACAGCTTTGTTATCTTTCCTCTTTTATTTTAAAACACAGACATGTCTTCAAATTACAAATTATGCAGTTTGATACTCTGCCGGTAGTCGGAAGTGTAACGATAATTTTATTAATGTGATGTGTACTACACTTTTACTGTCATCTTTTTAAATAATTATACTTCTAGATAATAAACTCACAAACAAATACAACACATGAGAGAAATGATTTTAACTGTTATCCGGCCGACATGTTTGTTTTGAGTCCTCGAGGGATTAACTGATTCGTTTTTTAAACAACAATTTTCAAATTTTAGGATTTTTGGCATTATTTTAATTCAATGTTGTCGGCTCAACAGCTGACAACATTGAGGTGTAGTTATTGTATGATGTATGAATGATTATCTAAAAGTTTTGAACATCAAAATTTGCTATAGCTATACTTACACAACTCTGTATAAAGCTGTACCTAGTAGTTAGTCAAAATGTATATGTAAATGTGGCAATTGCACATATTTATGTTTTGGTATGTGTAATTTTTATAATAGCTATATCCTGAAAGATGAATCAAAGATATAACTATGAACAATATACACCAAAATACATTCTTATTTATTTAATTAGGATAATTTAATTTACATTTTATAAGAAGATCCATTTATATGTACCTAGTTCAATATATATTGCAAAAAGGAAAAGCTGAAGAAAATGCCTGCATATTTGGTCTGTAGCTTCGACCTTGAAAGCTAGAGACCAAATACGCAGGCATTTTCTTCAGCTGCAAGCAAGTTAGTAGCAAATTTACAAGGAGACGAAGCGGCATTCTTCTACGGATAAACAGGCATTTACCTCATCGTAACGCTCGTCTGCAAAATCTTTGACTAGAACAGTGTCCAGGAGCCCAAGGGACTAAGTACTGTAAACTCACGTTGTATTACAAGTCAGCCACGTTACTTGTGTAATTTATTTTATTACCACTACTCTGAAATAGATGAAGGATAACATAGTGAGGAAACTGGCATGTTCTAAAATCAAAAATTCGAAGACATGTGACCCTCACAAACCTGCACTGAAGCCGCGTGTTGGATTACAGTCCATTCCCTTGTATTGAGAGAGAGAGAATCTTGTGGCCCAGCATTGGGAAGGTAATAGGACGATCGTATAGTATTTTACGTATAAAACATCATTGCTAGCATAGCTTTGGATTTACATTAATTTTATCTTCCAAACAAAGTTACTTTAAGTAAGTATTTTAACCTAAGGCGGTAAGATTACAGGCGTATGTTAAACTGTGTCAGACCAAGAATATAGTGAATGGATAATAAGGTTGGTAACACAACCTGTCATGTATGTAGGCGTAGGTAGCTGAATACGTAATATTTATGTAGGCATTCGAGATTAAAGTTAGCATTCGGTAAATACAGGATTACTTGCTTACTGAGGCCGTTCCTTGAAGCGAGTTCTCCTAAAGATAATTTACCAAGAGTTTGTTTATTTCAGTTCCTAATAATTGGGTTGCTTTTTACGACTTTTGAACTCCGCAGAAAAATAAGAAAGGTATCGACTAATGTAAGTATCATTATATTACCAGTTCCCCGTACCTTGCTGGGAGCAGCTGAGTTTTATTGTTATTCAAGCCAGAAAGAGCACTAGCACTCCATTTTAGAAAGCTCATTAAACAAAAGTGTCGCCCGTAATTTGTACGTCAAGTTGGTACTTTGCATTAAGCTTTTTTCAATGACTGCCTCCTGATCTGGGCGAAGCGGGATGGTGTGTCAGATTTTTAGTGACTAAAACCCATCCATGTTCCGTCATTCGCCCTTCGTGTTCCGAGGCCGCGGTAACTTTTTCGAACGATTTCGCAACCCCGGCAGACAACAGCCTCCTAGCGGTCCCCGATAATTATGCTAAGAACTCTTTGAGGCGCGCATGGAACACGACGCGCCGTCTACACGGGCCTGGTTTCTGTCAGGTGGCGAGCTACTCCTTGCTTGCAGCCTGCAGGACCGCTCCTACGGTGGCCGGGAGTCACCTGCCACCGACTCTGACTCTCGTGCCCAGAGCTTCTCCTGCCGTGGCTAGGGCGCAAGGGCTGTGAGTGTCTTGAGGTCCGCTTCCCATGCTTCCCATGTCACCTCGTTCCGGATTATGGATTGCACCAGGGCCGTGAGTGAGAGGTCACTGCCTATCGTCCCAACGAGGACACGGCGGGGTTTTACCCAAGCGAAGCAAATCTTCACCGTGTGTTCCACCGTGTCCTCAGGTGTGTCCTCGTGATCCTCGCAGTGGTGACAACCGGGTGATTTTTTCCACCGAATCCGGCACAGGTAGCTTCCGAAACAACCGTGTCCAATGAGCACCTGCGTCAGGCGGAAGGTGAGGATGCCATGATGCATCGTTAGCCGTTCTAAAACAGGTGACTTACCGCCGCTATTGTGGCGTGTCCATCGAGAAAACTGCCTGATTACCTGAACCAAGATATGCGTAAAAAAGATTCGTAGGTTGACTGAACGACGTAAGTTAATGAAACATCTAAAAATATTAGTTTACTCTTTAAAGAAGTAGAAATTACTGCCAATTTTTAAAAACTTAATTACTCGACAAATACCAAAATTAAATCACAAGTTTTTGATTTTAAAATATTTTCAAACTAGCTCTGGATGAACGCATTTCAATGAACGCTTTCAGTTACCAGTCACCCTGTATTAATTAGCACAGATTTATTTTGCTTGCCCAGCAAAAATGGATATGTAGTGGAATAGGCAAGAATAATTGAAGTTAGTTTTCTAATAATATTTTTTAATCAAATAGATAGCTGACTGTGTGAAAGTAGTTATAAGTATTTATTTAGTACCTGTTTTTATAAATTTAGCCTTTCGTAAATATATTATACATATATTAAATTGAATACCTGTGTGGAATTGTATTATATTAATGCCCTTTCAAATTCAGCGTTAAGAGTAAGCAAGCATCATAAATTCATTCCTAAAATAGGGTTCAGCCACATTCAGTTACAATTATCTATATTATAGTGAAACTTGTTTACTCACTTTGAAAGTTGAGTAGGTACTTGTATTGAACTAAGATTTGAATTTTGTGTATCTTCCATCTACCCTCAAAAATCAATTATGTTAATATGTAGTTTTTGTTATACGAGTATTCCCAACATTGTTAGATTTATTTTTTAGTCTAAATGTAAGTGCATTATTGTATTTATATGAGCATAAAGTTAACATTAGTTAAAAGCGAATTACTGAGTTCTTATATAATATCATACTTGTTTGAAGCCAATCCAAATGCAAAAAGCAGTTAATGGCATCTTGGCAACATTATTAATGAGTGAATTGAATATGAGTACATCAAACTCCATCACATCTTTGAATCGATTGAAAAGACATTATTTTTTTATGCATAAGCCTCTGCCTAACTGCTCTTATTTTAAATGCTGAATATCAGATTCTTAATCCAAAGTCACATAGATTTTTTAAATGAAAAAGCCGTTAATATGTACTTAAATAATTGTAACTGTTAATATTTTTGTATGAATAAGCTTGTAAGTGATATTTTTTACTCTCAAAGCAAGAACAAAGCTGCATTAACCAATACCATACCATCTATAACTTACCTACATCGCATCCTGTAATAGTGTAAGCATTTTGGCAGATGTTGTAACTTCATGTAATTTGTAGCTCTAGTCAATTTAAGCGACGATGGAATAACGGTCGTATTTTTAATGCAGTTTGTTATTTTACATAGGTACGCAATATGAACTGAAGCTGGAATTTAAATAAATGATTGGTCAATAAATACTTTGCGTTTGTAAGCGTTGTTTTTTTTTTACTTGTAACAGTACCTACATTGATAAAATGTTCTAGATGATGTGGTATCATGTACTATCAATACACCTATTCCATGATCCTGAACCACTTTATAACGAGTCCACAGGAATCTTGGGTAGATACCCAAGATTCTTGTAGGTACGACTGGGAGTCAAGATCTCTTTCTGACGATATCTTCAAGCCTAATCTTAAGGTACGTCCTGATGACTGACTGGAGGAGCCTGACGTATTTGGTGCATGCTGAATCAGATAAGGACGTAAGTTGGGGACTGTCCTTACTTATGGCACGCATTAGGTGACATACTGGTGTGAATCACCAGTATGTGTGGGCCTCCCAAGCAGATTGTATACCACATGTTATTTGACTCTCGTCTAACCAAATGCCACGAGAAGTGGAGGATTTTAGACGCGATAGTCTACTTGAAAACTGTAAATCGTTGACATAGACAAACTAAATAAACCAGACTATAAATATGTAAATAAACGTCCCATACACGTGAATAACTTTTGTCAGAAACAAAGTGAAAATAGAATCAATTTTCTAGCAACCGGTAACAATTGATCATAATCCTGGAACACCTGGTACCTTGCAATCGACTTGTTAGTATGTAGTTGGAGGACCCACGTCTATAAGGTCTTCTTCTACTTCTTCGAATCGATGGTAGTAATAATTTAAGTATTATGTTGGCCCCATAAGTAGCCACGCTAGTCGCTACCTCAGTGGCGCTTATAAGGTCGTTAATGGTGCACGTATTTAGGCACTTTGGACAATCCAGACGATGGGACATGGTTTGCTTAGCTTTGCATGAGGTATATGAAGGTGCCTCCCCGAGCGGCGTAACTTAAATCGTTTTGTAATTCTAAAGCCCGGCGCACCCTGGACAGCTAGCACTCGATAACGCAGAGTCTAGCTGGCCAATCCTTTCACCGCGATGGTAAACCAATACGGCTCATATTACACCTAAAACCAACGACGAATGTCTATAAGGTGAAGACTGGAGGGTAGGTAGTCTGTGAAGGTTGCGCTGAGACCGAGTTTTACCTGCCACTCACATAGTAAAAATTGTCCGCAGTCAGTTTCCGGGCAATCGGTGACAATCACTGACCCATCTCAAATGTTTTGTATTGATTACAAGTATTTTAGTTTAGTTTTGTTTTGTTAGAAGGTAAACGAATAGTTGAACATCATGATAATGATTTTTTTTATTGGTAATAGGCTCGCGTTTGACCAATATTTCACCTGATGGTAAGCGAGAATGTGATCGAAAATGAAGCTCGCTTACTTAGAAGTAACCTGTTCACTCTTGACTGAAAGACTCCCAGGTTCTAGCTATCAGGAAACATAGACTCCGGCGGGGAATTCCACTCCTTAGCCGTACGCCCAATGAAAGAAAAAATGATTATATGAATCATCACTGAGCAGAATCATAGAACATTTTCCCATCGATCATCCTTTATCGTTTATGGAAAGTTGGTAATCCCATCTTCAACGATGGCCATTGAGACGTCTCAAAATTCGCGATGATTCTGCTCTGTAATTATAACTATTATAATGTACAGTTCTGAGTAGTAAAAAAATTAACGGCAGACATATAACTTGTGTAATTTATATCATCAACACTGCTTTCAAAACGATATGCAAAACATCTTGAACATAGTTATTTTGACAACACAGACAGACACGTAACATTGGATTCAAAAAGGAACATTGTTGTGGAACATTGGTTATCATGCAAGAAATAATAATCAAAATACCTTATAATTAAAAGAGGATAAGGTCTCGCGACCAATCAGAATAAGGTACGATGAACTTTAATCTCGGTCGGAACAGTTTTAACTGACTCACTTCGGAAAAACGCGATTTGTCTTGTATGAAATAGTTTTATCTGATATTCAATTTTGGGCATTAGTTAATTCTAGTTTTAACAAAAGCATTTAGTGAAAACTAGTTCTAACTAGGGAAAACGCGTTCTTTCTAAAACCGGTTTTAACTGTAACATATATATATATATATATATATAAAATAGATGTTTTCATATATTATAGTAATAACCATTATCTATAAGACATCTAAGAGGCTGTTACAATTTACATCTGCTGCCACATATTAGTTAAAGTACAAATCATAAATTCTTGCAATTAACATAAAACGTTCATCTAGTTAGGTCATCCATACTTTGACCAGCCAGTTCTCGGACATCCGCACGATAAATCTTATTGTACAAGAGCATTAGTTACAAGTCATTAATAAAGGCTCATGCGAACCACATGTATTTACTCGTAACTATTCGCTCATTTGGTAATATTCTCCCATACTTCTTGGCTTGCATTAGACTATCTTGTATAAATGCTTAGTATTTCTGGCAAATATCTACGCTATATTTGAATTCTGTGCTATCTTTATAGTCCAATGAAATATATCCCTCTATTTGTACTGAATTATAATTTATTGTGTAAACATTTCTTTACTCTAAATCGAACAGCGTCGATAGCTCGATATTTTATACAAAGTCCGAAATAAAACATCTTGTTAATAATCGTGTTCTTTATAGAGCGCTTAGCGTTGAGATACTAACGAACACTCGTGTTTTATCGCCATTATAATTCATAATGATTGTTTATGTTTTTGTAGCAATAGTCCATAAAATAATATTGCCGACATAGTAGCTATCATCTATCATAATCCTTTTATTTGAGCTTTATTATGAGGTTTTATTTAATTGGGATTTATAGATGCAATTAGGACTGAAATGTGCTTACAAGTTTTTTCTGAAATGTTATAAAAACAACACAGGTTACGAAAGATTTTTATGTTAGAGCTTGAAATGAATGAGCGTAAAATAAAATATAAGATTGCAGTACAAAAGTTTCTCCAATGGAAGAGCTGAATCAGAAGTTACCACACGCTCAGAATGTGTCAGACCTCTGACTGCACAAGCTGGTTATTTTTAGGTGCATTAATGAAAATCTGTAGACAAAACAAACAATGAATGCGTGCATTCTTAAACTAATATAAACTTAAATAATAAAGGAAAATACATGTCTCGACGGAAAATCCTTTGTTTTAATAAATTATTACTCATTCATTACATTACTGCGATGCGGATTTCTGAAGCTTTTATTGATGGATAAGTTTGTGGATGAATAATATTAATTCGAACGTTGTATTTGGTAAACAGCCATTCTATTTTTGTGCATGTCAGTGACTCACTTCCTTGTTGCTGCTTCATTCAAGTCGATCTAATATTGATTACATAAATATATATTGGTAACAAAACTAGCGCTTACGCACTTACGATTACTGAGAAAATTAATAAATCATATTAGAATTTTTATACTACCGGAAACCTCTTTAGAATAATGGGAAGATCGAAACTTTATGGTGTACTTTTCGAGTTAATCGGAAACATCTATTTATGATGAATTATACCTAAGTAAACGAATTTAAATTTGATTTTATTGAAGCACAACGATAAATAATCGTAATGTTATATGTCTGGTTCATCAATCCTCAAATCCGAGCTTAATTTAGCTCCTTATGTCGGAACACTGAAAATGAGTCAGTTATATCTTTTTGAACTAAATTAATATTGATGTGTATTTTTAACGTCTGACTTGACATCTTCTGAGGAAACTGAAGAATGACTTGCCAGACAGAATTGACGAAGCGTTGAGTGTAGTGTTACGTGGAACATTTGGAATGTTAATAAATTATCTTGCTACCTACAACAAAAGACTTTGAACTCTTTCTCGTGAGAAATAGTACAAGTTTTCTGCGCCAAAATAAATTTAAAATACGGGTGTCGATGGCGCCAAACGACAATGAACGAATAGCCCGAACGGAATGTTTAGAATGCCTAACATTTTTGTGTAATCTGCAACTCCGTAAAGTTTGACTTTGATAAATTATTCGTTCTATACTTAGACCTATTTATTTGTATAAAAGTTTCCCAACTCAGCGTTACTGCGTAGCTATTCTTTTCCTTGTAGTGTTTCACAACATTATTTTGTTATATCCGGTTTCAACTTTCTATCTTGCCACAATGGGTGACAAATGGGACGCTTCCATTTACTTTATCTACGTCGACTCTAGTTCGTCGCAGGGGTGCGACACACTTTTCGTCATAACAACAATGCTAGCATTCAGATTTGATGTTACGATTCGTCGCCGCACCCTAGCGATTTGCCAGGTTTACGACCCCATTCTGTAAATGTGCCGATTTATATTATTTCGTGACACTTGTGACATATTAGCGTTATCTGCGTATAGCGAGTGATCGTCAAATCGTGTTTACTGTAAATGTTAACGGTACCAGGTGTAGCATCAAAGCGTTTAAGCTTTAAAAAAGCATTAAACACCATTTAGTCAACAATAACAAAGTGATTAACGGCCCTCTTGCTGAATTGTAAAAAGAATTTGATAAAACACAGTGGACATGTTTATAATCCGTTGCTGTAGTGTGTAGGTACTGTAATAATTAGAAAATTCAAAATTATGTAAATAGCAAAGTATCATCATCAACATTATCATCTGCTTAGCATTTTTCAAATTAAAAGTGTCCATCAATCTATTTACAAGTTAGCAAAACCTTACGCAAAATACGCGCATGGTCGTGGAGTTGCGGATACCTGCCCGACGTACATACAAGTTAGCTAAAGTTAAGGTTCTCTACCTTACCTTTAGCTAACTTGTATGTACTCTCTTTTTTTTTAAGAGAACTAGCAGTGTGGGTAGAATTCACATTACTAGTAATCTTGTTAACCCAAACCACAGATTACTAAATAGTTATAGAAATAGAAATGTACCATAAGTGTGCACACAGAGAGTTGAGATTGTTTTGCTCACCGCGCGACCCACGCGTCATCAAGTGAATGTGCTAGGGTTGTACCCACAGTCTAAAAAAAATTATACTGTTGTTGTACATATGATGATATTGCCAATAAAACGAATGTTGTAGAAAAACAATTATTTTTTATTTGTTGATCAAATATGTTTCAGTTTAATAAAATGGTAGATGCATTTTTTTTTCTTCCCTGAATTCCCGATAATTAAATTTTACTGTCGAAAATATCCGAAACTACGTAAATAATTTTAATAAATAAGTAATCAAAAGGGAAACAGGAGCAAAGCGAAGGAAAATCAATTGTTATTAGGCCGATCTATTATGACGTTGTCAAGATTATTTAAAAAAGTTCAGACAGGCGTGCGGCAGCCCGCTGTCGGTTGTACCGACGGCGATACGCGAAGCGGTAAGCATATAATGCGTGGCCTTGAGCGAGTGACGGACGCCTGCCCAAACTAAGCTAAATATGCTTGTATCTGGAGTGGCTTCCCGGCAATAGTGTAATGGGTAGGGTTCGCACCCGTGAACTCTCGATCACAATTCCGACACCTTTTCCATTAGTCTATTGATTGTTATTACAAGAACATCGTTTGAATATGTATAAATTCATTATAATAACTGCCTTGTCCTGACCCTCGCTGAGCATCGAATTTCCTCTCTTCATTACGATTTTTGGCCTTCACAGTTCGCCACGGCTACGGGTTTCTGGGAAAGCGGACCCAGAGCTTTGAATGAGCAGCATTTAGAGCCACAATAATATGCGGTTTGCAGTATAGTATAGTTTTTAGATGGTGGTCACACTAACTGATTGGACTTTGGATATTTGTTCAATAACTTTGAGGTAGTTTTGAACTTCCAATCCACGATTTCTTGTTGCCAATTCGTTGTTTTGCTAATTTAAATTATAAGTTTCTTTCTAATGGGTGCCGTATTACTTTATGTTATCATAATCATTACTAGTAATATGTAAATTAACTTTTAATTTCGTTTTATTCCGAAATTATAAGGACTACACATGTGAAACTCGGTAGGTAGATGTATTCTGTGAACCGCTTTCCGATTCTACGTATACAACGTGTAATTTAAAGGGTATATACTAGGGTGTCCCGAAAAATTTTTTTTTCGCTTTTCGCTACTCAAGCCCCTCAAAAGTTGCATTCTTAGTTTTAGATTACCGTAAAAATAATAAAAAAAAAACATAAAAAATATCTTGAGGGTTCTACCGGCATTTTTTTTTATCACTTAAATAACCCTCCAGTCAATGTCGTCTATTCTATTTTATGTACATTATTCCCATTTTATTTTTTATTTCATTGATAGTGAAACCCTAAGTTATGATTTGCAGGCAACGACAGGATTTTTTCTGTTAGGAATTGGTTTGGAACAAACTCGCAAAATTCATGTTTTGACTTGTTTTTCTTAAATTCTCTACTTCTACTGTGAGGCAGTTCGTCTCATTTCTATTGCGGTTTTATTGCTGTAAGGTGTCGCTCTGCACTTCCTTGTAATAAAATACGTGTTTTTGTTATATATAATAATGGGTTCAAGACGAAGTGAGACTACTTGTGCTATTTTGGGATCATATAAAGAAATTGACGATCGCCAGTTACCAGTGATAAGTGACGTTATCAAATTCATTTTGTTTACTAAAAATGAACTAAAACTACAGAAGAATGGGAAAGATCCTTCTAACACAGAAGTTTTTTCAATCGTTTCTGGAAAACTTGATACGATTTGGACCAAAGCTTCGATTCCTATCGTTTCCAACGTACGAGTTACCCAATTGCTGAAATCATATTTCGACAAATACCTGTCATTGATACGATATCCCAAAAATAAAAGAAATGATAGTTACGAAAGCAATGTGAAGTGCTTTTTGGAATCGTCAAACAAGCTCTTCGATATTACTGCTTGTAAGTGCACTTCGTTTGACATTTGTTCCTGCATAAAACCTAAGAAAGTTCCTATTTCTGAAAGAGACTTTTTACTGGATCAAAGAAGTCATAGAAAAATGGCAATAAGCGGTATAGACACAAAAGAAACAGCAAGACTTTTAAAGAAACATCAGAGACAAGATAATTTGAATCGGAAAGAGTCAGAGCACGCATGTTTTCCCAGTGCATCACTAAAAACCAATCCTGTTCCGGTGCGCGAGTTGCCGCCTCGACCGCAGTCGCCTGTAATAGAGCTTTCTGCGAATAGTGACGTGCCTGTAAATGAGACTCCATCTACTTCGTTGAATCGGAACACTCTGGCGCTGGCAACAGTAGCTAAGGTATGTGATCGGTATGGACTATCAACGCGATCTGCGGCTGCGGTCGATTCAGCGGTCTTAGCTGACGTAGGATTGGTATCTTCCGAAGATCTAAGTCTTGTTATTGATAAGAATAAAATTCATAGAGCTGTTTCAAAAGCACGGACCAAGGCCAGCAAAGACATTGATATGATTGTAATAAAAAGTATCTACTTTGATGGACGAAAGGACAAAACACTCATAAACGAGAAAATAGGCGATCGGTACCACCGCAGAGAAGTCTTGCAAGAACACATTTCAGTTATCACAGAGCCGGGATCTATTTATTTGGGACATATGACGCCAAGTCGTGGCACTGCCAAAGGGATCGTCTCTTCTATCATATCTTTGTTAGAAAATCAAGGGTTGAACTTGGAAGAGGTGATCTGTGTGGGGTGCGATGGTACTGCTACGAATACAGGTTGGAAGGGAGGTGTCATTCAATACCTGGAAAACTATTTAAAGAGACCGTTGCAATGGTGTGTTTGTATGCTTCACGCGAATGAATTACCGCTTCGTCATTTGTTCATGTCTCTGGATGGTAGCACATCTGGGCCAAAAGAATATTCAGGACCTATTGAAAAACAGCTAGCTGCTTGTGAAAGTAAACCTCTAGCGTCTTTTTGTGCAGTGTCTGGCAATTTGCTAGTATTACCTGATAATATAATGAAGGAACTAAGCACGGATCAAAAGTATCTGTACGAAATGTGTCATGCTGTGATGGCTGGTTCCTGTTCCCTTGAGCTAGCGAACCGCCAACCTGGAAAAATGGCGCATTCGAGATGGCTCACTACTGCCAATCGCATACTCAGACTTTACGTAAGTACTGTTTCGCCGTTAAATAATTTGCAGCTGCTTGTGAACTACGTGGTCAAAGTTTACGCTCCTGTTTGGTTCCTAATCAAGCAAAACTCATCATTTAAAGATGGAGCCAAGCATATTTTTCAAATGGTTATATACTCTCGATTTTTGCCTGATAGTCAGAGATCTATTGTAAATTCGGTGATCGAAAGAAACGCTTTTTTTGCGCACCCAGAAAACTTGCTTATTGCCATGTTATTCGACGATAGAGAGCATATTCGAGAGCTTGCATCTCGCTAAATATTAAAGTCCAGAGAAGCAGAAAAGAGCAACTCTCGCAGGGTATTTAAAGCACCAAAGCTTAACTTCTGTGCGCGAGACTACACCGATATAATATTTTGGCAAGAGTGTGAAATATCAGATCCACCAATTTTGCGACACGTCTCCAACGATGAACTTAGAATTAAGGCTAAAGAACACATCCTCGACATTATTGACTTTCCCTGCCACACACAGTCAGTGGAAAGATGTGTAAAACTAGTGACGGAGGCTTCTCAAAGCGTCACGGACGCTACAGCTCGGGATGGTTTTATTAGGAACAGATTAAAATCTCGCTCAGAAATGCCTAATTTTGGTCACAAAAACCAGTTCCGTTTTTAAAGTTGCCATTGATTATTTTGTCTTTCAACTATTTTAAACCTTGCTTTAACTCATTGTTGTACCCTTAAACTTAATAAAAACCATTTAAATGTTATTTTTGTATGATTTATAGTTTATATTAGGAACCCCTAAAAATAGCAAATTTGAAAAACTTCAAGGACTGGTAGAGGCCTCAAGATAGATAGATATCTAATTAAATTTTATAATAATCGTAATATATGTGTCAAAACGCAACTTTTGATACCTCTTGCGTAGCCGTAGCTTATTATTTTTTTCCCCCATACATGAACGGTACACCCTAGTATATACATACCAAGTGCATGGCTTCTTTGGATGATAACAAACGATATGGCAAGGGTTTTGTAATCCTAAGTCTACGTGTGTAGAACTTATTACAAATTCCAATACACTGATACCAGAGACCGAATTTTTCAAATTAAGAAGAACGAAAGAATTATCGTGTTATTGGCAAGTGACGTCGAAAAATACTGACCCTCGTAGTGCTGTGACACGTTTGTTATGATTGGTATTCAAGAAATATATGAAACTAATAATTTGGTATCAATTCTTTGAGTCAGTTATTTTGTGCTGAAACTGTGCATAGAGACTACATACCAGATGTTGTCTTCAGCCGTTTTGGACAGATATGGGGTTTCCGTTACACGTTGTATAAAAATAATAAGAAAAATTGTTTTACAAAAAATAAAACCGACTTCCATATCAAAACACTACAAAGCCAAAAATAACTTTAATTTCGGAAGGCGATGTGAAAACAAAAAGAAAATACAAAATCAATAACACCGACTGCCGAAATTAATTATTTTTTAAATTTTTCACGCTTTTTAGTGGTTCGGTTTGTTATTTATCTAGTTACAAAAGCCAAAATTTCAACTACTTTACAACTTTTACAAAATATTGCTTTTCCCGATGCAGAGCCGTTAATTTTTGAGGAGTTCTCCTGGTACTTCACCATTTATGCATTGTGACAAGCATAAAGTGTTTAACATCCATATTCAAGTAATCGAATCGCAATCCACGAAATACTTATTATTGAGTAGTTTAGGTGGCCATCTGTGATCTTCATCATCAGTTTCACTTCCCCAAATGGTAGTTTTCGAGAGTAACTGCACAAGTTACTATAATAAATGCCCAAAACGCTATAGGTGTGCCTATAATATTTGAAGAGTTCCCTCGATTTCTCCATGATTCCATCATCATATCCTAACGTGATGACAATGGGACCAACTAAAAAGTATACCCCTTCAAAATAAAAAAGAATTTTCCAAATCGGTCCAGCCGTCTTTGAGATATGAGGTAACATACATAAAAAAAAGTTCAAGACGAACTGAGAACCTCCTCCTTTTTTGAAGTCGGTTAAAACTTACGAGTGGCTCCCCATATATGGAACTGAAATGAACAATTTTTCTTTTTCAAACTTATAAGTATGTAGTGTTTAAAATGACATTGAGGTTTCTCAAACCATTTTTTCTTCGAGTCATTAATTTAAAAGATAGGCACCTCCAACCTCCCCTCTTCTCTTATCATAATAGAGTAGAAAATCTAAAAAAATATATGATGTAGATAATAAAAAAATCAACGAAATGAGTGTGAACGAAATAGAGTCAGTGGTTTTTGAGATTTGATGTCATTTTTTAAAACAAACAATATACCTTTGTATTTCATACAATGAAAAAGTTATTTTGCGTAGTTACTACGGAACCCTTCATGGGTGAGCCTGACTAGCACTTGCCGGGATACATAGCCAGGGAATAAATCGGCTAGTCACTGTTACATGTATATTCCGACTAAGAGACGTCTGTTTAATACTTCGTTACATTTGAAGTCCTAGCCACATTATACTTAACATAACTTTATTAATAACCGGTCAACTGGGGATCTTCTAGCGTATGCCATTCATATCTGAACAACAAAATACTTGCTTTTTCCCTTGACATCTCCAAGGCCTTTGACAGGGTCTGGCACGATAGCCTTATTGCTAAGCTTCCTTCTTTCGGTTTACCCACTCAATTTTGCGTCTGGATTGAAGACTTCCTGAGAGATTGGTCTATTCGAGTGTTTATTGATGGCTGCTCGACTGGCCAATTGGCTATTAATTCCGAGGTCCTTCAGGAGTCGGTTCTCTCAGCAACTTTATTCTTGCTGCACATTAATGATCTGCTTATGCCTGGTACCTTTGGGTGTGCAGACGACAGCACAGTTGCTGAGAGATATGTGTTCAGCGCCCGTGCTGGTGGGTCACAGACCCGGTCTCTCCGTGAGGATATGGTTGGGCGCTTGAACTTGTCCTTGAAGGCTGTCTCCGAATGGGGTGATGCCAACTTGGTCAAGTTTAATGCAGCTAAAACCCAAGCCTGTCTCTTCTTCGCAAAAAGGAGCCAATTTGAACCGGCTTCTTGGGGTAATACTAACTTCCACCCTCAATGTCGGTCCGTTTATCGAGGCTAAGGCTCAATTAGCATAAAAAAAGTTGTGAATTTTGGCAAAGGTGAGATGGTATTTCACACCGAAACAGCTGCTCAATCTGTATCAAGCCCAGGTTTGGTCGTGTATGGAGTACTGCTCTCATCTTTGGGATAGATCTGCCAAATACCAACTGGACGCGCTTGAGTCCATTGAGAAACGGGCCAAGAGACTCATTGGTAACGATGCACTGGTCGAGTCAAAGCTCCAGAGCCTTGAACATCGGCGACGAGTTGCAAGTCTATCGGTTACACTTCGGAGAGTGTGCGATGGAATTACACAATCTAATTCCACCAAGTCCGTTGCGCTGCGCTTTCGTTACATGGTGGACATCCCACCCATGCGCACTAAACGTTTTGGGAATACTTTCATTGTGCGTACGGCTAAGGAGTGGAATTCCCTGCCGGAGTCTGTGTTTCCCGATAGCTATAACCTAGGGGCCTTTAAGTCAATAGTGAATAGGTTATTTTTAGGTAAGCGTGCTCCATCTTCGACCACATCATCACTTACCATCAGATGAGATGGTGGTCAAACGCGAACCTTTTATCAACAAAAAAAAATATTATGAAGGTAACTCCGTGATACACGTATATTACAAAACCATTAAACTAGCTAATCATACGTTTGTATTAATTTGTTTTAAGAATAAGCTCTATTTATGTTTATTGAGTTAAAGGCTTAACCCATAATTACTGTAATGGGACGGTCACAATTAACTATGTCGTACGAGATAATGAAGCAATCAAAGTTTTAATTATTTATAAGTGTTTGTTTTGTATACAGGGGGAAACGATTTTATATGATCACAACATATTTTTTTCATAAAATAAAATAAAGTTTGGCGCAAGGCAATATATTTATTACATGGAGCATTTGAACAGTGTAATTCCATGAAATAATGCACGGATTTGGAAAATCCATTTGAAATAATATTTGCACTTTAAACTTCTCTGGTAGTGATTGCATTTCGATCGCGATCGTGTAATCATTGGTTTATATGAGCTGCCATAATGGTGGATTTATAGTGAAACCGCGACCTCATATAAATTGTTCTTACGGCTTTGTTATTGGCAACCGTTCCACATAGAAGTGTTGAAATGATATCGAGCTTGTGGAAAATTGATTATTTGCCTTCATCATTTTATTGATGGTTGTTTACTGAATCTGTAATATAATCTATTTTTATAACTATCTATCAGTCTTTGGTAGCGCAGCATGGAGCTGCAAATACTACCGGTATTTTCAGTGTATGTACCAGATTGACGAATCTTTACATGTGTATTTTTTATATATTAGGTATTCACTTATTTCGCATCAATATTATATTAGAATCATCAAATAACTCTTCCCACTCTGTTTGAAACGGAAAGTAGTGTCAGACTTGCCAGACAAGCCCCCCTGTTTTCCCATCCTTGAAAAAAAGCCCTTGGTACTTCAGTGGCACTTGCGTTCCGGGGTTACTTCATTAAAACATTGTCGAAACCCTGGCTGGCAATAGGTCTGCCTGTAATCTGTATCTTTACAAACACCTAGATTCGGAACAACTTTTTGTAGTACATACAAAAATTTATTCCGTTGCGGGAATCAAACCCATGACATGCAGTGAAACATTTAGTCGATCAACTACCGCGCCAATTGTACACCATGCTTGATAATTCTAGAAAACAAATCTTATCAAACTTGTCTAAAGGACATCGGAAACTAATGCGGTATCTACAAACTATAATGCCTACGTAGGCACTAGGTAATGGATTCCACATTACTGAAAGTCAATTCCGTTCGACATCGCTTTGTTTTGCTAGATCGGTTGATCGATCTTTGTTAATCTAGTATGACGTTCCTTAGTTACTAACGAAGGAATTCAATTATTTTTGTTGTAGCTGGAGCCTTGAATTTTCTCTAAAAAATATAGACTGTGTTAAAATCTCCAATCACCCGTCTTTCAACACATTTATTAATACAGTTCAAAATAAATGTCTTATATTACTTGCTGTTGAAGGTAAAAATGGGTGTTCCTTGTTTGTTCGTACTTTTATTTAAATCCTCATTTTTTGAATCTCTGTGGAACATTGCCAAAACGAGTCAGAAGTTCGTCGCCGCTTGGGAAAATTTATTTATTTTGACCTAAAGTTTTTATCAGCTCACTAACTCTGTCTACGTTGTTTATTTGTACAGTGCAAATTATGAACAAAGAAATTCACTTTTAGGAACATGACCTTTTTTTTTTTTTTTTTTTTTAGCGTGGTAAAATTATCAAATAAGTCCTCCCACCCCGGGCAGGGTGGGAGGGACTGTCAGACTTTTACTGACTAAAATCCACGGTGTTCCTTCAATAACCCTTTACGTACCGGGGTCACGGTAATGGGATTAGTCCCACGACCCCGGCAGGCTTCGGCCCTCTGCAGAGGGGGCCTCGTCATGTTGCTGACGCTCTTTGAGGCGCGCGTGGAACACAACGCGCCGTCGACCCGGGCATGGTCCATGGTCGGACAGCGAGTTGCCCTTTACTCGCTATCCGCATGCCCGCGCCTACGGTGGCCGGAGATCGTCGGCCGACGTCCGACGCCGTGGGCGTCTACCACTGCGGCTGGGCTGGAGGGAGGACGCCATCCTCTCCCTCATGCGGCCCGCCTCCTCCTTCGATAGCATGACTGCTTCGCAGAAGGAGGCGACCGCTTCCCACTCCCTCTCGCCCCGCAGCATGGCCTCGACCAACGCCGGGCGCGAGAGGTCTCCGCCTATCGCCGCCGTGAGGACACGTCGGTGCTCTGCCCAGGCGGGGCAGTCTTGCACCGTGTGCTCTACGGTGTCCTCAGGGCGACCCTCGCAGTGGTGACACCCAGGCGTTTCCTCCTTTCCCATCAGACACAGGTACCTCCCGAAACTTCCGTGTCCGGTGAGGACCTGCGTCATGCGGTAGGTCAGGACGCCGTGACGCCGATCTAGCCACTCCTCAAAGAGGGGTCTTACCGCCGCAATTGCGGCGTGCCCGGCCGTCGGTTTCGACAGTCGTTCCCTCCATACTGCCCTGAGATCGCGCCGGAGCTCGTCCCGCCGCGCCTCGACTTCTCGAGGCAGCGGGGATACGCCCCGGCGCTGCGCCTCCACGCGCTATTCATAGACGCGCTGGAGGGCAGTCGCCTCCAGATCCCAGGGCAGCAATCCGGCAAGGAGGTTGGCCGATTCGCCGGCGATCGTGCGGTATCCCCGGATCATTCGGATAGCCATGACCCTCTGGCATGCGACCAACTTTAGTGGTCGCGTCCGGATGCACAGGGCCCACACTGGGGACCCGTAGAGGGCCATGGACCGCACGACGCCGGCGTACAGCCTTCGGCAGGAGGCGTTTGGCCCGCTGAGATTAGGCAGGAGTCGCCTGAAGGCGGCTGCTGCCCGGTTCAGCTTTGGGGCAAAACTCAGGAAATGCTCCCTGAAGTTCCACCGGCTGTCGAGGACGAGTCCTAGGTACTTCATCGTCCTCCCGACGCTGATGCGAACCCCCTCCACCGTTATGTGGGACTCGGACCGTGGCGCGTTCCGACCGCCATGGAAGCACATGGCCTCTGTCTTGTGCAGCGCCACGTCGAGAGGAACATGACCTAGTAATTTTTATGAACGTAATTTTTTCAGATGTATTCAACGTTGTCTTTGTCTGTCGATCATTTGTACCAGTGCTTTTAACCTTGAGGTAAATACAGAAATATTTTGTAGTTATTTTAAGTTTGCACTTCGGACTAAAACATTGGAAAACACTTTGTTCTTGGCTATCAAAAATCTAGTACTAATAGCACCTTTCACCTCTCTTACATTTGGTTTGCTCCAGATATTCTTTTATTGTTATTACGGTGATTGCGTAAGACCTGTAAGTGAACATAACTTTTTTGAAGTAATATTTGTTCTAGTTTCACTTTTGTTATTTTTCAAGAGTATGGGAGTAGGCGATGTTGTTTATAGGAGATGTTGGTACGAAGCACGAGCTGTGAAGAGAAAATATAGTTTGAATGTTTTACTTCAGTTAGTGTTACATTATTAGCAATTTGAGAAATAAATAACGAATGAATGAATAGGTACTCCTATGTAATGGGAATAGTTACACAAACATTACAGAGTGTAATAAAGTTTTATGAGATATTAGGGTGAAAAGTTGTTAGCCAAGCAGAAGTCATAAACAGATGTTAATTATTTTATGACTACCTCGATGTTTTAGTGATCCCAGGTATATACAAAAACAACAATACTACCTTCTAGAATTTTAATTGCTGTTTTCAGGTATGGTAGTGATCTCAAAAGTCATGCGAGGTTATGGGTTTTCTAACAAACTTTGAACGGTATTTACTCGAGTAAGCTAATAATAAATTATGATAAACCAATGACGTATTATAATAGACGCGTCATATTCCCACAAAACACCTCTCAAAAACGGCACGAAACACACACATAGAGAATTACTATCTAATACGTGTAAAGAAAGGGACAGAAAATAAATGCCATCTTTAGGTACACCTGATGTTAGAGAGAGATGAATATACATCTTTAGTTAACAACCTCCCCTAACGTCACGTGACTGACTTCATTCATACGCTAGCCGCCATTAGCCGTGTAGAGAAATTAAAATAAAAAATGTATTTCTGTTGATATTTACCTATGAAATGACACATTTTGACCTCTCACGGAAGCAGTATAATTAGTGCAACGTCTGAAAACACACAAAGGCATGCTTTTTTCCTAATTTTCTTTTAAAACACATTTTTTCTTAAGATGTGTAGTGTAGCGATCGCGACACAGGTTCGTGCGTAACTAAACAGACACGAGGCACTTACCTTGATTTCAACTTGCCATTTTAGAGCGCGGACAACGTATCTATAGTTTATTACATATCTTTGTGATAAACAGTATTTTTTTTTAAGACTGGGTACCTTTGGCCTATTACCCTGTTCATCATCTACTTAACCTTTTTTCTACTAAGTATGTTGGGATCGGCGTGCAGTCTAACCGGATACAGTTTAGCAGAGTATTGGTGTTTATATGGATCGACTGCCAATTTGACCTCCACAAATCACTAGCTGGATAACTGGTAACTGGTAGGGGTACCCCCAAGGCTTTACAACTTACGACTTTACAACGCTTTTTTTTTGTTTTTTTTATCGTGGTAAAATTATCAAGTAAGTCCTCCCACCCCGGGCAGGGCGGGAGGGACTGTCAGACTTTTACTGACTAAAATCCACGGTGTTCCTTCAATAACCCTTTACATTCCGGGGTCACGGTAATGGGATAAGTCCCACGACCCCGGCAGGCTTCGGCCCTCTACAGGGGGGGCCTCGTCATCTTGCTGACGCTCTTTGAGGCGCGCGTGGAACACAACGCGCCGTCGACCCGGGCATGGTCCATGGTTGGACAGCGAGTTGCCCTTTACTCGCTGTCCTCATGCCCGCGCCTACGGTGGCCGGAGAGCGTCGGCCGACGTCCGACGCCGTGGGCATCCCTTACAAGGCTAGTGTAAGATTTTCTGGTTTGTGACAACCGAAACTCCTGTCAAAGAAGTTCGAAATGACAGTCGGGACCAACGGCGTGCTTTTCGAGGTACGGACGAATCTCAATATGTTAAGATGCTCACCCATCCACAACCCGATCTTCGAACCGACTTGAGGGAAGATCAACCCGGTCATAAGATCCTCTCCAAGGCCCATTACTCTACGATTTTAAAATTTCGTGACACCCATAAAGACAATCTTAATTGTTTCCAAAATAATATTAATTGGTCCCTTGATTAAATGGTGAGCCTTATGAGATACATGCGATTAAATGGTGAGCCTTATGAGATACATGCAAATGACCTATTAATTAAAATTCATGATATTAATAAACTTACCTACCACAAACATAAGGTGACAAAAGTGCGTTTCGGTCTCGCACACGATGAATTTAGTACCTTAAAAGCATTGTGATCATTGTGTTGTTTATACAAAAGTACAATTATGTTGATGGTGACTTCGTCCAGACAATTTCCCATACCAATTTTCATCCCCTTTTTTGTGCGCCTTAGAAATATTTTTTATAAAAAAGCCTATGTTTAGTCCTTTTTCATCAAAATCTAATCAGTGGTTTTGCTGTTAAAGCTTAAAGACAGATAGAGAGACTTTTATAAAAATGTTCATCTTTACTTTTAAACGTTATTACTGCGTATATCATTATACACACCTTGTATTGTTAAACATTACCCATACCCGCTGTATACAGTGCCCATTATACCGAATTTAATATTTCAAGAGGGAAGTCACCGTTTCCTAGAGTGTATTGAAAGGTTGTCTGACACTTTAATTCGAAGTTTAAGAACTAAACACAACGCCAAAAATGATTGTACAATTTCAAAAATGTTTAAATAGAGTCAAATTTCTTTTTAGTTTGCTTGGATTAAGCTTAGATACGAGGGATAAGAATATAAGTCTTTTAAGATATGTTCTAAGTCACCGGCTTTATTTAGCTCATTCGTTTTCATTAAATATCGAAATTGTTGCACAAATATTATGGATACTGGAAGCCGTTATAACTGGGAAGAAATTTGTTGAAATAACTCGTTTGATTCCTTGCCTTATTATTTGCTTTATAAGTAATTTTAAAACGATATCTATTTTATACTATGCGGAGTATAACAATGAATTCATCGAAGCGATAAAAAGCTTGCTTTTGAGCCAAGTAGACATTGACGAAGAAGTAGAACAATTCAAAAAGAAGTTGATAGACATGCATGTTTTAATGCTGATGAACATTTCACGGAGAACAATATACTTGATCATTTTCGGTTTGGGAATGTCCACATTTTCGCCAGTGATTGTAACAGTCCCGACTTATTTAAAGACCCAGGAACTCAAACTTGAGATGCCATTTATAGCGTATTATCCTTTCAATGAATTTGATCCATGGATATATCCTTTCGTTTATCTTCATCAGGTTTTGGCAGGTAAGTAGCTGTTCCAGTAGCATCATTTGAACATCTACAGCATAAGAGTGGAAATTGAACCCGGCAGATAATTTTATTCCTCATTTACTGAAAGGAGTATCTATTGTTCACTTTTTTGTAATATTAATATATATTTCAGAATAAGTTGTAGCAAATCATATAATAGTTTCTTGAAAAATATGTACATATATATTTTATTAGGCACATTTGCAGTAATAAAGTTTATTTTCAGCCTTCATAGCCATTTTTATGGTATACTGCCCCGATTGTTTCTTCTTTACTTGTTGTACCTTCCTGCATATTCAGTTTTCTTTGCTGAACTATGACATGGAGAGAATTATTAATGAAGATACATTTGACAGATCAAAATTCAAAAAGTTAGCCGTCCGTCATATCGAATTGATGAGGTAAAGTTCAATACAGATTCATACTCAGGCCATTTATAAAAAATTTCGTTGTTAATTTATATTTCTTATTTCAGATGTGTAAATTTATTAGAGGAAACATTTTCTAAGATGATATTACTGAACGCATTAACTAGTTCAATAATTATTTGCGCGACTGGATTCAATGTTTTGGTAATATATTTTGAACCATAATCACAAGTATGTATGAAAAGATGATTGTTATTAATTATTTACTAATTTCAGGTGGTCGAAAATCGTCTATTGATGGCGTCTTTCACAGCATTGTTAAGTTTCGGTTTGATACAAATATTTCTATATTGTTATTATGGAGATACTATTTCGAGATCTGTGAGTACATACATATGTTTATAATTTTTCAAGACTTATCTTGTTACTTTCAACGCTCATTTAGGAATCGTAAACCGTGCTTTATTTTTCAACCGACGACCAAAAGATGAGGTTATCAATTCGACGCGTATATATATATATATATATATCTTTTTTTTTAACCGATTTGGAAAATTCTTTTTTTATTTGAAAGGGTATACTTCGAAATTGGTCCCATTGTCACCAGGTCAGGATCTGATGATGGAACCCTGGAGAAATCGAGGGAACTCTTCAAATATTATAGGCACACCTATGGCGTTTTGGGTATTTCTTATAGTAACTTTTGCAGTTGCTCTCAAAAATTACCATTTGGGGAAGTGGAACTGATGATGAAGACCACAGATGGTCGCCGAACCTACTCAATAATAAGTATTTCGTGGATTGCGATTCGATTACTTGAATATGGATATTACGCACTTTATTCGTCACAATGCATATGGTGATGTAGAGCTGATGGTGAAGTACCAGGAGAACTCCTCAACAATTAACGGCCCAGCATTGGGAAAAGCAATATTTTGTAAAAGGTTATAAGTAGTTGACATTTAGGCTCTTTTAACTAGGTAAATTAAAAATCGACCAACTAAAACGAGTGAAATAAAAACTTTTTACCAAAAAATTAAACCGACTCCCAAAAACACTGCAAAGTGAAAAATAACTTTAATTTCGGAAGTCGGTGCCAAAAACGAAAATACAAAACTAAAGACATCGACTACCGAAATTAAAGTTATTTTTCACTTTGCAGTGTTTTTGGGAGTCGGTTTAATTTTTTGGTAAAAAGTTTTTCATGTTTAACTTGTGCAAAAGTTTTAGGTAAGTAATGTAAGTTGTTTAATACACTGTTACAACTTTTACAGATGGCTCGTGGCTAATAATAGCCGCATGGGTCGATCTATAAGGTTAAGCAACGCTCCTCGAGGTCGATCAGCGGATGGGTGACAACTTAAAAACCCACAAAAACTTTTTACACAACAAGATTTTTCCATGCCTTGGAAAGCATGTGAAGCCGTTGGTCCCGTCTGACATGTGAACATCTTTGGCAGTCGGTACGGGTAGTGAGAAGCTAGAAAATTTTACACTGGTTTACCTTTGTTACCCGGCCACTGGGTCGTGGAGGTCAGATAGGTCAGCAGTCGCTCCATGTAGAACACTAGTAGTGAGCTGTAATATATTATTACTAGCTTGTGCCAGCGGCATCGCCCGCGTGGGAAGTTTTTCCCGTTTAAATCCCGATCCCGTGGGAATTTCGCAAAATCCTTTTTTAGCAGATGCCTACGTCATAACATCTACCTGCATGCCAAATTTCAGCCCGATCCGTCCAGTGGTTTGGGCTGTGCGTTGATTGATCAATATGTCAGTCAGTCAGTCACCTTTGAGTTATATATATTTAGATAGATAATTATTAATAACTACACTTAACAGAGTCGTTTCTGTAGATAAGTGACGACCTGACTATGATGAGGTTCCTCTGTGCCTTGGAAAGCACTTTGAGGAGGGGTCCCTCTAACGACCGGATCCGACAGGAATTTTGTGACGACCAATGAAAAGCTATACGAATAAATAATTTTATTATTTACTAGTACTCACGCGGGGCTTCGCTTCCGTGAATTCTATCACGGTAAAAACATAACTCTCCTTTTTTGCAGTCGCGTAAAAAGTAGCCTATAACCTTCCTCAAGCTTCAAGCTACTTCCATACCAAATTGCATCCAAATCCACTCAGTACTTTCGAAGATTAGCGCGTTCAAGCAAACAAACAAACTGTTCCGCTTTATAATATTAGTATAGATGTATCCAGCTAGACTGAAAGCTGGCTTCAACAGAGTTGGAAAAGTCTAAGCTGATGAGGGTGACCCTGATACTGCTTTTCTGGGAGTCAATTATTTTGCCATTTTTCAGAGCATGCAGATAAGTGACACTATTTACAACACCCCATGGTACAATGTAGGAGCGGCAGAAAGGAAAGGTTTACTCATTGTTTTAACAAGGTGCGCCATTTTTTTATATGTAGAACGTTAGAGTTTACCTATAGCTTATTTAAATTTTTTATTACAGATCTCAAACGCCTTGTGAACTAACAGCCTATGGATTTTTCAAAATCAATTTGCGAGCTTTTACAAGTGTAAGTACGTTATTAATTTACTCAAAATTTAAGTAATAATTCAAATCATAAATGACATCTTTCCACTTTCAGATATTAAGCACATCCTGGTCATATTTCGCTCTGTTGAAAACAATGTATCAACCTGAATGAAAACATTGATTATGATCAAAAATTGTGTTTTTAGTTTTAAATGTTTAAGATACTTTGTAGAAATAGCAAAAGCTGTATTTGAATAAAGAGAATAAATGTTGTAGGTGCATAATGTTTATATTTTATTTTAATGTTCTCAAAATCATTGTTTGTTTCAAAACTTTAGTTTACGCGTAGTGCGTTTGAAAAACAAAAACCATTGCAATGAGCTAAAAGAGACGGCCATTTTCATATTAAATTATCATAGCGAACCATTCCAATAAATTTCGAAAAAGTTACACTTATTCATCGTTTCTCTTTATTGTTTTGGCATTCATATTCTTCAGTCCCTTGCGTAACATATCTTACGTATTATTTCTTTTTAGGGTTCCGTAGCCGAATGGAAAAAAACGGAACCCTTATAGTTTCGTCATGTCTGTCCGTCTGTCTGTCTGTCTGTGTGTCCGTCCGTCCGTATGTTACAGCCATTTTATTTCGAAACTATTAGGACTATACATGTGAAACTTAGTAGGTAGATGTACTCTGCAAACCGCTTTCCGATTTTAAGAAAAAAAAATAAAACATATTTAAAATAAAGGGGGCTCCCCATACATGGAACTAAAAACTATTTTTTATATTATTTATAGACAGGTCTTTAAAAATTTTTTAGTTTATAAAACCACTTTTTATAAAGTCAATCGTTTAAAAGATATACGCTTCCAAAGTAGTAAAATGTGTGCCCCCTCTAACTTCTATAATAATGGAGTGAAAAGTCTAAAAAGCATATATGTCTGTAGATCTTAATGTAAACTTTCAACCAAAATTAGTTTGAACGAGATCGGGACAGCAGTTTTTGTGATACACCATATTTTCTAAAACCGCAAATATAACTTTGTAATTCATACAAACACTAGGAAAAACAAAGTTATTTGGCATAGTTGTAAAATATGTAAATAACCTAGTTTTAAGACATTTTTAAGGTTCTTTTTCGTCAAATAAATATACATATTATATTATATTATATTATTATAGTTACTACGGAACTCTTCATGGGCGAGTCTGACTCGCACTTGGCCATTTTTTTATGTATTACACAGTCTTACACTATTGATACCTTTCGGTTATTCTAGGTGGAGAGGAACAAGGTATTCTCAATTCTTAATTAGGTCATGAATGCGGCAGTGATACCGGTGCGCCAAATAGCAGAATCCTGGACGAAGCATGCCGTGTCTCCAGACAGACAGTCAATAATAAAATAATGGTTAAATACAATCGGCTATATATATAACTATAGTGGGAAACAGTAAAACCTTGATTTATGGGGCACTATCAACAAATGCCTGAGACATCATAAACAGTTTAAAATTGCTCTTACAAGAAGGATTCCGTACTTTAAAAACATTGGAATTATTATGTTGTTTTTAACCGACTTCAAAAAAAGTAGGAGGTTTTCAGTTCGCTTGAACTTTTTTTATGTATGTTACCTCATAACTCGAAGATGGCTGGACCGATTGAAAATTTTTCTTTTCGTTTGAATGGGTATACTTTCTAGTTGGTCCCTTTCTAGGTAATTGTTATGAAATCAGGATCTGATGATGGAATCATGGAGAAATCAAGGGAACTATTCAAATATTATAGGCACACCTATAGAGTTTTAGGTATTTCTTATAAAACCTTGTGTAGTTGCTCTCGAAAAGCACCATTTGGGGAAGTGCAACTGATGAGGAAGACCACAGATGGTCACCGAAACTACTCAATAATAAGTATTTTGTGGATTGCGATTCGATTACTTGAATATGGATGTTAAGCACTTTATGCTCGTCACAATGTATGTATATGGTGAAGTAGAGCTGATAGTGAAGTACCAGGAGAACTCCTCAAAAATTAACGGCCTTCCATCGGGAAAAGCAATATTTTGTAAAAGTGGATAAGTAGTTGACATTTTGGCTTTTGTAACTAGATAAATTTCAAACCAACCCACTAAAAAGCGTAAAAAAAAACGTTTTAGCAAAAAATAAAACTTCTTTTAGCTAAAAAGTTTTTTTTTTCAATACTATCTGCGATTTCCTTCGCATGATTTTTCATACAAACTGTCACTCTCTATTTCAGCCCTATAGGCCCTATTTTAAAGAAAAAAAAATTCTATCTTGGATACTGAGTCTTACCATCTCCATGCAAAATCTATTCAGCGTTCTAGCCGTTAAAGTATTATAAGCGGATAGCTTTTCTCATAAACGTTTATATCCATATTTGTTAGTATAATTGTGGGCTTACTGACTATTATTAGACAAAAATAATAAAAATTTAAAGAAAAAAATAATAATGAAATAAAACATAATAAAAATATTATTGTATTAAATTTATTTAAACAGAAAGTCCAGTCAGATCCTGGTATAGTATAGATATAATAAAACAAATGTAAACCACCGGTTACGGAATACTGCTATTATTTATTTATACCTGCACATCATATTATATCTGCACTTGCACATTATATTTTAGACAATCTTCACAAAAAATTAAAACAATCACCTGAAAATGAAATTCTAAAAACCTCTTTCATACAATATAGGAACTGTTGAGAAAGACAAAGGCTTACTTTGAGATGAAACAATTAAGTGACGCTGGTAATAATACAAAGCAACTCTGGTCAGCTATTAATACTATATCAAACAGAGTTAAAAATAAAGACACCACAGCTCATTTATTACAAATTGCAGCAACCCTGTTACAATCAGTTAACATAGCCAATAAATTATTTGCCGACATCGGCAAAAACCTTGCTGATTAAATACAAAATCGGTCAACCAATATTTTGAACAGTGGAGCCTCGCAGTCTATGACATTATTACCTACGGACGAAAAAGAAGTAGCGGAACTAATTATGTCATTACGTAATGACTGTGCTATGGGATGGGATAGAATCTCAAGTAGTTTTCTAAAAAAACACATAGTCATATTGGTACCGCCTCTAACATATATCTGTAATCTAGCTCTCACAACCGGTCAATTTCCCAAAGCCTTTATGAAATCTCTCATTCATCCCATCTTCAAGAATGGAGACAGAAACCGTGTAAACAACTATAGACCGATGGCAGTACTTCCGGCCCTATCCAAAACACTAGAGCGGATCATGAACTGTAGACTCGTGGACTACTTGGAAAAGTTTAATTTATTATCACCTTCACAATGTGGTTTTCGCGCTGATAAATCCACGTCAGATGCTGTTCATGATCTGATAGACTATGTCGTAACAAACATAGATGGGGGTCAGAAGATCCTAGGTATTTTCTTAGATCTTGCGAAGGCCTCTGATACGTTTCTGTATCCATCCTTATACAGAAAATGGAAAAAATGGGAATTAGAGATACTCAACTCAAACTCTTTAAAGACTATCTGAGTTATCGTGCCCAGTGCGTTATGATAGATGAAGTTATCAGGGAAGAGTGCGCTATCACCTGTGGCGTTGTACAAGGCATCGTACTTGGCCCAATTCTCTTCCTCATATATATTAACGATCTGAGTAAACTTACTCTTCCTATGGGAAAAATTATAACTTTTGCAGACGACACGGCCCATCTCTTTTCTGCTAAAACATGGCATGAAGTGTATTCGAATGCACAGATAGGTTTCAACATTGTCATGGAGTGGCTTCAAAATAATGTCCTCCCATTAAACGCGGACAAAACCAAATATATAAACTTTTCCTTAAAAAATTTCACGCAAGCGGATCCAATGACATCGATTTATTCCATAGTAAGTAGCCCACTTATGTCTATACCCAAACAACGATACGTGCGCTTGTTCCCATATTAAGAAAGAAAAAAGCGCGAAAATAAAAACTTTTTTGCAAAAAAATAAAACCGACTTCCATATCAAAACACTACAAAGCCAAAAATAATTTTAATTTCGGTAGTCGGTGTTATTGGTTTTGTATTTTCTTTTTTTCACACCGCCTTCCGAAATTAAAATTATTTTTGGCTTTGTAGTGTTTTGATATGGAAGTCGGTTTTATTTTTTTGCAAAAAAGTTTTTATTTTCGCGCTTTTTAGTGGGTCAATTTGTAATTAATCTAGTTAAAAAAGCTAAAATGTCAACTACAAAAAACTAAAAACGCGCGAACAAAAAACACAATGCAGAGTAAACGAAAAGATCATCAATGTAAATATTTTTTTTTAGACTTTTGTTGATTTTTCAGAAACGGCTTGTTCGATTTCGATAAAATTTTCATGGGACCATTTGGGAAGTATACCCTTTTCAACCAAAAAAGAATTTTTCAAATCGGTTGGCGAGCGACGGAGCTATGCCCGAACAAACATAAAAAAAAAAACAAACAAACATCCGAATTGAGAACCTCCTCCTTTTTCAGAAGTCGGTTAAAAACAGTGTAAAGTACTTAGGTATAATTCTTGATAACACCTTAAGATTCCAGGAGCACATGAACACCCTTAGTAATAGACTGCGCAAAATAATATATGTCTTTAAAACAATGAGACATGTTGCAGACAAAAGACTGAAAAAAATAGTATATTTTGCTCTCGTTCAATCACTACTAACATATTGCATAACATCATGGGGTGGTGCCCCAAAATACACAATCTTGGTACTGGAAAGAGCTCAGAGAGCTATTTTAAAGATTTCTTCATTCCTACCTTTTCGATATCCCACTAAACTCCTGTACAAAGAGACCAAAGTTCTGACTGTATGTCAGCTATTTGTTTTTCATACGGTTCTAAAACAGCATGGACTTCTAACCTTTAACCCCATACATCTACGTGGTGGAAGACAATTTGATTCCGTGGACCGTTGTCAAAATAGGCTTTACACGATGTTCTCGAAGCGCTCCTTTTACGATTTAGGACGATATCTATATAATAATATCAACGAGACACTTTTTGTTTATAATCTAATCAATACCAAGTGCAAAACTAAGTCGAAGGGTTGGCTTCGGGATTTGAACTAGGATGATACAGAGAAACTACTTGCTGCCCCAGTTTAAATAGCTTATAAATTAACACCGATACTACATATTCCCTGCCTCACTTATATCAGTTTATACACACAGCTTTACCTACACACATATCATAATCAACTACACATACATACTCATATACATGCACACACAATTACTAACTATACTAAGACTAGAATAATCTATATAAAAATAATATTCCACTATAATATTTTTTTCCTTATTGTGTATAACTACCTACTACTTTTAACATACTGACCATGTTACAGAATTTTTTTGGAGCAACTACTTAATTATTAAATGTAACTGTTACCTAAGGGGTGGAGACCTGGTGTCCTGAAACACAGACCTTCCGTCTAGTTTAGGCACCAGTCTCCCACAGTATTTTATAAAGTAAAATTGTTGTATAATGTACCGTTATAATTACGAGTATATTGTGGTGAGAAAAATAAATGATTTGATTGATTGATTGATATTACATATTATTTATTTACACATTGCGCCTACAAATGCCGTAGGCATTCTCTATCAGTCATCCAAGGGTGGTGAAGAGATAGCGTGCTAGGGCCAATAATTAAATATGAGAAGTGATAATTAGGAATATTGCCATTATCAGACCTTGTATCACACCGTGCTACAATAATTGCGACTTATGGTTCCAAAGATTTTGGCTAGAACATTGGACGTAGCGACATTCAGCACAAGACAGCCGAGACTACTTTCCACATGTTGGCAACTTATTGTGGTAAGTGGTGATATACAATTAGTTCCTCTTCCTTAGTTTTCATGAGGTTACCGCTATGTTAGATGGAACATCGATGTCATTATTGTGCGGTGGAAACATGTAGTCCTATTTGTGTTGATTAAACGATCCTGTGCAACGTTTCATGGACGACGACTTGGGAATAATGACTATTGACTATTCCCAGGTCTTGAAAATCCAGCATTAGGTTAGCTGTACCTTTTTCAAAAGATTCTTAGATTACCCCCTTAAAACATCATTACAGTCATATAAATTGTACACATACGTCAATCAAAGTGAAACCCCTATTCAACGTCGGTTAAAATTATACATTGTTTTCTTTTAGCTTTTGTTCTGTGTAATTATCGACTAAGGTGTTGTTTACACCTTTCAATGCATATTCATACCAAAGCTCCATCTGTTTTAATTGTTCGTTCATACAGCATGATTTCAATATTTATGTATTAAATGAAACTATTAGTCGCTCGGTGGTCGATATTTGTTTAAATTTTAAGATTGAATATTGTTTATACTTGACTGTAACGAAAATTAGCACTTTAAACACACACTTTAGCATATTTCGCTAACGAATCACCGTATCGAAAATATGTATTTTCACACTCTCATTATTTTTGAACGACCTATCCAATGATTGTCCACACTAAAGGGTAGATGAGAAAGTAATGAAAAAATCAGACAGACAGACATGACGAAACTACAAGGGTTCCGTTTTTAGCCATTCGGCTACGGAACCTTAGAAAAGGGTTTTTCATGATTTTTTTTTAGCACGTTGTCGGAATGATTAATATGTATGTATATCCATGCCAAATTTCAGCTTTCATTAGTATCTATAGTGTCTGTCTATAGACGGACGGACAGACGAAGGAACCCTAAAATGTTCATCTGTAATCTAAAAACATCTTTAATTCTTACACTGACTGTGGTTAATTTTTGAGCACACCTTGTATTCTTAAACATTACCCATACCCGTTGTTTACAGTAGTATTAAAATTAATTTCATATTACAAGAGAAAAGTCCCCGTTTATTCGGGTGAATTGAAAGGTTTTCTGACACTCTATTCGAAGTTTAAGAACTAAACACAACCACCAAAATGATCGAACAATTTCAAAAATGTTTAAAAAGAGTGAATTTTCTATTGGGCCTGCTTGGTTTAAGTCTAGATACCAGGGATAAGAGTAAATCTGTTTTACAACATGTCTTAAGTCACAGACTTTATTTGATTCATTCGTTTTCATTAAATATAGAAGTTGTTGCACAAATATTATGGGTTTGTGAGGCCATTATAGCTGGGAAGAGTTTCGTTGAAATAACTCGTTTGATTCCTTGCCTTATTCTTTGTTTTATAAGTAATTTCAAAACGATATCTACTTTATACTATGCACAGTATAATAATGAATTCATTGAAACAATGGAAGGCTTGCTTATGAACCAAGTGGACATTGAAACAGAAGGAGATCATTTCAAAAAGAAAGTGATAGACACGCATGTTTTAATGCTAACGAATATTTCACGAAGGACAATATACTTGATCATTGTGGGTTTAGGAATGTTTGCATTTTCACCTATGATTACAATTGTTCCGAGTTATTTCAAGTCCCAAGAACTCAACCTTGAAATGCCCTTTATAGCGTATTACCCATTCAATGAATTTGATCCTTGGGTATATCCTATCGTTTATTTACATCAGGTTTTGACAGGTAAGTTTGCTCATACAACTCTGATTTTTGTACTTCATTGGAATATGAACAGCACAGAGGCGATATTTACTTATGCACCTTGTAGTTTACTTTTGTTTTTAATAAATATATTTATTTCAGAATAAGTTTGATTTGTTTTGTTGAATAATTTGTACAAAGGTCTTTAAGGAGATTTGCATTAATAAAGTTTATTTTCAGCCACTATCGCCATTTTTATGGTATACTGCCCCGATTGCTTCTTCTTTACTTGTTGTACCTTCCTGTATATTCAATTTTCTTTGCTGAACTATGACATGGAGAGAATTATTAATAAAGACTCTTACACGTGTGACAAATTAAAGTTCAAAAAGTTAGCTGTTCGTCATATTGAATTAATGAGGTAATTAATATCAATACAGAATAAAAAGCTTCAATTTAAAAGATATAGTTAATTTATGTTTCTGATTTTACTTTCAGATGTGTAAATTTATTGGAAGAAATATTTTCTAAGACGATATTACTGAATGCAGTAACAAGTTCCGTAATTATTTGTGTGACAGGATTTAATGTTATGGTAATAAATTGAATATTAATTACGAGTACGGGTGAAATTATTTTGATGATTGTTATAAATTAATTGCCTATTATTTACAACTACTTTCAGGTTATCGATAACGTTGTTTTAATGGCGTCTTTCTCAGTGTTGTTATTTTTCGGCTCGATGCAAATATTTCTGTATTGTTATTATGGAGATACCATTTCGAGATCTGTGAGTATGTTAATCGTCTTTCTATCAATAGCTTGTTATTTAGTACCTAATCCAAAGCCCTGATTAACTTTCTGTCTTTTATTATGTGCCAGAGTTTCAGGTAAAAGGGGAACGGAAGTTGGGTCTGCTATTGAAATGTCGAAGCTAACCTGTTAGAGCTTTTCTAATAATAAATATTTTTACTATACTTCAGAGCACGCAGATAAGCGACGCCATTTACAATAGCCCATGGTACAATATAGGAGCGACAGAAAGGAAAGGTTTTCTCATTGTTTTAATAAGGTATGCTATTTATTAATACCTGACTTTTTATTGATATTGTCATTATGACAATGGGCTGTTTTTTTTTTAATTCTCAGATCCCAAAAGCCTTGTGAACTAACAGCCTATGGATTTTTCAATATCAATTTGCGCGCTTTTACAAATGTAAGTTCCTTGTTTTACACATAGTTCCTGTAATAGTAACTGTTTGAAACTATGTAATAAATATATCTTTCCATTTTCAGATATTAAGCACATCCTGGTCTTATTTTGCTCTATTGCAAACAATGTATCAACCTGAGTGAAAAACAATTATTGTTATAGAAAATTGTGTACCTAGTTTTTAATGTTCCAGAGACTTTTATCAATAGTCAGATCAAAATATTTTATTCCATGTTAGTTTATATGGGTACTTAAAAACGCACTTACTCGTATAAAGCTACTATAGGCACGATTCAAATGCCTATGGAGACGAACTTTTTCAATCTCTTCTGTTTTCAATAGCACATACTGTTGTTAAATAAAGAGAATAAATGTTGTTGGTAAATCATCTAAATATTGTATTTTAATACGACTTAAAACTTTAGGTTGTTTGCTGTATGCTTTTCGGGAAACCGCAAAAACACTGTTTAACAAATCGATTTTCTAAAAACCGACGTTTAACTTGCTCAGTTTCGCGCTAGTTAAGGCCGCTATCCCACTGGCATTTTACGAGCGTTGGCGTCTCTCGAACGTCTGCGCAACGTTGACGCTGCGCAGACGCGACGTTGACGTCGCGTTGCAAGCATTAACGTCCGCTGAACGCGACGTTAACGTCGTACCAACGTAACGTTAACGTCGCGTTTGTTGGCAACAGGTACAATCACACCGTCCTGCTTGTCCGTGTGGGTACGGGCGAGGGTTACGGGCAGAGAGTGGTTTTCAGATCAGTGGTTACGGGCTACGGCCATTTGCACAGTTGCTGCTTTAGCGAGCGTACGTAAGTACTGGTACGATTCAGAATGCAGTCACTATCAGAAAACGATTTCGATATTGAAAATACATTTATTTATTATAATATGATTCTAAAAGGTCTCCATGACGAAAATTTCCGAATATACAAACTTTGATTATTGTAAACCATAAGACAGTGTCTTTGAACAAGTAAAACAAGTAGTTAAAATATACACAGAAGAGTTTTATTATAATAATATTTTAAACAGCCTGTATGAAAAATTTAAATGTATAATAATACATTTAAATTTTTCATACAGGCTGTTTATGGGTATGTTAGGAAAATATTCCTAACATACCCCAAAGTTATATTGTATGTCACTTTGAATCACTTCTAAAAGTTCGTCAAATGTGGTCTTCGGCATTCGCAAATATTTATAAAATTTCGATTCATCATTTTTAATATTATTAGAGTACAGTGCGAAATATTCACTTTCTTGTGATCGATTGGACCATAAAGGGTTTTCCTAAAATTGACGACGACATTTTCTTTTTCTTTTACGTAATTTTCGTCGAAGTAGTAAAACCAACAGTAGTGTTTCCCCGTCGAAATCCATTATGTTTCTGATTGTACGCCTCAAATAGTATCACGTGCGCGACGTAAACGTCGCGTTAAGCGGACGTTAATGCGTACAATCAGAAGCATAATGGATTCCGACGAGGAAACACTACTTTTAGTTTTACTACTTCGACGAAAATTACGTAAAAGGAAATGTCGTCGTCAATTTTGGGAAAACCCTTTATGGTCCAATCGAACACAAGAAAGTGAATATTTCGGACTGTACTCTAATAATATTAAAAATAATGAATCGGAATTTTATAAATATTTGCGAATGCCGAAGTCCACATTTGACGAACTTTTAGAAGTGATTCAAAGTGACATACAATATAACTTTGGGGTATGTTAATAATATTATAATAATAAAAAACTTCTGTGTATATTTTTACCTACTTTTTTACTTGTTCAAATACACTGTCTTATGGTTTACATTAATCAAATTTTGTTTATTCGGAAATTTTCGTCATGGAGACCTTTTAGAATCATATTATAATAAATAAATGTATTTTCAATATCGAAATGGTTTTCTGATAGTGACTGCATTCTGAATCGTACCAGTACCTATGTACGCTCACTAAAGCAGCAACTGTGCAAATGGCCGTAGCCCGTAACCCTCGTCCGTACCCACACGGACAAGCAGGACGGCGTGATTGTACCTGTTGCCAACAAACGCGACGTTAACGTTGCGTTGGTGCGACGTTAACGTCGCGTTCAGCGGACGTTAATGCTTGCAACGTGACGTCAACGTCGCGTCTACGCAGCGTCGACGTTGCGCAGACGTTCGAGAGACGCCAACGCTCGTAAAACGCCAGTGGGATAGCGGCCTAAAGCCGTAAACTTATTCCTCAAAAGCATTGCGAAGCACTCAAAGTGACTACTAATTTGATATTAAATAATCAGAGCGATATAAACTTGGCAGTAGTATAAAAGTTATACTGAATCATCGTTTCGGCATTCATATTCTTCAGTCTCTTGAGAAATACGCCTTATTTCTTTTTTAACATATTGCAGTCGTACACTTGATACCTTTCAGTTATTCTGGGCGGAGTGGAACAAGGTATTCTTAATTCTTAAGTAGGTCATGAATGCGGCAGTGATACCGGTGCGCCAAATAGGAGAATCCTGTACTAGGCACGCCGTCTCCTCAGACAGACAGCAGTAAAATAATAGTCAAATTAGCTAAATGATTATTGTGGAAAGTAGTAAAACCTGTGATTTATGGGACACTATAAACAGATTTCTGAGACATCGTAAACAGTTTAAAAAATACTTTTAGCTTTAATGAAAGTGTATGTAATGTGATTTGGATTTATTTTATGGTTGATATAATAAGAGCATGCTGTGTTTGTATGTGAATTAAGCTACAGTTTGACTTGACTATGTTATTTATGGAGCATGTAACACGCCTATGTCTGTTAAGCGACGAAGCGTGTGATGTCGGCTGTGAACATAATTTGGAGATTTTGGCACACACTACATTGAACAAAAAGAACAATCTTAGAATGATATGAGAAAAATGATTAATATAATATTGAATTCTTTGTTATTTAGAACGATACATATTATTTTGGGGTAGCTATTGTCTGTTGTGCGTCAAAATAATCTTAGAACTCTTTGTGTTTCTTGAACACAAAACTTAAAAGTATTTACGTGAAGAGCGAATTTGTTAGTAATAGGTAACTATACTCCATCGTCAGCAGTGGTCAAACGTCAACCTAAAACTGATACGTATTTAAAAAATTACCTCTAAATTATTGAAGCTGCTAAGTATATTTTTACGTGCCAGCGTCATTAATCATTCATCAGCTCATAGTCAAATGCTTGACATCATTTGGTGTTTTGTCACTAATATTAAGCAGTTTTGTCATTTAGAATATTAATTATTTCTATCTTCCAAACATTATATTTATATCTTGCAAATTATCAACGACAACGAAACTAAAATATTTTATGGAAACGTAATTACCGACTGTTGCCTCGGTATCTCAGTTTTGGTGAGTCTCCAACCAGCCAGAAAATAATATACATCGATTAACTCGTGTGTGATAGATAGGTGTGACCGTAATTAACAAGGGTGCGACTAAATTGCCGTTATTGTCGCCGAGCACACACCACGCGGGATTCGTAATTAAACCACATGTCCGGAAACGTTTGTACTACAGAACTTTGTTTCTGGTTTTTTGATAACCTGTTACTGGGTTGTAGTTGATAACAGTCGACTGAATTATTTTCTTTGGGAAAAGTATTCAGGCAGTTTTGTCAGTCTTTTCCCCTTACCTTCATACAAATAGACATCTACCTGTATTATCTTAAGATTTACCCGTATCATCCTCAGATTTTTACATTTTTCGAGGTAAGTTTAGCTAGGGGATAGACTGTAAACGTGATCAGTTTAGAAATGACGTATAACTTGGTAGAGTTTGTGCTATATCTGTCGTCATGAAGGCGTACATTTTTCTAATCACTACACGCAACAACAATTTTTATAAAGTCCAAATTTCTAAAAAGAGCTTTGTGTTTTTACTGAAAGAATTTCTGAACTAATCATTTTAGTACCTAACAAAATCTTTTAATAATACAACTTCCGCATTGCTATAAAAGTCAAAACATTCAGTTTTATATAAATAAATATTCGCATAAACATCACGTTTGCGAACTTGTCGTAAAATGATAAAAAAAAACGTTGGCAAAGTTAATTAAAAATTTATGACCGAGCCGTGTTTGTTGTCGTAGTAACACATGTGTTGTGGCTAAAAGAAAGATTTAATACCTATAATATTGGAGCGGACATGAATGTCATTTTGTGTAAGCGCTTATTCAAATGTGGCTGAGATTAATCCTTATATGAAATTAAGTCCATTCTATTGTTGTTACAACTCATATAACCATATTGTGTTCTACTTAGGGTTTCAGGCATGATCTTTATCCTTAACGTATACAGTAACTAATCTATGAAAAGATAATTTGCAATATGTGACAAGCTACAAGTGCTAACACGCCAAAATATGAGAATTTTTCCTTACAAGAAAAATATAAGTTATTAAAGACAGCTTGAGGAAAGTTTTGTTGTTACGCCTTGTACGGAGGAAAACCTTGTGCACACTGATATATTGTATATGAAATGTTTTTGCGCTAGCAAAAACATTTCATATTTGCCCCAAATCAATAAGCGTATATAAATACTAAACAAGTTACGTCATGAACTGAGCGAGGATATCGCACTACGAAATAAAATAAACTGACGTCACATAGCAAATTCTCGGCTTTGAATCCCGTTGAAACCCTGCTCTGTATCATCTGGTTGCGTAAACTCGACTATCTGAGAGATGCTCTTGTAAACATTCGCTTACACAAATAATGACTATAATATCATCACACTATCGTTTGCAACGTTTGGTTGATTCCATGATACTTAAAATAATGTTTTAGTGGTCTATTCAAAGAACTCGTATTCTAATGGTGAAGCGAAAGTTATGGCTCTCAGCTCTCCGCGTAAAATATAAAACATTTTCCAAACTTCGAAATTGCATTCGTGCTGTGAATTTATTTCTAAATGGATCCACGTCTTCTAATATTTTGCCTCTTCACGTTTCCATTGGTCTCGGTCGACTAAGCTAAATATTATGTTGGTGCTAGGCGCTTCGTGATAAAATGGGGCAGGATTCGACCTCGTGACCTTTCGATCGGCAGTCAACACCCCAGTCGTTGAACTAGCGAATTGTTATTACTGCCTGCAGTATTATTGTGCTCCTGGCAACACAAAATGTCTACTTAGCGAACCATTGCCTTGTTTAGGCAAAATGGGGGTGCTATGTTGTTGGGGTATCTGTGTTATGATAATACTTATCTAATCCACTGTATTTTTTTTCCGAATCTTAATGGATCTACCTTGGAAAAAATATGCAACCCAGCTTTTCTCAACTATGTTATGTGGTCGGTTTTCAGGCTTCAAACGGAATCAGTTGAGCAGCAGGATATTACACAGAGCGATCTTCACAACCCAGAACTCGTGTAATAAGGTACCTACCCAAGCCTGGAGTCAGATAATTTTATACTTTTGCGTATCTGTTACGATTATCAAACACGTAAAAATGATAACATGTACCAACGGCTTAACATGACTTCCGATGAACAAAGGAACCTTGATGTGTTAATATGGTCATCCACCGATCCATATACCGACTTGGTCAAGCGTTGCGTAACGTTTATTTATTTAATTAAACTTTATGTACAGACATCAAGCTACAACAATCTGTCAAATTACTTTAATAGATTTTCAACTTTATTGTTAAAGAAATTAGGTTCAAAGTTGATTGGGAAAATTTGACAGTTTCGGGTAGCTTCATGTGCTGGTGTCTGTACAATAGTCTTACGGACTTAACACTGCAAGGCATTCTCTACCAGTCAACCCTTGGGTTAAAAAAAACAATGTGGTAGGTGTACGAGAAGATAGACTGAAATAAATTTAAATAAATAAATTTAAATAATATATTTAATACTAATAAATATAATAGGTACTAATAAAATACCTATATTATGCTAAAATAATAAACTAATAAATCCGGTGCTTTATAATAATCTTTCTGATTAAGAGAGCTCATAATAATTATGACGAAGACCAAACTAAGAATAACAGCCCCTTAAGTAGTGGTTTTTAATTTTAAGCTTGAAAGAAAATTTTGACTCAGCCTTCTTGATCGCCCCTTGCCTGCTGGTATTATTTTAGCAAGCTTCTGGAGCCCGCACGCAAAAATATCCAAGTAGGTTCTGAAGCTTTTTAATTAAGTTAGACTTAATGAAGAAGGATCCGACGTAATACTTAATGTATGCTTTAAAATGAGTCGCCTCGCAGACGAAGTAAATGAGCTTTTATCATTTGCAGTCCGAACGTCACATGGTCTTAGCTCTCGCTTTGGATTTTATCCTTGATTATAAGACTTCATTTAGCCTTTTATTTTCCTTCTCCTCATTTTGGTCTGCAATGTAATCTTCTTGTACAATTTTATATAATTTCTCTGTAGAAAAGCTCCAGTTCGCAATTTAATTATGAAGTTGTAAACGCAGACAACTATCATTGTAAGATCGTGTAAACTTTGTTTCTACTTCGGTTTATTTTTATTATGTAACTGCACAGGATGCTTCGCTGATATTGATTTTCTTTAATGCGTTTTGAGGAATTACATGTACTGAGCTTACAATCTGACCGATAAATTGTCTTAGGGTCCATAGAAACTTGGGTTGTGGGAAACTTGGGTTGTGGGAATGTTTTAACCAGATACCGCGGCCCGGAATGCCAGTGAAACTAAAGGCACAATATGAGTTTTAGTGAGTATCAGTGTGACACTCCCTTCCACTCTACCCAGAGCTAGAGGAGTCCTTTAATGAGTTTCCCACTTTTAGACTAAAGGTTGAGCGAAAAGCAAGAATCCTTCATAGTTATGCCATGTCCGTCCATTCACGGTTTTATTCGGAGATAATTGATGCTGCGTATTCATTCCTTATTTTATTGTATTTATTTTAAAACTAGCTTCCGCCCGCGACTTCGTTTGCGAGGGAGGGTTTTCTAGTGTAGATCCCGATCCCGTGGGAATTCCAGGATTAAAATTAGCTTATATATCATTCCAAGATGTCAACTATCTACATACTCATTCAGATCCGTTCAGTAGTTTTACTTGAAAGAGCAACAATCATACATACATCCTCACAAAATTTCGCATTTATAATATCAGTAGGATAGGATAATATACATATTTTATTTACGTACACAAGTAGGAAGACTGTAGGGTACACATAAAAATAAATTCTTATTTTCCATAATTACCCGCTCTCTTAACCCCTGTACATATAATTCTTGCTGTAGTGGACAGCAAGGATTATATGTACAGGTGCTTTTCTACAAACTAGATTGGCAAGTGTCTTCCTAGTACATAGGAATTAATAAATGGCTAGATGTGGGGTTGCACATATAGGTAATTATTTGCCTATTCCTTCGAAATATATTTAGATTTAATGCTTTATGTCTCCAAATAATACCAAATAGATCAACGGAACACTTCATGTCAAAAATATTTATTCCAATTCATTGCTTGTTTGTGTTTCGTCTTCGTAAAGTTTACTTTTCGTCTTTTACGATTATTTTAGAGGAATAAAGTAAAAGTTAAAGCTTTCTCTGTATCTGAAAATAATCTTAGGTTTTATTCGTTTGTGTCTTGGCTTTAAGAATTTACTAACAACAGACAGACCGACCGGAAGACAGACAGAATTACTTACGCATTAATCATATTATTTGTGGACCGTGCACCAGCTTCTGACGTTTTATAAGTGCCAATTTAGGTCTTAATTCAGGTGTTTGATTTTCTATTTTGAAATTAGTTAAGTATAACTTGGTGTTTTTTATGTCAAGAGTGAATAGGTTACTTCTAGGTAAGCGTGCTTCATCTTCGACCACATTATCACTTACCAACAGGGGAGAACTGCGCAAGAAAGCATCAATAAAAAAGTAGAGTATTTTAAAACTGGTGATCATCTCTAATTGTTTTGTTGCAAAAGATTTTATCGATAATTTCCTGATTTAGTGGGATTTAAATTATTAAATTTAATGTTTTAAATCCCAATAAATAAGCTAAGTCTAACTATGTACAAAAAAAACTTAGGCGTCAAAGTACTCCTCCACATCGCTGTCGTCCGAAAACGTGCCCATAAGATTGACAGCATTGCTACGTTGTATGGCAATGCTAATTCTTTGGCCAAAGAACGAGCCAGCCCTCTGGTCACGTAAGGAATCAATCAGCCGGCGAGACAATTCCGTATAAAGGAGACGCGTACTCGGGCCCCATGAAAACTGTAATTACTAGAAAGGTTACAGTATTTACGCCGTTTGAGGGCCTTTGCCGTCGCGGCGGCTGCACCAGCACAGCAAAATACAACAACGTACATACATACATACAACAAGTTATTCATAACAGTTTTTTACACTTTTTTTCATCAAATTGTATGTACCTACTAGATGAGGCCATAATCATGTCCCCGTTCTTACATCGTAAGTTATAGGTATTATTTCGTTTAAATTGGCGACGATCGTGATTTATATTAATATGAACCGTTTCTTGTGATAATGTTAAAGATGAGATGAAGAGGTAAATAGGTCAGGTTCTTGCCTTTTACGTATCAAGCAATTGTTCGTAGAGTTACCAACCAAAGGAGGCGAAAAGCTAAAAACTAACTCTTGGACGGTGCTAAGATCAAATATCAGTGGCACCTACTGGAGGAGTTTATCCCACCACGGAAATATGGAAGAAATTGTGACGTATGTGAAGCGGCAAAGAAGAAAAACAAGAAAATCTTTAAGCTGTCATTTCAAATTATGCAAGACACATAAGCTAATAAACTTGTTATGAGCTACGGAGGCGAGCTGTCCCATTTCGTCTCCTTCATATTTTATAGAAATACTAGCTCGCTGCCAAGCTATTCCAATTATCGAGTGAAGGTCGCTGTTTAGCCTCCTTATGTTATAACTCTAATCTCACGAAACGATCTAAGAAACAAAAAAGACTTATTAAAGTATGAAAATTGATTAGCAGTTTTGGTCTAAGGAGGAACTATTTTATAAGCATGCAAACGTTTTAATTTATTGTTGGGTCGTTTTGTTTAGTTTAATGTTTTTGTGCTAATGAGATATTAGGCAAAAGGGTAATGAACTTGAAGTTAATTACCGTGATTATGGTCTTTTCACTAAGGCTTTTGTTACTACTACCTACTGTTCACTTTTCACATGTAGTCGTAGTTAGTAAGTCGTTTAAAACAACAAACAATGGTAAATGTAAGCATTGAATTATTACTTGATTAGGAAATTAAGAAAAAAATAAAAATCATACTCAAATTTGAACCACATAAAATTGTATTGTGATTTGCTATTTATTTCTTCAAAACCATTTCCCCATACCAAATATTTTATAAAAACATGGCAGACAGCAGGCTGTGTTATAAGGAAACTAAATAAATAAATACTTCACAGAACACAACTTGTTATCAGATGTCAAATAAAAAAACATTTGTTGGACTAAGTTGCCACCGACACTGGTTCAATTTATGATTTTTAGGCATAACATAAAATGGGGTCGTTGTTTTAAATTATATCTGATCTATGTAGTTTTCTTCAAGTTAAAAATTGTTAGAGAAAGAATTTATTCACACGATGACTTCGTTCTTATTTTGATCCTAAAGTAATCTTTGTAATGTTACGAAAGAGGCAATGTTATGTTGTTTGCTAATCATGCCAGTTACACAATCCCTTGTGTTAATATCGGAGTAAAACGCAAGCATAGTCACGGGTATACGCTATATTAAATATTCCATAGAAGAAAGACTATAATGAGAAGCTGCGATCGATTTAATCTACTTTCAATTCAAATTAGGAATTTGGTATTTAAATATTTGTTCTAAGCGTCCCAATCGTTCGGAAAAACTCCGTTGAGACTGGGAAGGTGAGCTGGCTTTTGCATTGACCATTATTCATTTTCAGACGAAAATAATCTTCATTATTTGTGGTTTTTATTAGGGTTCCTTAGTCGAATGATAAAAAACGGAACCTTTATAGTTTCGTCATGTCTATCTGTCTGTCAGTCTGTACGTCCGAATGTCACAGACATTTTATTCCGAAACCATTATGACTACATAATTATGTGAAACTTGGTAGAATAAAAAAAAAAAACTAGGGGGCTACCCAAATATAGCAATGAAACTAAAAAAAATGTGGTCATCAAACCTATACGTGTGTGGTGTCTATAGACAGGTCTTTGAAAATGAAATTGAGGTTTCTAAGCCCATTTTCCTAAAGTTAATTGTTTAAAAGATATACCTACACTCCCAAAGTCGTAAAATGTGTGTCCCTCTAACTTTTATAACAATAGAGGGAAAATACTAAAAAAATATATGCTGCGGATTTAAAGTGACCTGGGGGCATTGGCGTATCTAGAAATATTTTCCAGGGGGTCCTGGCCCCCAGTGGTCTCCCCAGTGGTAGAAGCGATTCACGGTGGAGCATACGGAAGCTGGAGACTCGCACGGCTGCTTGGCGAGTTTTCCGTAACTCGCACACCTACCTGGCGATATTTCCGCAACTCGCCCAGCTACCTGGCGATATTTCTGCAACTCGCCCAGCTACCTGCCGATATCCCTGGAGACTCGCACAGCTAAAAGACGATATTTCCGGAACTCGCCCGGCTACCTGGCGACATTCCTGGAGACTCACACGGCTGCTTGGCCAGGTTTTCGCAATTCGCATAACTACCTGGCGATATTTCCGCAACTCGCCCAGCTACCTGGCGAGTTTTCCACAACTCGCCCAGCTACCTGGCGATATTCCTGGAGACTCGCACAGCTAACAGGCGATATTTCCGCAACTCGCACAGCTGCCTGGCGATATTTCCGCAACTCGCCCAGCTACCTGGCAATATTTCCGCAACTCGCCCGGCTACCTGGCGATATTTCCGCAACTCGCCCAGCTACCTGGCGATATTTTCGGAACTCGCCCGGCTATCTGGCGATATTCCTGGAGACTCGCACGGCTGCTTGGCGAGTTTTCCACAACTCGCACAGCTACCTGGTGATATTTACGCAACTCGCCCAGATAGATAGATAGAATATACTTTATTGTACACCAATAATTGAATCACACTTAAATAACAATATTGTAAAAAATTGGTTACAATGGCGGTCTTATCGCTGAGAGCGATATCTTCCAGACAACCTTTGGAAGGACTTTATGAGCTTTAATTAAAATGGGGAGGGCTATATTAGTGTACTACTGTACAAATATTAATTAATAACGGAAAACTAATAAAAATACAACAAATATATATATTGTTGCGTCCCAAATGTATTTTTGAACGATCTTTTTGGTGTGGCAACATTCTATTGTCTTTTTGATGTTGACACTTGACATAACTTTTGACTTGACAGATAGACTTTGTTCCCGGTTGTTGAAAAATGTCCGCGTTGGACCTGTTGATTTAATTGTAATAGAAATATCGTTTGGAATCGCCTGTTGAAACCGATAATTGGGTCGCGAGTAACGATTAATTGGAATTTGTAATCCCCATTGACGAAAACCCAGGGATATTTCTCGGAAGTTATCGCCGGTTGTCGCCAACCGCGTGGCACGCGCATTTGTTGGGAAAAAGTAGTGATAAATAGCTTCAATCCGGTGCGAGTTTGGGCTGTGATGCTGTCTGGACCGCGCCATCTGGAGATCGACGCCTTGTGACCGTTCAGAACACCTGACTTACATCACACTTTCATTTACTCACCTCATATTTACATACATACCACACTTGGGCGTGACCTAGGAAGGTCGAAGCTTGGCGAACCCAGCACAGAAGGTTAGTGGTACCGATAAGTTATTTGTATATATGGTTGTAGGCCGAAGAGCCTGTAGTTTTGTTTATTGTTGTTGAAAGCAACGGTAGGGCTCCACGAACCGTGGACAGTTCGGACACACCAGTATCGTTGGCTGGCCTATTGTAGTCCTGAACATTTTTGTAGCAGAAGCGTGGTCTTATAAGATCTACTGGTTTAATTGGAAGTTTTGAATATTGTTGAAAATAACTTTAGTTTAACATAACTTAACATAACTTATAACGTAATAAGTTTTGAATATATTGCTTTGTCAGCCGGGCTCAAATAGTACTTGTAGTTTGTACTGTAATTTGTAGTGCTAGCCCCTTGGTATTGTACAGAGTAGTAAGATTTATTTGTGAAATTAGGAATTATTGGTTGTATTTTGACATAATTTGGTATATTGTTGTAAAAGTTGTTTGGTATTTGTTGCAATTAATAATTGAATGTCACTGATCTGAATTTAAAAGGTTATCTAAATAATAATTACACATAGTCTAACATAATAGGACTTGAATTGTGTGTATTGGTTATTGCATTTGTGGTATTTATTGGACTGTGTTGATAGAGATTGTCCGGCTCAATATTATACAGTCAATTGTTGTGTTTATTGATGTTTATTGGTGTTGATCCTGCACAATATATACATTGAATTGTTATTTATTTTGTAACTAGCCATCTGTACCAAGCTAGATTCATACTTGGAATAAGTACAGGGTCGGATTTAGACTTGAAATAATTGAATTTAAGTTGTTATTTTGGTGAAATTATTTGGTCGGCTAACAAGTCATTGTTGTTTGTTTAGTTAATTTTAGCCTGTTGTATTAATATTTGATTGTTGCAATGGCCTCATTAAGGGCAGTCAGGGAGGCTGCTGCCGGATTGATCTCACAGTTGAGATGGTTCACATCGGCAGTTGCAACGGTTGAGCGTGTAGATTCAGAAGAGCTCACCCTTGCTCGGTACGGGCAAGTGATTGAGAGGATCAAGTCAGCTGATGCTGCGCTCACACGCTTCAACGAGTACATCATGGACGTGGATTTGGGGGTGATGGATCAGACAGCCCGCGATAAGATTTTGGGTGACTATGACCAGATTGTCCACCTGGGGGATGTCATATGTCTACGAGCGCGGGAAATTTTGAAGAGTCGGGTGCCTGATGCGGCCAAGCCGCAGACCCCCGTTGTTGCAGGCCCTGGACTATTGAGTAGGCTGCCCACCCTGGAGCTGCCACATTTTGACGGTCGCTTGGACCACTGGCTGGGCTTCCTAAATCTCTTTGAGAGTCTTGTCGATGCACGCTCGGACCTCGGACCTGCCCAGAAGCTGGCCTATTTATTGTCTGTCCTGGAGGGCGAAACCAGAGCCTTGGTGTAGCACTTGCCGGTGACGGATTCCTCCTACCTGACCGCTCTGGAGCTTCTCTCCCGACGGTATCAGAACAAGCGCTGCCTGGCTGATGTGCACATCGACCAGATTTTGGGGCTACCGGCCATTGTCAGCACGTCGACGTTGCGCACTGACTTGCTGAACCCGTTGGTCTCAGCGACCAACGCCTTGAGACGCTTGGAGTTACCGGTGGAACATTGGTCCTACTTGTTGGTGCACATAGTGCTGCAGTTGCTCCCCGCGGAGTTGAGGTCACGTTTTGAGCAGAAGTATGGTGGGAATAGTGCCACCCATCTTCCCCCCTTTGACGACCTCCTCAAATTTTTGGAAGACGAGTGTCGCTTTTCGGATAACACTCGTGGCGCCACGGGGTCACCCCCACTACCTTCTCGGCCTAGAGACCAGGGACGGACTAGGGCTCGGGGGCCTGTTGATGTTCACCCCGCCCCCCGTTTTGCTGGCGCCCGGAGTCCTCGGGCTAGGGGGCCTGTTGATGTTCGCCCCGCCCCCCGTTTTGCTGGCGCCCGAAGTCCTCAGGCTAGGGGGCCTGTTGATGTTCGCCCCGCCCCCCGTTTTGCTGGCGCCCGGAGTCCTCATCATTGTGACTTTTGTAAGGCAACGGGGCATGCCATGGCGCGTTGCCCGGCCTTTTTGAATTTGCACGTAAGTGCCCGCCGCCGCATTGTCAACGCACGCCGTTTGTGCTTCTCGTGCTTGGGGGCCCACTTTCATCGGGACTGCCCCGACCCCCGCCCGTGTAAAATTTGTAAGGGGTCCCACTTGGAGATTTTGTGCACCAACGCGAACCGCTCCAGCAGACCATCTTCTGAGGAGGGTTCGCGCAAGGGGGGGGGTACCCCGGAGACGAGCACCGGGCTGAGGCCCGCAATTCTGTACGCCGCACTCCACTCCCCGCGCAAGTTGAACGGGAGCCCCGCGAGCGCCATTTGGTCTACCCTCGTCAGGGAGAACACGCATTGGCTGCTAGGCAGCAGTGGCCGGGTCGGCGCCGCTGCCTTTCCCCTCCTTTGGCGGAACGTCCCCGGTTGGAGTCGCGTCCTCCGCCATTCGGGCATCCGGTGGGATATGCCCCTCCAGTGATGGCGAGCGGCTCGGGACACCGCGCGGACGAATATTTTGATTGTTGGCCTCGTCGTGAACGAGGGCAGCCTGGATGCGGCGATCGGTCGCCGCCCAGGCATCGCTAAGAGATTGACACCTGCCCCGCTAAAGGACCCCCCCCCCCCCCCCCCCCCCGATCAAGACGGTTTTGTTGCCAACGGCCTCGGTCAAGGTCTGGGGACCCTCGGGTGGCTCGATTGTGATCCGTGCCATTTTGGACACGGGAGCCCAGGGTTGCCTTTTGTCGTCTTGGTTAGCGGGACAGGTTGGCCTGAAGGTGAACGACCTTTCAGGCAAGATTTGGGGAATTGGCAAAACGGCTGTCACCACTGTTGAGGGAAGGACCTGGTTTGAAATCACCCTTGTAAGTTGTCCTTACCCTAAAATTGGTGCTCCTGCCCTTGTTATAACTGCACTTGGTTGGGACGAGCCACTTCGGGAAACCCTGTTGGAAGACTGGCTCCAACTTGTATCTGCACTTCTTGCGGTGCTTTTTGTGCGTCTCTTAAGCCACGTTGCGCGCACTTTGGGTGGAACTGTTGACATTCGGGCTTCTTGCGCCTGAACGGACAGTCAAATTGTTTTGTGTTGGTTGAAGACGTCCGTCCACTCTTTGGAGATCTTTGTTGTGAACCGAGTGTTGCAGATTCAAGGTTCTGAAACGCCTTTGATTTGGAGGCACGTGCCTGGTGACCTGAACCCGGGCGACGTAGCCTCACGCGGGTGCATGGCCCCTCACTTGATTGCTCACCCCCTCTGGTGGGGACCGGACTGGCTGACTCGCCCCAGGGGCGACTGGCCTCGAACGCCAGTCTTGATGTCGGATCCTTTGCCCGGACTTGAGGTGTTCGCTGTTGGGACAAAGGACCCTCCGTTTGATCTTGATTTTTTGATGAATCGATACAGCTCCCTCGACAAATTGTTGAACGTCACCTCGTGGATCAGGCGTTTTGGCCATAATTCTAGGAATCCAGGGGACAAGCGCCTGTCACCAGTTCTCTCTCCTCAAGAGCGACAGGAGTCACTCCTCTTTGGGTCCGCTCTGTGCAGGCTGCACACTTTGAAAAGGAGATCGAGGTCTTGAAGTCTGGTAGGGTCAGGTTGTCGGGAGCCGTTGGTAAGTTGAATCCCTTCTTGGACAGGACGGGTCTTTGGCGTATTGGAGGACGGTTGAGGCTCTCTAGCCTTCCTTATGGGGCCCGTCACCCCCTTTTGTTGCCCAAGGAGGGCCACTTGGTTCAATTGTTGGTGACTGATCGTCACACTAAGAACTCGCATGCCGGTTGCAATGCGCTGTTGGCCATTCTGCAGCGAGAAATTTGGATTTTGTCGGCTGATCGCGTCAATGAGGCGAGGCCCTTTGCTGGCGTCGTAACGGACTTGTTGGTCCCCTTTTGTTGAAGACGTCCACCCTTCGTAATCGTAAGATTGTTAAGGCTTATTTGTGTTTGTCTGCCTGTCAACCAAGGCAGTACATTTGGAGCTGGTAACCTCCCTCTCGACAGAGGCCTTTGAGGCGACTTGGAAAGATTTGTGTCTCACCGTGGGTTACCTTCTTTGATTAGGTCTGATTGCGGTACGAATTACAAGGGTACAAGTAACTATTTGAAGGAGGTATACGCCTTCCTTAATGAGAGCCAGGTTGACATTGGTAATAGTTTGGCCCGCCGAGGGGTCACTTGGTTGTTTGACCCGCCAGCCTGCCCCCATTGGGGGAGTATTTTTGGGGCCGCGGTGAAAGCGGCAAAGGGACGCTGGCGGAGAGATTGGGAGACACCGTTCTCACCTTTGAGGAACTAGCTATGGTATTTGGCCTTCAAGACTTCCAATTGATTAGCGGACGGGTAGGCCAATCCGGGGGGGGGGGTAGATGTTGCGTCCCAAATGTATTTTTGAACGATCTTTTTGGTGTGGCAACATTCTATTGTCTTTTTGATGTTGACACTTTTTTTTTTTTTTTTTTTTTTCGAGGTGGAAATCCTCATGGATGTCCTCCGCCCTGGGGCGGGCGAAGGGGTCTGTCAGACTCTACTGACTAAAACCACCCCGTGTTCCTTCGTACACATGCGTCGAGGGTGCGGGAACACATAAGCATTCTTCAACGCGACCCCCGACTAGTGCCGGCCCGCCTCTGCGGGCCCCATCTCTTTAAGCGGGGGGAGTGAAGTTTTTTGCTCCCCCTGTGACTACTGAGAAGGGCGCGCGTGGAACAAAACGCGCCGCCATCTCGGGTCTCGTGTTATAGGGGACGGCGGGCATCCCCAAGTCCACCGTCCCTGAACCCATTTAGGGGGGCCGAAATAGGGCATTGTCTGCCCTCTGTCGACGCCCGGTGCGCCTACTGCGGGCCGGGAGAGCGCTCAAGATCTCCCTCTCCCTTTCCGCAGCCTCCTTCTGCGACATGACTACTTCGCAGAAGGAAATCACCGCGTCCCACGACGCTTCGCCGCCGGCCATGGAACGTATCACAGCCGGCAGCGACAAGTCGTTCCCCACTTCTGAAACGAGGGCACGGCGCGGCTCCTCCCAAGCTGCACACTCTGCGAGCGTGTGCCTTGCCGTGTCCTCCTGACAATGGACGCAGTGATGACACCGAGCGTCTGGTTCCCTGCCTATGCGACGCAGGTACTTCCCGAAGCAGCCGTGCCCCGAGAGCACCTGCGTCGCTCTAAAAGATAGGGAGCCGTGCCTCCTCCCGAGCCAGTTATCGAGCACTGGCCGGACCGCCTCGATAGTAACGAGGCCAGCGGTAGGTCGCATAAGCCTGTCCCGCCATTCCGCCAAAAGGACCTGGTGGAGCTGTGACCGGCGCAGCGTGAGCTGCTGCTGCACCAATGCTATGCCCCGAGTCCGCGCTTCCTCACGCCACCGATGAAGTGACGCGAGGGCTCTTGCTTCCAGGTCCCAAGGCGGGGATCCGGCCAGTGCGCAAGCCGCCTCGTAGGAAATCGTGCGATATCCTCTGATTACCCTGACGGCCATCACCCTCTGTGGTTTTCGTAGTACTGCGATGCTGCAGGCCGTCAGGTCACCTGCCCAAACCGGGGCCGCGTACAGGGCCATAGATTGCACGATTCCTACGTATAACCGCCTGCAGACGGTGCTCGGCCCCCCCAAATTGGGAAGCAGCGTTGATAGCGCGCCTGCTGCGCCCATTAGTTTGGTCGCCAGCCACCGAAAGTGGGGGCCAAAGTCCCAGCGGCTGTCGAGCACCAATCCTAGGTACTTCATGGTTGACTCGACAGCGATCCGGGTCCCCCCAACCACGATGTGTGCTCCCGGCGGTGGCGCCCGTCGGGGGCCATGGAACATGATGGCCTCAGATTTGTTTAAGGCCACCTTCAGGCCCAGGCGCCTGATGCGGCTCACCACTTGCGAAACTGCCGCTGTAGCTAGCAACGCTGCCTCCCTATACGAGCTCCCCCGAGCCGTGACCAGCGTGTCATCCGCGTAACACGTTAGGTTTACGCCCGGCTGTAGCTCGCCCCTCAGTACCCAGTCGTACCCGATGTTCCACAGGGGTGGTCCTAGAACCGAGCCCTGTGGAACACCGCACGACATCTCGCGACGGCCTCTGCCATCGCGTCCCCTGTAGGTGACACACCTTTCTGCATGGTAAGCCCCGATCACGTGGCGGAGGTAGGGAGGTACTTGGTGATAGCGTAGGGCCTCCCTAATACAACTCCAGGGCAGAGTGTTGAAGGCATTGGAGATGTCTAAGGACACCGCCAGCACCACCTCACCCCGGGACACTGCTTCCTCCGCCAGGGCTCTCACTCGCAAAATTGCGTCAATGGTAGAGCGCCCGTGCCGAAAGCCGAACTGGCCGTCGTCCAGGTCCGGCCCTTCTCTGCACAAGTGGCTGACGAGGCGGTTCGCGATAATTCGCTCAAACAACTTACCCACCTCATCAAGCAACACTATGGGCCGGTAAGCGGATGGCGAATCCGCCGGGCGCCCTATCTTTTTGAGCAGGACCAATGTGCCAGTCTTCCACTGCGTGGGAAATTGGCCCTGCTCAAGGCATGCTGATAAGAGCCCTCTCAATCGGGGCTCAAGGGCTTTTAAAGCGAGAACGAGGGCACGGCCAGGTACTCCGTCTGGCCCGGGGGCTGTGTTTTTAGCCTGGAGTCGCAATACCGCTACCCTCATCTCAGCTTCTGTCACCTCGGGGACGTTTGGGTCTTCAATTTCTGCTGACTCTGCGGCTGTGGGCTGTGCCATCGTCGGTGGTGTAGGTTCTGCTATAGCAGGGAAAAGTGCCGCGACTACCTCATCCAACAACTGAGGCTGGAGACTTTCCGTGAGTGGGGGAGCCCAGGGACGGAGTTTTCCCCGAACCATTCGGTAAGGACGCCCCCACAGGTCCCCGTCTAGAGTCGCCAGCAGCTCTTCTCTGCTTCGCGTTTTGGCTTCACCGATGGCCAGCCGCAAAGCCAGCCTTGCTGCGCGGTACACCTCATACCGCGCAGCCTCTTCTTCGGGATCCCGTCGACGTCTTCTTCGGTAGCGAGTGTATCGGCGCCTAGCTGCTATGCATGTGACGCGCAGCTGCGCAATCTCGGCAGACCACCAGTACACCTGGCGCCTTGCGGACTGCTTTCGGCTCCGGGGCATCGACGCATCACAAATTATTGTCATCGCCTCACGGAACCATAGCGCTTCCGCTTCGACGTCAACGAGTCCGTTCGTCGACTCTCTGCTCCAGGCCTGGACAATGGCGGCCTCTTCAAGAATCTCCCTGTTAATACGCCTAAGCGCCCAGCGTGGTCCGTCCCTTTGCAGGGCTGATAGACGGCGGTCGCCAGTGGTCTGGGTAGAAACATTGAACCGAATGTATCGGTGGTCCGACAACGTCTCCACCTCCACCGCGACACGCCAGTCGCGGACACGGCGCGCGACCAAGGGGCTAGCGAAGGAAACATCCACTATGGACCCACCCCGTTGCCGCACACACGTGTATTCCGAACCCCGATTAAGGACGGACAGACCCGTTGCAGTTGCCCATTCTTCCAGTACCGGACCCCTAGCGTCAGTGACCGGCGATCCCCAAGCTGCAGATTTGGCATTGAGGTCGCCAAGCACTAACGCGGGGTGAGGGTGGTACCGGCCTACGACGGCTCCTAGCTCCACAAGGAAATTCTCGAAGTCAGCGAGACTCTTGTTGGGCGAGAAGTACGCCCCGATGACAACCATGCCGTCCACGAGGGTAGCAACCCAGCCATGGCCTCTGGATGGGTTGGCAAGCGTCCCGCCAATGATGGCCACTAAACCGTCTAGATCCCCAACCCAGTTGTCGCGGGGAGGGACGAAATACGGTTCAGCGATCACTGCCACATGGATCGACCACTCTGCCATGCTCTGGAGCAAAAGGTCCTGAGCTCTGGCACAGTGGTTGATATTGCCCTGAAGGAAGTGGTATTGTGCCATTAATTGCATGCCATTTCCTCGGCCGTCTCTTCCTGGGGCTGGGAGTCAGCCGAAAGGCAGCTAGGCTGCGAGGGGGGTGCGGTTCCCCTGGCAGCCTTGGTCCCCTCCGCAAATCTGCTTTTCGTTCTCGTAGCAGCGGGCGCGGTGCAAGCCTTACCGCTTGCTTTGTGCCCCGCGGGTTTTCCTGCAGCTGCACAAAGACTGCAGTGTGGTGCCGCGGAGCACTGGGCCGCCTTGTGGCCGGTCTGACCGCAGCGATAGCATTCATCGCTGCGATCAGTTTCGGACATGCATTGTGCCCGAACGTGCCCATTGACTAGGCATCGGTAACATCGCATGGCCCTAGGCTGCAGCAGCTTCACCCGCGCCGCAACCCACCCAACCAATAAGCGCCCCGCTTCGGCAACCTTTTTCGCCACTGCTACCGGGCACCGCACCCAAATCGTGCCAAGTCCGCCTGCATAGCGAACTTCACCCGTTTGCAGATTTTCAGGTGGGCATTCACCACTTCGGGCAATGGCCGCCACTACCTCCTCAGGAGTCACGGAGTCGTCCAGCCCATCCAAGCGCACTTCAGCGGTTTTCATGGGCCTGGAGACCCGGACGTCCTCCAAATCAAGGACTTCCCTCAGTTTTGCAGCCAGGGCATCCGCTTTCCCGTCACTGGAAGTGCCCGCCACCTCGATGAGCCGTGCTCCCGTTGCGGCAACCTTGCAGCGGATGGATGGTATGCCAAGTTCACCCAACCCAATCCTGGCCCTCGCCTTCGATAAGACCGCCTTGTAAGTGACGCCTCTTTCCGCGGCTCCAGGCTGCAGCGTGACCGTAATAGCCGCAGATCTTGGCGTGCGGATCTTGAACGAGTCCGAGGTCTTTGCTGCGGCCTGGTCCTTAGACTCCGGCGTCCTCCCACTTTGGCGGCCTTTTGCCTCCAATGCCTTCTTGCCCCGGCGACCTCTCTTAACAACCGTTGACCAGGACTGGGAATTTTGTCCGGTTGCGGTTGCAGGTTCAGCGGCTGCTTCCTGATAGGAAGTCTCACTTATGGGTTGCCGGGTGTTCTCTGCTAAGCTTTCAGACCCAGCAGCGGTTCTTTTGCCCGCCTCCACTAGTTTTTTGATTTTAGCCCCAGTTGTTTTGGCCGAACCCGTTTTCTTCTTAGCCCCAGTTGCCTTTGAAGACTGTACCTGCAACACCGTTCCCTCTTGCCTCCTCTTATCCGCTGCAAGTGGAGGCCGAAGAGTCTGCGCTGGAAGGAGTCTTGACTCCAACCCCTCAAAGCGGGCGTTTACCATGCCCCCCACCTGGAGCATGACCGTCCGGACTATTTCTGCGACCTGGTCGGCCTGCAGGCTACCAGGTGCTTGAACGGTCACGGACGGTGCTGGAGTCGGCAGAGACGGTGCTGAAGTCGGCACAAATGGGGCGGGAGTCACCCGTTCTTGTTGCCGGTTGAAATCAGCTCTTAAGGCGGTGATTTCTCGCCGGATGTCCTCGACCTGAGATTGGAGACGGGCATGAAAAACGATTCTCGTTCTTTATCATTTCAGTCAATACTTCAGTCGTCAAACATGGCTGTCCTTCCTTCAAGTGCCACACACCACTTCCCAAACTGTAATCCCTCTCTTTTGGATCTTGTAATTGTCTCCTCTACACATCATGTCAGTATGCATGGCCAATGCACGGCTGACATGTTTTCCTATCATGATTTAATATACCTTTCCTACAAGATTCGCCCTCCCAAGGCCAAGCCTAAAACTCTTCTGTTACGCAGTTTTAGTGGTATGAATGTTGATAATCTCCAGGCGGATGCAAACAACATTGATTGGACCTCTCTTGTCGCTGTTGAATCGGTCGATGACAAAGTTAACCTGCTTACGGATAATCTTGTAAAACTTTACGACACTCATGCTCCTATTCGTGCAGTCAAATTAAAGCATCTTCCAGCACCATGGTTGACAGATGAAGTGAGGGCCGTCATGCACAAGAAAGTAGTATGTAAGTCAAAATTCAGAAGCCGACCCTCACCATTAAACCGAGAGATGTTTGTGAATGCACGCAATCGCAGCAATAGGGTGTGTAGGGATGCAATGCGCCGACATATTCATGATTCTGTTGAAAACGGTGATCCAGCTAAAGTCTGGAAATTTCTTAAATCAATGGGAGTTGGAAAATCACGCCAAGAATCGATTCCTAAAGACCTAGACATTGATCTATTGAATCAACACTTTTCATCCTCGTCCTACTGCAATGGGACATTGAAGGCAGCTACTATAAATTATCTTTCTAACCTTCCAACTCCGGATCACTCTGCATTTAATTTTAGTCAATTTTCTGATTGTGATGTTAAGAAGAGCATACTTTCAATTACATCTAACGCGGTTGGCAGCGACTGTGTCAGTCGGAAGATGATACTTCCTGTCCTCAATGAAATCCTTCCTATTTTGACCTATATCCTTAACTATTCTATTTCCAATGGTGTCTTTCCATCTGTATGGAAAGAGGCCAAAATTACTCCTTTACCCAAAAAATCAAATCCTACCTCTTTTTCAGAATATCGACCTATTTCCATCCTACCTTTTCTCTCTAAAGTCCTTGAACGCCTTGTCCACAATCAGCTAAGTGCTTTTCTTTGCAAGAATAGTCTGCTGAATCCTTTCCAATCCGGATTTCGTCCTGGACACAGTACTACTACCGCGTTAGTTAATGTAACTGACGACATACGGATGGGCATGGATAAAGGAAATATGACGGTTCTCTGCTTGCTTGATTTTAGTAACGCTTTTAATACCGTCGATTTCGATATTCTGCTCAGCATACTTCACTCTATTAACATATCTCCAACAGCGATTGACTGGTTTCGTAGTTACCTGTATGGCCGCCGGCAACGTATTTGCATAGATGAGTCCTGCTCTTCTTGGTGTAGTACTGTAGCCGGTGTTCCTCAGGGTGGCGTGTTATCTCCTTTACTTTTCGCAATTTTCATAAATTCTATTTCCAAAAAACTTCAATCCTCCTACCACCTTTATGCTGATGACTTGCAAATTTACAGACAAGCGCCTTATACTGATTTAGATGCTACAATAAATATGATAAACCAGGACTTGGCTTCAGTTTGCGAATGGAGTGAGGCACATGGTTTGCAGGCTAACCCGTTAAAGACCCAGGTCATTGTAGTCGGCAGCTCTAGGTTAGCATCTAAGGTAAACTGGTCTCAGCTTCCTCGGATTATTTTCAATGGCACAGCTATTCCACTAAGCGAGAAAGTTAAGAACCTTGGGGTCTGGTTGGACAAATATCTTTCGTGGGGTCCCCAATTGCAAGAGGTGAGTCGCAAATTATTTGCTTCTGCCAGTTCCCTAAGGCGGTTGCGTAACTTTCTGCCAACTGCCACTAAAATTGCGCTAGCACAGTCTCTTTTACATCCCATCCTAGACTACGCTGATGTCAGTTATCTTGATCTCACAGAGGCACAACTTGATAAACTTGAGCGACTTCAAAATTTTTGCATAAGATTTATATTTGGTTTGCGCAAATATGATCATGTATCTGAATTTCGTATGAAACTCAAGTGGCTTCCTATACGTCTTCGCCGGAACTTACACATATTGTCTCTGCTTTACAGTATTCTGTTCAATCCTAAGACCCCCTTTTATCTTAAAGAACGTTTTAAGTTCCTCCATGACACACATGCCAAATTTCTGAGGTCATCGGAAAACTTGAGGCTAGAGGTACCGAGTCACTCCACCAATTTCTTTGGTAAGTCGTTCGCAGCTCAAGCAGTACGACTGTGGAATACTCTTCCCGTGTCAGTAAGACAAGCACAAACCCTTCCTTCTTTCAAAAACATGGTAAAAGATCTCTATCTCTCTCTTTAATATGTTACTATTTTTTATATATCTCAGCTTTGTTATTTTATGTATGTATATGTGTATTGAGTATGTAGGTTATTACTTATTTATTGTATATAAGTAAATAGTACACCATGGACTACCCGCGAATTTATTTTCTCCTGCTGTGTCAAATCCATCTAAAGGTTGTCTGTAAAAGATCGCTTTTAGCGATAAGACCGCCCATTGTAACACCCTTTGTAGTTTATAAGTCCTTATTTAATTCTGTTATGGGGTACAATAAAGAGTATATCTATCTATCTATCTATTCTCCTCTTCTAATTTTTTCGTCTCCTCCGAGGTCGTACGATTGAGCAGGACTCCTACAGCTTCCTTAATCTCCTCCGCCGCCTCTTTAAGTGCTCGCGTGAACGTGCCCTTCAAATTGCCAGATTTAGTAGCGACCTCAAGGACTATGTCCACGCCGTCCAGAACTTGGCGATTGAGGGCCGCTGCCGACAGATGTTCGGCCGTGGTTAGGCGCGCAGATCGCCTTTCCTTAGCCTCTCTTGACATGTTTGCCACCTCCTCTTCCGCCATTACGCGCCTTTCCTCCCTTCTGGCGGAGCCGATTAACCCCTTTGTAGGGACTAGCGTAATGGCTTCTCCAGTGACAATGTCCTTTATCTGCTCGGGTGCCGTGCATGATGCTCCACACGGTACCGGCGGCGGCGTATCTGGACGCTTGGTAAAATGTCCCCGGGGGTCGCGTGTCGACGATGAAGCACCGCCAGTTCCGCGACCTCGTCCTCTCTTGCCCGTAGGCACTTTTCCGGCTGGGATATTTTCCTCACTTGAAGAGAGGCTCAGCAAATCTGCCCGCTTTTTTTCACCACGACGTGGGCGTTTCCTCCAAAATTTGGAGGAGCGCCCATAGGTCTCACCGTCAGCTTTCGAGCTAGCCACGCTCGCCAAGCTCATGACGTCGGATGCAGTGTCAGTGTCTGACACCGCACCCTTCCCCCCTGTTGCAACGCCACATGTCGTCGCATTCAGCCTATCATTCGATGTTTCGTTGTCCTTTGTGTTTTGCATATTTTTCATTTTGTTCCCACGAGCAGTTAGGAAATAAGTGTCCACCTAGGCAGAGCCTTTTACCTAGGTAAGCCTACATACTGTAGAGTGCGGCAGGTACTCTACAGGGGAGGCGCTAATAACTGGTCACCCACCAGCCACTCATCTTTTCGCCGCGCCTCAAAAGCTTTTGATTAGGTGGTTTTTTATCTTAGAGGTGGCCTTCCTCTGGGCCAGGCGGTTAAGCCAAGCCCCTGGCGGCGGCATTAAACATGCCTCCGTTCGCTGTCCGGCCGACCCGACTCAGCGAACCCGCCAGAAGTTCTCTCCCCAAAGACTACTCTTCTACTCGGGGCGTCTGAGCTGTCCCAACGCGAAGGTATGCGTACCCTTGCGGTGGGACGGCATGGACTGCTGTGCAGTTCTTCTCATGCAACCGAGCGGGTGGGCGGGTTGCGGATAGCCCAGCTTCGGCTGGGGGACCGCCACCTGGTTACCTGGGGGGTAGTCCCCCTGCCGGAGTGTCTCTGTAGACGAGACTCCGGACAAGAGAAGTTTCCCTTACGCCAGATCCCAGGCCTAGGGATAACCTAATACCCTGTTCCTATGTTCCCTGTTCCTCGGCTGCGCGGGTCTGCATGGTTCTGCTACTGTCTCTCGCTGGTGCGGGTTTGCTGCATATATTGGCTGGTTCAAGTGGACTAGCCGGTAATGCGGTGAGCTCGCGCCTGCAGGACGGTGGCGGAAGCATGTGACCCTGTGCAGTCGAAAACATCCCCTCACACCTTTCCTTCCCCCTCCCATCCCTTTCCTTCCTTTTCCCTTCTTTCCTCCATCCATCCAGAGGAGGGGCAACCTCGCTTTCCCAAAAAAAGCCCAATCCATCAACCATGAAGCAGAGAACAAAGAAAACTACCCAGGTGGGTCCCGGCCAAGCCGGGGACTCCCACACCGACATGTCGGTCAGCCCCCATCGTATTCTGGGAGGGGGCAATTCACTGCCTACTGGTGCTGCTCCTGCAGCAACATCAACTATTTTGGCTGCTACTACAGCGCCCCACGACAACCCTGCTGCTATCGTAGCCATACCCACAACCACGGCTGCTACTACAGCGCCTATAAACACAACACCGGCTGCGACCCACGCGCCTTTTTTCCACACCACGGCTGCTATCCAAGCGCCAGGTAAACCGACACAGACTGTGCTGTCCGCGAGCGCCTGGCAACAGAGCATCGTTAGGAACAGCTACAAAAACAACCCAGACGACGACACTGTCAAAGGTAAGGCGGCCAGCTCCGGTGGGTTCAGTGACCGGAGGCGCTCAATCTGCGAAGGCACTAGCCAGCGCATTGCGCCGACGGCCGCTGAAGAGCAAGTACGCGACCAGCTGCGAATCCGCGAAGGGCCCTCCCAGCGCGTAAAGCGGCCGGACGCGGAAACACGTGACCAAAACCGAATCCGCGAAGGGGAAACTCAGCGCGTAAGGTGTCCGGAAGCGTCAGAATCCGCCGGGACCGAAAGCCGAACCCGAGACCCTGACATTGACACTGACTTACCCCGAAGGAAGAAGGCGAAAGGCAGGGGGAAACGGTCTGGAACCCTCATCAACGTGAGGTCGGTCGTCCGGGCCTCTGAACCACAACCTGGGCCAAGCGGCTCGGGAGCGGCAAAGAGGGACCGCCCGGACGACACGGCTTCGCCGAGCGCACTTCAGGGTAACCCGAAGCGCGTGAGAGTCCAGCCTGCTCAAGGGGAGCAGAGGACCTACGCGCGGGCCACAAAGGATATTCCTGCGCGACTCGCCGTAGCAATCTGCTTCCCTCCCCCCTCCAGGGACCTGACTCCGGAGGAGGCATATGACATAAAGAAGAAACTCGAAGAGCTCGTCATGGACAGCGATCCGTCCAAACCACTCCCGGCCTTCCGCGGATACCCTCGGGTAGCGGACGGCACTGTGCAGATGTGGTGTGAAGACGACCACTCCCTGACATGGCTGACTCAGAATGTTCCACTGATAAGACTTTCAAATACTGACCAGACACTAACAGTTATGCGACAGACTGACATACCTACCCGTGTCCGAGCGGCGCTATTTGTACCCCGATATAATGGGGACATAGCGCGGCTCCAGAGCGTTCTGATCCGTCAGAACACTTGGTACGACATTGGTAGGTGGTCACTGTACAGGGCGACTTCTGTCGGTGGGGATAACCATGGGACGTACCTGACCCTGGGGATCCCGACCGATGAAGCCGAAAAGGTCTTGGGGCGGGAACGACGTGTATCGTACCTACTTGGGTCCATATACGTTCGCTTCTACCCCAAGAAACTACCCTCCGACAAGACTGTGACCACTGAACCGACACAGACAGACATTGAAGTGACCATACTGGAGGAGGAAATGGCGAAAGCTGCGATGGCCGACGCTGAGTCAGACTCAGCGCCACCCCCGTCACCGGGATGGACAACGCAGCTGCTCGCATCCTCACCTAGCGACACCTGGCGAGAAACGGAGGAGGGAGATATAGTATCCGATGGATCCGACGCCTCCTAACTCCGCTTCAACGTCAGCACCACCCACACCAAACACCCAGATCATCCAGGCCAACCTCCAGCATAGCCAGACCGCCACGGCTAGCCTTCGCAGAGCGCTGGAGATGAATCCACGGACAATCGCACTCATACAAGAGCCGTGGATTAGAAATAACAAAATATGTGGCCTTGGAAACACCGGAGGTAAAGTCACTCTAAACACATTTAACTCAGAGAAGCCACGCACCTGCATATACACACCAAAAGACATACCTATCACCCCACTAAATCAATTCTGTTCCAGAGACCTGACTGCGATCAGGCTCCGGATCGACATCAATGTTCCAGATCTAGTACTAGCCTCGGTATACATGCCAGGCGACAACGAAAACTGCCCACCAATAGAGATGATTGATCTGGTGCGTCACTGCGAGGACGCGAATCTGGACCTGATCATCTGCACCGACTCAAATGCTCATCACCCGCTTTGGGGAAGTGAAGTATCCAACGCCAGAGGTGAGACTCTATCCACATATCTATTCTCCACTAACCTAAACATTGTTAACCGAGGCTCAGAGCCCACTTGGGTCACAGCCAGAGGTCAAACAATCATAGACCTAACTTTAGCTACCGAAAACGCGACTAACCTTATTTCTAATTGGCACGTATCTGACGAACCCTCCTGTTCTGATCATAGGAGAATCTGCTTTACCTTATCAACCAACATAGTAAAACCCATACCAAGGCGCAACCCGCGCCGCACAAATGTTACAGAATACAAACACCACCTAGCCTCCTTGTTGGCTAGACGACAATCACACCCGACACCTTTGACTGATCCCACACAACTTGAGGAAATTGTGACAAAAGTAACAAACAGCATAACGGAGGCATACCACGTGAGCTGCAAACCAAGAACACCTAACACCAGGAGTAAGGGAAACTCTTGGTGGAATGCTGAACTTGGTAGGCTCAGGAACACACTACGGAAACAATTCAACAGAGCAAAGAACACTAGACTCCTGGAAGACTGGGAGCAATACAAAGAAACCCAATACCAATTCAAAAAACAAGTCAGAATAGCCAAGAGAACTGCTTGGCAGAACTTCTGCGCATCCATAGAATCAAACAGTGAAGCCGCACGAGTAAAGAAAATCCTATCAACTGATCAGGACCGTACTCTCGGCGCACTCAAGAAATCTGACAACTCCTACACACAGACAGACCAAGAAACCAGTAAGGTCCTTCTGGAGACGCACTTCCCGGACTGCCGCATCTCCGAGGACATCACGTGGGAAAGCGAACCCAGACAGACCCCAAGTATAACAGACTGGTCTAGAGCCCGCGATATAATCACTGAGGACCGCATAGCATGGGCCATTAAAACGTTCCAGCCATACAAATCTGCAGGACTAGATGGCATTTTTCCAGCCCTTCTGCAATGGGGTGAGTATATTCTGACACCCTGGCTGGCGGAAATATACCAAGCCTGCATAGCACTCAGATACGTTCCACTAGCATGGCGTGAGGTGAAGGTCATCTTCATACCTAAACCAGGCAAAACTGACTACACACAGCCCAAAGCATACAGGCCGATAAGTCTCACATCCTTCTTACTGAAAACCCTAGAGAGGCTTTGCGACAGACACATTCGGGACGGACCTCTCTGGAAGAATCCACTCCACGGACAACAGCACGCCTACTCAACGGGGAAGTCAACGGAATCTGCCCTACACAGCGTAATATCAAAAATTGAATGCGCAATACACCACAAATGCTCTTCGATAGCTGTCTTCATAGATATCGAAGGTGCTTTTGACAAGACTACGTTCCAGAGTATGAATACAGCACTCAGCAGGCACGGTGTAGACCAAACCCTGAGTGGCTGGATCACCAACATGCTCAAGCAAAGAGCAGTACAAGTCACAATAAATAGCACAACGAGGGCCATTGTGGCGAAAGGCTGCCCCCAAGGGGGTGTCCTCTCGCCACTGCTATGGAACCTGGTCGCAGACAGCCTCATCAGGAGACTAAATAATAAAGGATACTTTACCGTTGGCTATGCTGATGACATAACCATAATAATAAATGGAAGCCATGAGAACACCATATGCAACCTCATGCGCCAGGCCCTAAGGATAGTAGAGGACTGGTGCCGAGAGCATCAACTCTCAGTGAACCCCACAAAAACCGAACTAATACTCTTTACCAAAAAGAGGAAGCTAGCGGAGCTGGAGCTGCCAAGTTTCTTTGGCACCACCTTAAGCCTCTCAGCTGACACCAAATATTTGGGCATCTTCTTGGATAAGCAACTGAATTGGGCAAAACACATTGAACACACCACCAAGAAAGCTAGCATCTGCATGTGGCAGTGCAAACGTATGCTGAACAGGAACTGGGGCATCAGCCCCAGAACAACCCACTGGCTATACACAACAGTTATAAGACCAATCATCACGTACGGCTCCCTTGTCTGGTGGCCCAGAACAGACTTAGGTACAGCACAAAAAGACCTCGAGAAGCTGCAACGACTCGCATGCGTGGCGATCACCAGCAGCATGAGAACTGCACCCACTGCCGCTCTACAGGCCATGCTGGGACTACCACCATTGCATCTCATAGTACGAGAAGAGGCTGCCCTGGCAGCCTTCAGACTCGCCATATCCGGAGCACTCTTGAGGGACTCCAGGATCAAGCACACACGCATCATGGAGGACTCTGTCAAACGACAACCTCTGATGACTGCACCCTATGATAAGATTACAAAGACACACCACTTCCAAAAAAATTACCAAATACAGCTCATGCCGGAGCCAGAGGACAACTCAGGACCCAAGGAGCTTAGAATCTACACTGACGGCTCAAAGACAGACACTGGAACTGGAGTTGGAGTCTTCTCCAACGATCTCAACATAAAGATATCCAGACCGCTAGGCAAGCTCAACACCGTATACCAGGCGGAATGTGTGGGTATTATCCAAGCGATCCATGCCTTGGAAGCCAGGAGAGTTACGGATAGCCACATCCGTATACTTTCCGACAGTGCCTCAGTACTACAATCCCTAGGGAAAAACTATATCACATCTAAACTCATACTAGAATGTCACAACGCGCTGCAACGCTCGGCGGTCGAGAACCGCAACACTGTGACACTACAATGGATAAAGGGGCACAGCGGATCACTCGGCAATGATGCGGCGGATGAACTGGCCAGGAGGGGGTCCAACACGACGGTTTTCGGACCAGAGCCCATCGTGCCGCTCCCCCCCACCCAGCTGCGCACATGGTTAAAAGAACACACACACGTTCAAGCCCAGAAATGTTGGTCCTCGGCACCAGGCTGCAGGCAGTCCAAGGAGGCGATGCCAAACCTAAACAAAAAACTAAGCAGGCGCCTCCTACACATGGACAGGAAAAGCCTGCGAATGGTGGCGGGGACCATCACCGGGCATTGCTCACTGAACAAACACTACCACACAATAGGTGTAACGGACAGTCCCTTATGCAGGGCCTGCATGGGGACGGAGGAAACGGTGGCACACGTGCTCCTAGAGTGCACGGAAATCACTGACATACGAAAGCAAACCCTCGGGTCTTTGAATTCCCTTACAGACATCCTGAACAGACCGAGAGACCTGATCTGCTTCTGGAAGGAGGTTGGCTGGATGGAGTGACGGCCGACACGGCTCACGCACAATGGTCTCGTGCAGAGACTAAGTGCGGAAACCAAACCGAGAAGAAGAAGAAGAAGACTACTCTTCGAGGAAAGACACTCGCCGCTTTGGTGCGCCCGCACCGCAGCAGCGTAGTCACGTCTACTGTCAATCGACTCTCATCGATCGATCAGGAGTGACTCCATCCCGGTGTCTCTCTTGGTCTGGTCTCTCACTTGGATCTTTCCGGCATGAGTAACTCTACCGGCAGAGCCCCAAGATCATTGAGACACGCAAGCCCCACCACGACGACAAAAAATGTCCGCGTTGGACCTGTTGATTTAATTGTAATAGAAATATCGTTTGGAATCGCCTGTTGAAACCGATAATTGGGTCGCGAGTAACGATTAATTGGAATTTGTAATCCCCATTGACGAAAACCCAGGGATATTTCTCGGAAGTTATCGCCGGTTGTCGCCACCCGCGTGGCACGCGCATTTGTTGGGAAAAAGTAGTGATAAATAGCTTCAATCCGGTGCGAGTTTGGGCTGTGATGCTGTCTGGACCGCGCCATCTGGAGATCGACGCCTTGTGACCGTTCAGAACACCTGACTTACATCACACTTTCATTTACTCACCTCATATTTACATACATACCACACTTGGGCGTGACCTAGGAAGGTCGAAGCTTGGCGAACCCAGCACAGAAGGTTAGTGGTACCGATAAGTTATTTGTATATATGGTTGTAGGCCGAAGAGCCTGTAGTTTTGTTTATTGTTGTTGAAAGCAACGGTAGGGCTCCACGAACCGTGGACAGTTCGGACACACCAGTATCGTTGGCTGGCCTATTGTAGTCCTGAACATATATATAAATACAATACATAAGTACATAAAATAAATACATATATAATGTGTTCTTTAACATCGTGTGGAGAAAGCAAAGGAATAATCATAAGTTTGAAATAAAATGATTGGCAACCGAGCTTTTAAAAACAGCAAGTGACTGAGCTTGTCTTACTGACTACCGGGCGAGCCCGCCCGCGAACTCGCCCAGCTACCTGGCCATATTTCCGCAACTCGCCCAGCTACCTAGCGATATTTCCGCAACTCACCCAGATAGGTACTACCCAGGTAGCTGGGCGAGTTGCGGAAATATCGCCAGGTTGCTGTGCGAGTTGCGGAAATATCGCCTGTTAGCTGTGCGAGTCTCCAGGAATATCGCCAGGTAGCTGGGCGAGTTGTGGAAAACTCGCCAGGTAGCTGGGCGAGTTGCGGAAATATCGCCAGGTAGTTATGCGAATTGCGAAAAACTGGCCAAGCAGCAGTGCGAGTCTCCAGGAATATCGCCAGGTTGCTGTGCGAGTTGCGGAAATATCGCCAGGTCTGGGCGATTTGCGGAAATATCGCCAGGTATCTGGGCGAGTTGCGGAAAACTCGCCAGGTAGCCGTGCGATTCTCCAGGAATATCGCCAGGTTGCTGTGCGTGTTGCGGAAAACTCGCCAGGTATCTGGTCGAGTTGCGGAATACTTGCCACGTATCTGGGCGAGTTGCGGAAATATCGCCAGGTAGCTGTGCGAGTTGCGGAAATATCGCCAGGTAGCTGTGCGAGTTGCGGAAAACTCGCCAAGTTGCTGGGCCAGTTGCGGAAATTTCGCCAGGTAGCTGTGTGAGTTGCGGAAAACTCGCCAGGTAGCTGGGCGAGTTGCGGAAATATCGCCAGGTATCTGGGCGAGTCAGACATCACGGATGTCAAATGCTATAATGCAAAAGCCATACGCACTTTGTGTACCTCTTGCAAGTTAATAATAGTATAACAGTTTAATTTTCATAAGTTTGGAGTGTAATTACTACTATTAGTGCAACTTACATGTGAGAACATTGGGAAGTGTTTATTTATATCCTGTTCAAATAAATAAAAAGCCGAAATTACGTTCTAGTGAACCCCAACTAGCTACTAACTACCCGAAACCTAAAAAAATAATAATAGTATTTTATAATTATACGAAAAGCAAACTGGGACCGAACTGTAGTGTGTGCTCTTCCTTACCCAGATACTGTGTTCAACCTATGGTGTCTATCCGTACCATACACACCGTGAAAATTCCGATAAACGAGTTTCTGTAAACAGCGCCATCTATTTTTATGATCTGCTTACTACTGAGACGATTTGATTGTGCTGTTCAAACGTAAACAAACAAGTTTCAACACTATGGCTAAGTGCGGAGCTTGTGGAAAGTTCCTGTCATCGGCGGAGGCTACGAACTGCGACAAATGTAGGCACTGGTACCATCGAGGGTGCGTAGGTATCCCGAATTCAGGCCCTGTAGCTACCCCTTGGCACTGCCATGAATGTAAAAAATACTCTGTCAGGGATAACCGAGATGATACGCCTGTTAGGGTACGGGCACCACCACCAGCACATGAGGACAGCGCTGTCAACCCCATGGTCACCAGCCCCATTAACAGCACAGCTATGGATACTACTCAGGAGTTCAACCTGGACATTTTCAGGACAGAGTTAATTAGTTTTAAGGAGGGGTTTTTAAAGCTTGTGCGGAACGAGTTTCAGCTTCTGCGTGACGATCTGTCAGGGCTAAGGTCATCTCTAAAGTCGACCAACGATAGGATGAGCAACTTGGAAGAGAGAGTGGCTGTAGTCGAGACCAAACTGGTTCAGTCCCAAGCGTCGCGGTCATCGGATGTGGACGAACTAATAACTCAGTTCAGAAATGACATAAATGACCGCGACCAGGAGTTGCTCGCCAATGATCTCCAGATCTCAAATATACCAGAGACCGGTAATGAAAACCTCTCACACACGGTCATAATGGTGGCGGCTAAGATTGGCGTCAAACTGAAGACGCGCGACATAGTGAGTGCCGAGCGTGTCGGAGGTCGGTGCATCAACGCGGCGCAGGCGACGGGGCCGGTGGAGACCCGCCCGCGCTTCATCGTCGTTCGTCTCGCGCGCCGCGACCTACGCGACGACCTGCTGGAGGGTGCGCGAGTGCGGCGCGGGATCACTACGGCCGACCTCGATGTGCCGGGTCCACCAACGCGATTTTACATCAACGAGCGGCTTACGAAAGTTAATCGCGAGTTATTTCGGAAGGCACGCGATGCAGGCAGTCGCCTGGGTAGGCAATTTATATGGTCAAAGCGCGGCCGCATTCTTGCGCGATACAAACCAGGGGACGCCACTTGCCACATCCACTCTGAAGCTGACTTGCAACGCATCTTTGGTCCCGGTAACACTGATAATAACGCATCTTAAAATATTGTTTTTGTTTCCTTTATTTTATATTTTCGTACAATTAGGACCACCATTAGTTACTTTAAATTTTAAAATAAGTGTAGTTATGGCTAGTTATAATATGATTATAGTTAATATTATTATATATTATATTATGAAACCACCATTGGTAATCCTTTTAACTTTTAAAATTAATCTTGTAACACCCTTTGTAGTTTTTAAGTCCTTATTCAATTCTGTTGTAGTATAAAATAAAGACTACATTTATCCGTCTATCTATCTTGTTATACTTAGTAATATTACAATAAAATCAATGTCAACGGTGTGTTATAGTTTTTGCTACTTATGTCCTATTCCATTAGATGTGTGTCTCACGGCGCACCTGAGAGAAAAGTGCGTAAATCAGTCACTTATGTATATCCATTTATTCCATATATTATATACACGCACACACGCATGCACACATATTAATCTATATATATTTATCTTATATATTCTACTTCGTAACTTTTTAAACATATTGATTATATACTCACTATTTACATACATACTATTACTTACATATCACAGCTTTATACCGTTTAATGTTTATTTACGTATTTTTAATGTTTATTGTATATTGTACAGATACACTATTTACACATTTTCAATTGAATTATTGGGAGATATCGTATGTCACGATTTTAATGAACAGGAAAGAAATTACAATATCGATATTGTTCATTGCAGAATTGTTTTTTCACTATTATAATGATGACTAAGAGGGAAAGGTTTCTTAAAGTTGGTTTTCTAAATGCTGGATCATTGGGTACGGGGCATGACGATCTGATTGTCGCAATGGACCGGCACTGTTTTGACATTATGGCCATCAATGAAACTTGGCTCCGTGCTGGCGAAGAGGGGCGCGCACTAGTGATTCCTGGCTACCGTCTACGTCACTCACCGCGCCCAGCGAGCATTCGTTCCGGTCGTGGTGGGGGCGTCGGATTTTATCTACGGCGAGGGCTGTGCGCGCGTACTTGGTCTCACCCGGTTGATCCCAGGTTCGAATCGGTCGAACAAATGTGGCTAACGATGACTATGAGTGGTAAACATGTCGCTGTAGGTACCGCGTACCGGCCACCATGGCTAGACCTTGTTCTTTTCTTGGACGCCTTAACCGACTCCCTTAGCTCACTGGGTCATTGCGATCACTATATATTGCTGGGTGATTTTAATGTCACTATGTTAGATACAAGCAGCACAAAAACAAAAAATATTAGCGAATTTTTGGATAGCCTCAGTCTGACTCAGTTGATAAAAACTCCTACTCACTTTAATGCATCTAGTGAAACACTAATCGATGTCCTTTGTACCGACTTAAGAGCAAGATACACGTCAGTCGAATCGTTCAGTTCAATAAATGGTCATTCTATTATAGTTGCGAAATTTCATGTATTGCGAGAAAAGTTAAAACCATATACAATAAAATTCAGGCCACTAAAAAATGTTTGTATGGACAGCTTTAATATGGACCTGGACCTGTTGTGCCTTGGTGATATTTTTTCGTTAGACAATGTTAATGACATGGTGCGTGTATTTAACTCACATATAATTTCACTATTTGATATTCACGCTCCAATTAAAACTTGTGTTGTTAAGGAGAAGTCTCACCCGTGGATAACAGACACGATTAAACTAATGATGCGTTTACGTGACAACGCTTTAACTTGTTACAAAGCAACTAAATCCGATTCCAAAAGACAATACTATAAAGACTTAAAGTCGCTTGTGTTAAGTTACATGTATAACGAAAAAGTCGCATACTTTAAATATAACATTAAGAACAAGTTAAAAATTCCTAAACTGCTATGGAAAAATCTTAAATCTACCTTAACTCCCTATAAACCTGGACAAGACATTCCGTCGCATTTTAATGACCCTGACCTTATTAATAACACTTTTTGGTAGTTCCTGGTGCCTCTGTAGCAAGTATGCAACTTCAAACTTATTTTGAAGAACATAGATATGGATAAGCCATTTTCAAGCTCAATCTAGTGGATCCGAAAGATATTTCCCGTATTATTTCTAACCTGAAAAGTAACGCTGAAGGTTACGATCGGATTACCCTTGATATGGTTAATATGATTCTTCCGTACGCTCTGAATACTATAACAGAGATTATAAACTGTTCCAAACTAACGTCTGTGTTCCCTGATCAATGGAAAATAGCGTCCTGAGGCCATTACCGAAACATGCCAATCCTGTTGAAATAAAAGACTTACGTCCTATAAGCGTTTTACCATGTTTATCGAAAGTGTTAGAGAAGGTTGTGAGTCCGCAATTAACTAATTTCCTGGAACACAATAATGTGTTACCGGACTTGCAGTCTGGTTTCAGAAAACAGCGCAGTACCTACCTCCACTGCCTTACTGGATGTAACGTATAATCTTCTATCTGCCCAGGACAAGGGAATGTGTTCGGTGTTGGTATTACTAGATTTTTCACGGGCTTTTGACGCAATTAATATTTCGCTATTAATATCTAAGCTAGTTTATTACGGATTTGACCCCAACGCTGTGCAGTGGTTCCGCAGCTATCTTAGTAATAGAAAACAGTGTGTTGATTTACATTTAGGTGATGGAACTGTTTTAACATCAGCTCTTACTTCGATTGTTAGAGGCGTCCCGCAAGGGTCTATTAAGGCCCTATTATTTTTATCTTGTACTGTGCAGATATTATAAAGTGTCTCCAGAAATGTAAATACCATATTTACGCTGACGACGTCCAACTCTATCTATCGTTTATGCCAGATGATTACGATAGGGCCATCCGAGATCTTAATGAAGACCTTCTTAGAATTGCTGCCTGGTCTCAAGAAAACTGCTTGTCGCTAAACCCAACCAAAACAAAGTACCTTGTATTTGGCACTAGACAGCAATTATTTAAACTTCCTTCCACCCTTACTTAACCTAGAATTGATGGGTGAACCAATTGAAAGAGTTTTCGAAGCGCGCAATCTTGGTCTCATAATGGACAAGGACTTTCGGTTTGAAAAACATGTAGCCGACTCTATATGAAACTGTTTCTACCGACTGAAGGTTTTGTACAAGATGAAGCCCTACTTGTCTGTTACACTACGCGAGCAGCTTGTCGAGACTCTGGTATTGTCTAAGTTAAACTACGCGGATACAGTTTACGGCCCTCGCCTATTAGCCCGCACAGACCGTCTTATTCAAAGGGTGAAAAACGTCTGTGCCCGATTCTGTTACACAATCCGCCCTAGGAGCCACGTAACGCCCGTACTTAATAAACACTTCACACTCAAAATGAAATCGAGACGCAAATTACACTTAGCCTGCCTTCTGTTCGGTGTGCTAAAGCATAAAAAGCCAGAGTACCTGTACAACAAGCTAAGTTGGCTGACTAGTACACGAGGGTGCGAAAGAAGGTAATGCTCACAGCAGCTTGCGTCTCGATCTCACCGCAAGGCAGCATTCAGAGGCAGTTTCCGTTATGCGGCATCAAAAGTCTGGAATAATCTGCCGCCTCCGATTAGAACATCCAACTCGTCTAATTCCTTCAGAAAACGTTTGCGACAGTATTTGATAGACGCACATCTGAGACTGGACATAGTACATTTAAATGTTTCTTTGATATGATGCTGTGCCAATTTGAGTGGAATGTAGTGGGTTTGTGGTGTACGGGCAGTGCGCGTGCAACTACAGGGAATACACATATATGTATTGTATATATATTTATCTATTAGATTATTAAATACTTTATTATTATTTCTATTCTGTTTATATTTTATTTTTATCATTAGTATATTATATATCATAGAAATGATTGACATCCGTACACTCACCATTAGGAGCAGTTGAAAACCAGCGTCGGGCACTAGTTGTCCGGCATTTTGCTGAACTGGGCCAAATATGGCGCAGTCGTGAGTCACACAGTATTATTAATAGTCCTAGATGTGTTGAATTCTATTATTTTTAGGGTTCCGTAGCCAAATGGCTAAAAACGGAACCCTTATAGTTTCGATATGTCTGTCCATCTGTCTGTCTGTCTGTCTGTCCGTCCGTCCGTATGTCACAGCCATTTTATTCCGAAACTATTAAGAGTATACATGTGAAACTTAGTAGGTAGATGTATTCTGTAAACCGCTTTTCGATTTTAAGAAAAAAATGTAATAATATTTAAAATAAAGGGGGGTCCCTATACATGGAACTAGAAATAAAAATATTTTTTTTCATGAAATCTATGCGTGTGTGGTATCTATAGATAGGTCTTTAAAAATGATATAAGGGTTTTGTTGAAATCTGTAAACGCCTGATAAAAATACATATGCAACATCACATCGGACATCGTCACTTGGCACCGTAATGAGTTTTTTACTCCCACCGACAATTAGATTTATAATTTTTGTAAACCATATTCTAACGTTCATTCTAACAATACATAGATTCAAGGAATAACCTATTTTTCATTTAATACTCCTGATTTTCCCAAAACATGGTCCTACGAACGGATTTGATATATATTCATCGGAATCAGTGAAGAAACAATGATAATATAATCAAAAAGTGGAATATTATTGGAGAGAAGACTGGACAAAGGCGACTGCGGCACGGCAAGGTCACAGTGTTAAGCGAGATATTAATTTAGTGTATTTAACCCAGTGCTCTCTTCATCAGGTAGTATTTTATAGTGTTATTTCGATTTAAAAGGTCAGTATCATTTTAATTACACTTAAAATTGTATGTTGTGACATAGTTCACTTGTTGAAAAGTTCAAGTCTAAAGTCCAACCGATCCTTTTTTATTGTATTTTGAATCTTTTTGTCATGTAATATCAATTCAGATCAGTTTATTTATATGTAATATGTATAAGTAGTAATTAATTGCAATTATAATTGAAATACGTTTCCCCAGTTTACCCACTTATTATCATGCATAACGTATAAATTATGTTAATCCATTTTTATGCATTTGAAAGTTATTTCCAATCATATTGAGGTAAAACTGGTTGCATATTACTGTTTCTGTTAATTTAAATACTGTCCTAATGTTGTAAATGTATAACTAATTAAGTATATGAGAGTTTTTTGCAATCTTATTATTGACTGTCCACTTAATGAGATCCTTTGTTCTATAATTTAGTTCAGAACGAATCTTATGATAAGTTATAAGCCTTTAGCATTAAGTGATCGTTTTATTATATAAATTCCAGGTTGACCACATACTCGCCTTCCAGTATGACTGACAAGGAGGAGCTTAAGGAGTTAATTAAGAAACGGGGTAGCTATACCTAAAGGTCGTCTCACAGTCTTCGCTACGTACTTAAGCGGACTGGATAGGTAATTAGGCCAAACTGAGGTATGTGAACTACAATTACGTATCAATAAAATGGAATCATTGTATGAACAATATGATGGGGTGCAGTTACGAATAGAGTGTCTCGTGGATGACGTCGAAGGTATGGTGGGTCAGTCAATTAATAATAGTACACAGCAGCAGATAAGCACACGCGATGTTAGTATCGCCTCAGTTAAGTTGTGTCCTAAATGTCAGGGTGAAGATAGCCTACAGAATTGTCCTCAGTTTTTGGCACTTAGCACAGACCAACGGTTACAACTATTACCTTCTCTAAAAATTTGTTTTAATTGTTTTAAAAGTGGTCACTTTGCTAATCGTTGCAGATCGAATGGTTGCAGGCTATGTAAACGTAAACATCACACACTTATACACATGACCGACTTTAAACATAAGTCGAGCGCATTCCAGAGCACAGATGGCGCTGAGAAGCCGACTACGTCAGCTGAGTCACCTGTTAATGATTGTGTTAAGAACTTAACGTTGTCTTGTGTAGCTGATTCGCGCTCCGCTTCTGATGTACTGTTATCAACCGCTTTAGTTAAATTATATGATATTGATAATCGACCACATGTCGTCCGGGCTGTACTAGATAGCGGTAGTACGTCTTGCCTTATAACGGACGATCTTTGTCGACGATTAAAATTACCCTTTCGCCGAGTAGATAAATCTATTCTCGGTATTAATAATTCTGTTTCGCAAATAGGTAAAATGGTTAACGTATTAATGATCTTTATTATCTTAAATCTTTTCTTGGGTACCAGAGTTCACTCAAACATTTCAATGAATGTCATTAATTAGTTTTATGTTAAGGTTTTTATTGTGTGTACACCTAATTGTAATTGTGTGTAAATGTTTGTCCGTGTATGCTTTTTGAGTCCAAATAAACGTATATTATTATTATATTATTATTATTATTAATGAGGTCATTAAGCGAATCTTATTCAAACAAAATATTTTGTTTTGTTTTACCGTCTATCACTGATTGTGTTCCTAATCGTCAAATAAACATATCGGCGTTAAAAATTCCGACTGATATTTGTTTAGCAGACCCCAATTTTCATACACCGTCTGCTGTAGATTTAATTATAGGCGCTGATATTTTCTGGGATTTATTGAGACCGAGTAGTATTAAATTAGGCAACGGCAATCCGGTACTTTACGAAACTAGCCTCGGTTGGATAGTTTCTGGCCCTATTAATGGCGGCCATGTATCAAACTCGTCGCATCAAATTAAATGCAATTTCACTACATTAAACCATAATGGTGAGCCTCTTAACGATGACCTTCAAATCCAATTAACGCGATTTTGGCAGCTTGAAGAAGTTAGCCCTAAGTCATCGTATTATTCTGAAGAGGAAAAATTATGTGAAGAGCATTTCAATGAAAACACAACTCGTTTAAAGGATGGTCGCTTCTGCGTGCGCATCCCTCTCAAGCAGAGTCCAGCTATACTAGGTAACTCGCTACAACGAGCTAAACACTGCCTTTTATCTTTAGAGCGCAGAACACAAAATAAATCTGCATTTAGAAAAGGCTATTGTGATTTCATGTCCGAATACATTTCACTTGGTCATATGTCTGAAAGTAAATTAAATCCAGAAAATTTAGCTTACTTCATCCCACATCATGGTGTCCTTCGTGAGTGTAGCACTACTACAAAGCTAAGGGTTGTTTTTAACGCAAGTTCACCAACTAGTTCAGGAGTTTCATTGAACAATATTCAAATGGTGGGACCTACTATTCAAGACGATTTATTATCTATACTGATTCATTTTCGGCAACACAAATACATTCTAGCCGCTGATATAGAGAAAATGTATAGACAAGTGTCTGTACATCCAAGTGATAGACATTTGCAACAAATTCTTTGGCGTGATGATCCATCGTCTCCCATTAAAGCATACCAACTAAACACGGTAACCTATGGCACTGCGAGTGCCCCCTTTTTAGCTATTAGGTGTCTCAAACAAATTGGTATTGAGTGTGATGACGCTAAAATTGCTGAAATCATTACTCATGACTTTTACGTCGACGATTTGCTTACGGGAGCGGAAACCATCGCTGAAATCTTAAATATCAAACAAAAGGTTACAGCCGCACTATCGTCGGCTTGTATGCCGCTAAGAAAATTTAATTCAAATGCGCGTCAATTAATTTCAGACTCACAACCAGCAATCGATTTAAATATCGGATCTATGGAACCGAGCAAAACACTAGGTGTAAGTTGGTATTCAGAGTCTGATGAACTTGGTTTCACTATAACCATTGAAAGTTCCAGTAAAGTATCTAAGCGTAGCATACTCTCAGTAATTGCACAAATATTTGATCCTATGGGTATTTTATCACCCTGTGTAATTACAATGAAACTTATATTACAGAAGCTATGGTTTCATAAGCTTTCTTGGGACGACAACGTGCCGCCAGAAATTTATAATCAGTGGCTTCACATCATAAAGTATTTACCATCACTTAATCATGTACGTATTCCTCGCACGGTTGTCATTGATTCCCCAATGTATTTAGATCTACACATATTTACGGATGCCTCGCTGAGCGCCTACGGAGCTTGTGTGTACGTTAGAAGTGTCAATAATAACGGTAACGTACTTGTGCGCTTGCTCATGGCTAAAAGCAAAGTAGCACCAATCAAGCCTGTGACAATACCAAGGCTAGAGCTTTGTGGTGCATTGATTGGAGCATGTTTGTATGAGAAGGTAGTAAAATCACTTAGGGCTAAAGTTAGGCACACAACCTTTTGGACTGACTCTATGGTAGTATTAGGTTGGTTAAACATCCTACCTAGTAAATTACAACCTTTTGTTCGAAATCGCGTAGCTGATATTCATGATAAAACTGGATCTTGTACGTGGAGGCATGTCCCTACAGACGAGAACCCAGCAGATTTAATCTCACGCGGTGTCGAACCTAGTTTGATTCAGTTTTCAAATTTGTGGTGGAATGGGCCGGAGTATTTAAAACTAAGCCCTTCTTACTGGCCATTGATTCCGGGAACTGTTGAGGAACTTCCCGAAGTCAAGCCTGAAGTGACATTACACGTTACTACAAATACTCATGTAGATCTAATCAATTTCACTCGTTTTTCAAATTTTCTAAGATTAAAACGTTCAGTAGCTTACGTTTTGCGGTTTATCGCTGTTTGTAAAAAGCAATCAATTCCCTGTAAACATTTAACTGCTAATGAATTACAGAATGCATTAAATTTATTAGTTAGACTTTCTCAAATGGATTCGTTTCCTGAGTACAAACTTTTATTAGAAGGAAAATCATTACCAACGAAAAGCCCTTTGCTCAAATTAAATTTATTTCTCGACACCCATAAACTAATGCGTGTAGGTGGTCGGCTAGAAAATTCAGATTATTGTTATGCAAAGAAACATCCGTTAATTATACAGTCCACTCATATATTTACAAAGTTGTTATTTAATTTTGAGCATAAAAAATTAATGCATGCTGGACCTCAAATACTGTTGGCTACCATAAAGGAAAAGTACTGGCCAATAGGTGGTCGTAATTTAGCAAAATTGTGCTTTCGTCAGTGCGTCTTATGCAACCGCATGAAGGGAAAGATTGTTACCCCTTTGATGGGAAATCTCCCACAACAGCGTCTCTCTCCTAGTCACCCATTTGAAAGTGTAGGGATAGACTATGCAGGTCCTATTTTAGCTGCAAATCGTCATGGGAGAGGTTGTAGATTCGTTAAAGTATATATAGCCATTTTCATATGTTTCTCTACTAAGGCTATTCACACTGAGTTGGTTGGTGACTTAACGAGTAGTACTTTCCTTTCAGCTTTAGGTAGATTTATTTCGCGTAGAGGAAAACCTAAAAATATTTATTCAGATAACGGCACTTCATTTGTTGGTGCATATAATGAGATCGGTAAATTTTTAAAAGATAATTGCAGTTTACTGTCCGAAAGTGCGGCCAATGAGGGGATTTCATTTCATTTTTCTCCGCCTTACTCTCCTCATTTTGGTGGTCTCTGGGAGGCGGGTGTGAAGTCAATCAAATTTCATTTATATAGAGTACTGGGCAATTGTCATTTTACGTACGAAGAGCTTAACACTGTCCTTATACAAATCGAAGCCATTCTTAACTCTCGCCCGCTATCTCCTATTTCATCGGAGCCCGACGACCTATCACCCTTGACGCCTGCGCACTTCCTCATCGGACGGCCGCTCACTGCGCTACCGATGCCCAACTACGAAGACGCATCAACCTCTCGCTTAACACGCTACCAGAGAATCGAGCAAATACGCCAACATTTCTGGACCCGTTGGAGCAAAGAATACATTGCTGAACTGCAACAACGTGTTAAATGGCGATCATATGCTGGTCAATTGGAGAAGGATACTCTTGTAGTTCTGAAGGACGATCACCTCCCACCACTTAAATGGAAGCTGGGACGTATTATGTCGGTCTATCCAGGAAAGGATGGAGTCAATCGCGTCGCTGACGTAAAAACGGCGAGTGGAATAGTCCGGAGGGCGTTTAATAAGATTTGTCCACTATTTCAAGATGGATGAGCGCTTGGATTCGGTTGAAAGACAAGCTTTCAACGCGCGGGGGCATGTTGAAATCTGTAAACGCCTGATAAAAATACATATGCAACATCACATCGGACATCGTCACTTGGCACCGTAATGAGTTTTTTACTCCCACCGACAATTAGATTTATAATTTTTGTAAACCATATTCTAACGTTTATTCTAACAATACATCGATTCAAGGAATAACCTATTTTCATTCAATACTCCTGATTTTCCCAAAACAGGTTTCTATAACCACTTTTTCATAAAGTCAATCGTTTAAAAGATATAAGCTTCCAAATTGGTAAAATGTATGTCCCCCCTCTAACTTCTATAATAATGGAATGAAAAATCTAAAAAAAGTATATGTCTGTAGATCTTAATGTAAATTTTCAATCAAAATGGTTTGAACGAAATCTGTTCAGCATTTTTTGAGATACAGCATATTTTCTAAAACCGCAAATATAACTTTGTAATTCATACAAACACTATGGAAAACAAAGTTATTTAGCGTAGTTGTAAAAATGTAAATAAGCTAGTTTTAAGAGATTTTTAAGGTTTTTTTATTCGTCAAATAAATATACATATTATATTATATTATATTATTATAGTTCCTACGGAACCCTTCATGGGCGAGTCTGACTCGCACTTCGCCAATTTTTTAACGTATACTTTCTTTTAATAATAATAAGATGTGGTTTATTTTTATTTGCAATATGCATGTGTCAATAAACGTTTTTCTTTCTTCTTTCTTTCTTTCAACTCGCCCAGCAACCTGGCGATATTTCCGCAACTCGCACAACAACCTGGCAATATTCCTGGAGACTCGCACGGCTACCTGGCGAGTTTTCCGCAACTCGCACAGCTACCTGACGAGTTTTGCGCAACGCGCCCAATAACCTGGCGAGTTTTTCGCAACTCGCCCAGATACCAAGCAAGTTTTCCGCAACTAGCCCAGCTCGCCAGGTAGCTGGGCGAGTTGCGGAAATATCGCCAGGAAGCTGTGCGAGTTGCGAAAAACTCGCCAGGTATCTGGGCGAGTTGCGGAAATATCACCAGGTAGCTGTGTGAGTTGCGGAAAACTCGCCAGGTTGCTGGGCGAGTTGCGGAAATATTACCTGTTTGCATTGCGAGTTGCGGAAAACTCGCCAGGTAGCCGTGCGAGTTTCCCTGAATATGGCCAGCTTGCTGGGCGAGTAGCGGAAAAATCGCCAGGTTACTGTGCGAGTTGCGGAAAACTCGCCAGGTAGCTGTGTCAGTTGCGGAAATGTTGCCAGATAGCCGTGCGAGTCTCCAGGAATATCGCCACGTAGCCGTGCGCGTCTCCAGGAATATCGCCAGGTAGCTGGGCGAGTTGCGAGAATATTGCCTGGTATCTGTGCGAGTTGCGGAAAACTCGTCAGGTATCTATGCGAGATGCGGAAAACTCACCAGGTAGCCGTGCGAGTCTCCCTGAATATGGCCAGATTGCTGTAAGAGTTGCGGAAATATCGCCAGGTTGTTAGGCGAATTGCGGAAATATCGTAAGGTTGCCGAGCGAGTTGAGGAAAACTCGCCAGGTTGCTGGGCGAGTTGCGGAAATATCGCAAGGTTGCTGGGCGAGTTGCGGAAATATCGCCAGGTAGCCGTGCGAGTCTCCCTGAATATTGCCAGGTTGCTGAGCGAGTTGCGGAAACGCCAGGTAGCCGTGCGAGTCTCCAGGAATATCGCCAGGTAGCAGTGCGAGTCTCCAGGAATATTGCCAGGTTGCTGTGCGGGTTACTCAACTGTTGAATGTGTTCCTTGAAGCTAACATTTTCGTCAATTATAACTCCCAATTATTTAACGGTCTTTGATCGTTCCAACGGACCACAAGAGCAATTCGAATCAACTGGAGTGTCAAGAAGACAGCTATGCGCAGTCAGATTTAGGTTTACATGGGAAGAAGCACGAATCGAAAAGGTCAGGTACTTCGTTTTAACAATGTTTAAAGTAGGTAGCTGGCGAGTTTTCCCTTACTCGCTTAGCTACCTGGCGAGTTTTCCGCAACTCGCCCAGCTACCTGGCGATATTTCCGCAACTCGACCAGCTACCTGACGAGTTTTCGCAACTCGCCCAACAACAGGGCGAGTTTTCCGTAACTCACCCAGCTACCTAACGAGTTTTCCGCAACTCGCAATGCAACCTGGCGAGTTTTCCACAACTCGCACAGCTACCTGGCGATATTTCCGCAACTCGCCCAGATACCTGGCGATATTTCCGCAACTCTCACAGCTACCTGGCGATATTTCCGCAACTCGCCCAGCTACCTGGCAATATTTCCGCAACTCGCCCAGCAACCTGGCGATATTTTTGCAACTCGCACAGCAACCTGGCGATATTTCCGCAGCTCGCCCAGCTACCTTGCGATGTTTCCGTAACTCGCCCAGCTACCTGACGAGTTTTCCGCAACTCGCACAGCAACCTGGAGAGTTTTTCGCAACTCGCACAGCATCTTGGCGATATTTCCGCAACTCGCCCAGCTATCTGGCGATATTTCCGCAACTGGCGCAGCTACCTGGCCATATTTCCGCAACTCGCTCAGCTACCTGGCGACATTTCCGCGACTCTGCCAGCTACCTGGTGATATTTTCGCAAATCGCCCAGCTACCTGGCGAGTTTTCCCTTACTCGCTTAGCTACCTGGCGAGTTTTCCGCAACTCGCGTAGCAACCTGGCGATATTTCCGCAACTGAAACAGCAACCTGGCTATCTCGCCCAGCTACCTGGCGACATTTCCCCGACTCTGCCAGCTACCTGGTGATATTTTCTGCAACTCGCACAGCAACCTGTTGATATTTCCCCGACTCTGCCAGCTACCTGGTGATATTTTCGCAACTCGCCCAGCTACCTGGCGAGTTTTCCGTTACTCGCTTAGCTACCTGGCGAGTTTTTCGCAACTAGCGTAGCAACCTGGCGATATTTCCGCAACTCGCACAGCTACCTGGCGATATTTCCGCAACTCGCCCAGCTTCCTGGCGATATTTCCGCAACTCAAACAGCAACCTGGCGATATTTCCGCAACTGAAACAGCAACCTGGCGATCTCGCCCAGCTACCTGGCGACATTTCCCCGACTCTGCCAGCTACCTGGTGATATTTTCTGCAACTCGCACAACAACCTGGCGATATTTCCGCAACTCGCCCAGCAACCTGGCGATATTTCCGAAACTCACACAGCAACCTGCCAATATTTCCGCAATTCGCCCAGCTACCTGGCGATATTTTCGCAACCCGTCCAGCTACCTGGCGAGTTTTCCGTTACTCGCCCAGCTACCTGGCGAGTTTTCCGCAATTCGCCCAGCTACCTGGCGATATTTCCGCAACTCGCCCAGCTACCTGGCGAGTTTTCCGTTACTCGCCCAGCTACCTGGCGAGTTTTCCGCAACTCGCGCAGCAACCTGACGATATATCCGAAACTCGCAAAGATAATAATAATAATAATAAGTATCTTGATCTGGCTCGCGAGGTTGTCGACATGTGGGATGTGGATACAGCAATCATTGTGCCGATAGTCGTCTCGGCCAATGGCATAATAGCCAAGAGCCTCGACAAACATCTTAGGAGGCTCTCGTTGGGCAGCTGGATCAAGGGCTTGATCCAGAAAGCAGTACTTCTGGACACGGCGCGAATTGTTAGGAGGTTCCTCTCTCAAGAGCCCTGACCACCGGTAGCTTGGACCCTGTACCCGATACCGGTGGGCTACTGTTTTTTATATTTTTAAATGTTTTTTGTTTTTATAGGAATATTTAAAAATGTAAATAATATGTTTGTAAAATGTAATAAATGGAATAATAATAATAAAGCCTTTATTAATCCAAAACATCGGTTACCGTTATAAAAAAGTACATTAAGTATAAATATTATAAGCTAAATATGTCATGGCCCGTTTCGGGTATAGGCCTCCTCCAGTTGCCTCCATTTTTTCCTGTCGGTAGCTGTTTTCACTCAGTTTCTTCCTGCTACTTCTGGTATGTCGTCGACCCAGCGAGCTGTTGGTCTGCCCTTTTTTCTTTTTGCTCCAGGGCCTCCAGGGCCCTTCCAAATGGTTGCTCGCTTGCATTGGCGGTACCTTCATATTAGCCCAAATGCCTTACTAAAAAATGCTCGATAGAGAATCAATGTCAAACCCGAACTATTTAAAAGTTCGCGCGCTTAATTCTTATCAAAATAACACAATGTATCTACTGAGTACACTACTACGCATCGCGATTGTTCGCGCGCAGTGTTTCGCATTTGTAGCATCTAATGATCTACATATTGCTATCTCGCTTACACGCACCGGCTTTTACCGGGCTTTCAAATACTATATCTGTCACTTTCGCACTTATAGCGATGTGCCGTATAACGAGTTAGGCCTTGTGCTTAGAAAAAATCGATCACTATGGCAGATTTAAGCAGGGCATTCGTATGAAGTTGCATGCGTATGCGTGACCTTGTCAGCTTGCCAACTCTGCAGTGTTGCCGTTTTAGCCACACGTTGAAAGATCTTGGAGATTTTTAACGTGTTTGGAAACTTTTTTAACATTTATCAACAATAAAAACTAGCGACTTTTAAAATAACGAAATTAAATACAGTCAAAACCGTTTACAACAACATCATTTAGAACAACATACCGGTTATATAGACCAAAATCATAGGTACAAAATACTTTGTACCTTGAAAACATCACCGGTTATTACGACTATCGGTTTTTACAACCAAATATGAGTGGTCCCTTGGATGTTGTTATAACAGATTTTGACTGTATTCAAGCAATATCTTAAAAATAAAAAAAAAATAGCTAGATTTTTCATATACCTGGCGACTTTTTTTGCCTAAATGACAACACTTGAGTAGTTCCCGACATCCTAGAGTGCAGCTAACTTCAGTTTCATTTGCTTGAGTGAGTGAGAAAAGGTTTTGTTTGTTTTCTAAGATTTTCTCAGTGATACAATTGTTTTGGTGATTTACCTACAACAATGGAGGTAATTGTACCTTGTGAGGATTTAAAATGCGTTCAAGTTTTGATTGGCGAAGATAAGGTAAAATCTTTAAACTTTGCTCAGAAAAAACAGTTAATTTCTTCATTAAAACCGACGCCTAATCTGTGTATTTCTCAGACTAGTAAATCGCATAAACGAAAATTTAATAGATCAGTCAATCATTTCATTCATGAGAATAACCTCGAAGATGCCTTTCCCGAGCTGTTAAAGTTAGCGTATCTTGTTGTAACTATTCCGGCTACAAGTTCTTCCGCGGAACGTGCTTTTTCGTCTCTTAAACGTATCCATACCTATCTGAGAAATACACAAGGTCAAGAGCGTCTTTCCGAATTATCAATGATAGCTATTGAAAAACAGTTGTTGGTAGAATTAAAACGATCACCAACATTTTACTCTGATGTAATTAAATCATTTCTTAAGAAAGATAGACGATTCCAATTAGAATATAAATAATTTATTTAAATTCCTTATTACATTCTATCTAGCTATTTTTTAACTTTCGTTTTGTAACTTTTTGTTTTGTTTTTTTTTTGTCTGTAACCTGGGTTCTGTTACGAAGGAAGCAACTACTTACCATAACTTTGTTCCCTCAAGCAATGAAGCAAACCAAACGGCTTTTTTCAAAGCCACCGGAGGTATGCAATTGCTGATATGTTTATTATATTCAATCTAGCACTAGCATGCCTTCAGTGTGCTTTGGTTACCTCATTCACCGCACGACAAGCAAGAGTGAAATTGAAGAAAGAAGAGGAAAGAAGAAGATGGATGAATTCACTTTTAATTTATTGTACCTAACCAGTAGTTTATGAGAAAATTGCGATGATACATACGTAGGTACCTACATACTCAGTCGAAAACTGAACTTTCTTTTTTTGAAATCGGTTAAAATTTTATTGGGCTTGCGTTATTTTGAAACCCTAGGCACGCCACTGCTCGCTTGACCCATCTGTCTGCAGAGGAGCGGGCGATGTGTCCTGCCCATTTCCATTTTAAACGTAGTGCATGTTTCAGTGCGTCTATCACTTGGGTCTTTTGTCTTATTTTTTCACTATTTTCTTTATCTAAAATTTTTATACCGAGGATGCTCCTCTCCATAGCCCGCTGACAAGCGCGTATTTTTGACATATTTTTTTTGTTAAAGATCCAGGTTTGGGCTCCGTATGTTAAGCAGGGCAGGAGGCTCGAATCCATCACTTTCTTCTTAAGTATTATTGGGAGTTTTGATTTTAATATTTCCTTGTTACTCCAGTATTTTTTCCACGTCATGTTAATGCGCTTTTCTATTTCGTCTAGGTGTCTTGTGTTTTGGAATGAAATTTGTTTTCCAAGGTATGTATAGCTCTCTACGTACTCCATTGTTGCTCGGTTTATTATTATGATATCTTTAGTGCCGTTGGTAGCTATCTTTGTCTTTGAGGTGTTAAGTTGTAGCCCAATATTTTCGCTAACAGCGCTTAGTTCTATCAGCATTTCCTGAAGTTGTTTTGATGACTTAGCAAAAAGTACTATATCGTCGGCGAATCTCAGGTTACTGAGGTTATTCCCATCTATATTTATTCCTTTTTGATCCCAGTCTAGGTCTTTCATTATATTTTGTAAGACAGCAATAAAGATCTTTGGTGAAAGCGGGTCTCCCTGTTTCACTCCTCTACGAATATTAAATTCTTGGCCTAGCCTGTCTAGTTTAACCCGACTTATGCTTTTTCTATATATATCCTTGATAATATTGAAGTATGTAGAGTGAAGGTTCTGATGCTCCAATGCGTCCCAGATACTTTTATGCGAGATAGAGTCGAACGCTTTCGCGTAGTCAACATATGCTATATAAAGTTTTTTCTGGTATTCTACATATTTTTCGATTATTTGATCTAAGGTATGTATATGATCCATTGTTGAATACCCTTGGCGAAAGCCAGCCTGTTCTACTGGTTGGTTCTTTTCTATAGTTGGCTCTATTCTTTTCTCCAGGCACATAGCAAACAACTTATAAATTGTAGGCAGTAGACTAATAGGTCGGTAGTTATTTATGTCCTCTGGATCTCCCTTTTTGTATATAAGAGTTATCCGTGACCTTGCCCAATTGATCGGTATTTCTTGTTTTTCAAGTATTTTATTAAAGAGAGTAGTGAGCGGACCTAACAACAGATGTCTTCCTAGTATCAAAGCTTCGTTTGGGATATTATCGGCCCCAGGACTTTTTTCAATTTTTCGATTCTCTTTGTTATTTCGGCGCTGTGGAAAGGTTGAATTGTCTGATTTCTATCTCCTGTTTTTGAAGATTTTTCGTAGCTTTTATTATCGGCAGATTTATCATCGTACAGCTCTTCATAGAAGTTTGAGGCAATTTTTACAAGGTCATTCCTAGTTTGTTGTTCTTTTGGCTTATTTTTTGTTTTCAATGTTGGAATCCATTTTTTCCCTGTATTTAATTGTTTATATGCTTTCTTTTGGCTTCCAGTGGAGCGTAAATGTTTTTCAATTATTTCTATCCTGAAATTATCGTATTCTTTTTTAAGTAGTTTGTTTGTAATTTTGTATAGTTCTGAAAGTTCTTTTTTTTCTTCTTTTGATTTGGAGGATTTATATTGTAGATCGGTGCGTTTTTTAATTAGGTTTTTAGTTTCTTCTGATATTATTTCTTTCTTTGTTTTAATAGGAGAAGTATTCTTTAAACTTTCTTGTATGCATGACTCTATCTTGAAATAATATGACTCTATCTCATCATTGTCTTCCCAGCTCAATTGTTCAATTTTTGTTCTTAGTGCATGAAGGAATATTTCTTGTGATTTCTTGTCAGATAAGTTGGTTACTGGGATTGAATTAAAGGTAGCTCGGCTTTTCTTTTGTGTATTTAGAGTTATTGTTCCTCTCAAAAGTCTATGATCACTTGGGAAGGAGAGTTTGTTTAGGACTTCTATGTTGGTAAAGAGTTTTGAGTGATTACTCAAAATAAAGTCTATTTGGTTTTTGTTTTGTTTGTCCGGTGTTATCCATGTCCAAAGATTCTTGATTTTTTTCTTAAATATTGTGTTTATTATGGTAAATTTATTTTTAAGAGCATACTGAACAAGTTTTATGCCTCTATGATTTCTCTCACCGTAGCAGTATGGGCCTGTTATTGTGTTTTCTTCGAGTTTTCTTTTACCTATCTTTGCATTCCAGTCACCCAATAATATAACTTTTCCGGTTGCAAGACTTCGGGCATTTTCTATTTGGTCATAGAAGGCATCAATCTCTTCCTCAGTTGCATCCGAGGTGGGTGCGTAAACTTGTATAAGTGAGAGTTTCGTTGTTACAAAGTTCAAGTTCAGCAGACAAACTCTTTCGGATATGCCTATGTAGTTTTCAATATTATTTTTGTATTTTTTCTTAATTAAGAATCCGACACCATGGAGTCCTTTGGACTCTCCAGTATGACAGAATATATGCTGATCGTCCTCAATGATATTATTTCCATTTCTTCTGACTTCTGCTAGTCCAATAATATCATATTTAATGTTCTCTAAAGAGTATTGTAGCAGTAGCATTCTTTGCGGTGATAGTAGGGATTTTACATTGTATGTACAAATGTAAAGGTTTTGTTTGTAAAGATCTTGTTGTTGGCATACTGGAGGGTTATAGTCTAGAGCTCCCGCGGTGACAAGCCGTGTTGGGAGTTCGAGAGGAGGCGGCGTTGGTTGCTATTTTGAATTTTGATTAGGGAGGCTTTTTTGTGAATTGTCTGGTAATGTGAGCGTAGGTTTTCTTATGATATAATTGCTTATGTTATTAGTCTTGTTTATCTTAGCAGGTTGTTTTTGGTTCTGTTCTTCTATGTTCATAAAGTTTGTTGTGTTTGTTGCCGTCTCTGGAGATTCTGATAGGTTCCTTTTTTATTTTGAGTTTGTTTTTGCCATTCTTGATATTGTTTTTTATTATTTTCAAGTAAAATGATTTTGTCGTATTTTATTATAGCTTTTTTCCCTTGTTCTTTCAGCATCTCTACTTCTCCTTGGAGTTCTTTTCGTTTTTTGAGCACCTCTAGTGGGAAGTCTTCTTTTATGTAGTAGGAAGTTGTTTCCAAATTCTTTTTGTTTTTTAGTATTTCTATTTTCATCCCCATAGTAAGCAGAATAGTTACAATAGGTCTGATTTTATCGCTTTTTTTTCCAAGTCTTCTTACAGATTCTATGTAATGTTTTTCACATGTGATGTTCAAAATTTTGTTTATGATATCTAAAACTTTTTTCTCCAAATCTTGATAGCTAATTTCTCGCTCTTCAACTCCAAAAAACAGCAGGTTTTTTCTTCTAGTGAACCTTTCAAAGTTATCGATTGACAATTTTTGTGTTTCCAATTTTTGCTCAAGTTGTAAGTTATTGTTTTCCAAACTCTTAAATTTCTCATTTATAATATTGTTGATTGTGTTTTTAATGTCTTCTTTCATGGCTACCATGTCTACTTTTTGCTGGCTCATTTCTTCTTGCATTTTTCTTAACATATCTTTGATTTCATCCATATTGGGTTTAGCGCCCTCTGTTGACGTGCGGCAGTATTAAGTAGGCTCTAGGATTTCTGCTCGGCTACTATGAGTTATCGATATTGAAGATATTAGCGTATTACCTGGTTTCTAGAAATTCCGTTAGATGGCGCTTTTATTAAGAAAAGATCGGACATATAAATACTGAGATCGATGCGCCACTCTATGATTCGAAAATTGAGTTTTTGACCCTGATCGCCAGGTAGCGTAACGGTAGTTTAATACCGAAAAAATCCGATAGGTGGCGTCTACCTGACATGTTAATAATATTTTCTTATTTTAAAGATTTTAGGAGTACTAGATTGATTGAAATAAATATTCTAGTCGACAAAAGATTAAATCTTTGATTTTAGAATATTTATTTCAATCAATCTAGTACTTCCAAAATCTAAAGATTAGATTTTAGAGGCTGGCAAAAATTAAAACACGGTGAAGATGGATTTAATTATTTTTTTATATTTGTGATTTTTTGGATTCATTATAAATCAACGAAACATAACGAACGAACGAACTACTAATTCAAATTTAATTGAGTCTAAAATAGGCAACAAATCATACCACAATTGGAAATGGAGCGAGTTATTTTTTAAGCACTGCTTATATATTTTTGATGACCCCTTGTAAGAATGACCATTAAATGATTCGAAGAGGTTATCAAATAATAAATCTCTGCACCCTTCGGGCAGAATTTTGTGTTCTGAAACAAAATATTAATGTTGGTTAATAACATTTTGCAAAATTTGCTGGGTAACAATAATGATGCAAATATGTGAAATTATAAACACACTAACTCGATAAAAAACGTAAAGCGCTAGACACCCTCTGGCTGAACACTTGTGCTGCATATTTTACCTTCATTTTAGGTATTTTATTACTCATCAAATGTTTTTCTGTTAATTTATTAATTAATCGAAATTTGTCAAACTGTTTTTGACAGTTTTATATTTTTCTTTTTTCTTTGTTTTTCATAAACAAGCGAGGTGTATAGAGTCTATGATGCAGTAAAATTATTATTTTACTGCATCACTAAATCACTAAATTAAATGGCATTATAATGCCAGTTAATTTAGTGATTTAGTGAATTAGGTGCCTAAATACATTAAATAATGCTTTATGAATTTTTCGATACAAATAATATTTTTTTATTAATTTTGATTATCATATATGTATAAATATATCGTAGCTGCTGCCATCTATAAGCAAAACAAACGCATTACGTACAAAACTAAGTTGACCCCAGACATAAGATGTCACTAGTTTTTTTGGCAAATTTTGTGTCTGAAGTTTCTTCGGGAGTTTCACCCCCCTGGACTTGACAATATCTTGATTTTTAGGTTATTGAATTTCTAACTTTTTTATCGGAACTTAGTTTTCACTAGATCGACCGTGGTTCTTCTCAGTAGGCAGTCGCATAAGTCACAGAATGAGTAGCTTGAGACAACTTCTTTTTATCACCATAAAAAATCACTTTGTTGTTATTGTCTATTTTATCACTTTATCGTGCTTTAAAATAATGAACAGTTTATATTTTAACTTTCTTTCACTAATTTTACTAGTCTCTTATACTTTTACACTGGTTTTTCACTATATTTTTTACTTTTATGATTTTTATTACAAATTATATACGGAGCTGATGTTTATGCTGGCACAGTAGCGCCCTCTTTCTCCCTAGGTAGCTGGCGAGTTTTCCCTTACTCGCTTAGCTACCTGGCGAGTTTTCCGCAACTCGCCCAGCTACCTGGCGATATTTCCGCAACTCGCCCAGATACCTGGCGATATTTCCGCAACTCGCGTAGCAACCTGGCGATATTTCCGCAACTCGCACAGCTACCTGGCGATATTTCCGCAACTTGTCCAGCTTCCTGGCGATATTTCCGCAACTCAAACAGCAACCTGGCGATATTTCCGCAACTGAAACAGCAACCTGGCGATCTCGCCCAGCTACCTGGCGACATTTCCCCGACTCTGCCAGCTACCTGGTGATATTTTCTGCAACTCGCACAACAACCTGGCGATATTTCCGCAACTCGCCCAGCTACCTGACGAGTTTTAGCAACTCGCCCAACAACAGGGCGAGATTTCCGTAACTCACCCAGCTACCTAACGAGTTTTCCGCAACTCGCAATGCAACCTGGCGAGTTTTCCACAACTCGCACAGCTACCTGGCGATATTTTTTTTTTTTTTTTTTTTTTATTAAATTTTTCTGCATTATTAAAATAGGCTTATAATTATATTTTACTCGCCAAACTTCGCAGTTTGTTGGCGAGAATCGCTCGTTACTTAGGTACATTAAACAAAATAGCAATAAACTTACTAACTACTTACTTACTACTCACATTTATGTTTACATGACGTAATTATGCATTCTACAAGTAGGTATTTACATTACATCAACCATTCTATTTTATTACACGTATGATATCCAGGCTAAGAAAACCATGCCTCGACAACGATAGACCGGCGCCAAATCTGCGATAGACAGCGACTTCCACAGCAGAGTGGTCAGCGGGTGCTGATCACCCTAGCACTGCCCACTGCCCATCACAGCCCGACGCAGTGCCTCCGTCCCCGAGAAACAGTTTTCTAAGCCTAGATTTCAACACACCTATACTTAAGTTCCGGTTATTTCTTAACAAATCTATGTCATTAAAAACTTTTGGCACCAAATACTTAGACGTTCTTTTCCCATAGAAGTTTGCTATTTTTGGTTGAACTAGTCTTTTCTCTCTCACACTCCTTGTATTAACTTTATTTTTAACACTCACTTTGTACTCATCACTATAATAATGTTCCAACCCTATTAGATAAACGAGTTTCATATCTATTGGCAAGATTTTACAAATGGTAAATAATTTGTCATAATCTTTATTACATTTTTTCTTAGTGTCTTTACTAATTAGGTACTTCAGCAGTCTTATTTGTACATTTTTTATATCTTGTAAGTATGTTTTAAATGTTCGCCCATACACAATAAGTCCATAGCTCATTAGTGAGTCTGCAAGTGCATAATAAACAACGAGTAGCGTTTGTTTGTTCACTACCCTGTTCAACTGATAAAACTTACCTAACACAGACCTAAGTCTATTACAAATTTCAGTTACATGCGTTTTCCAGTTAAAGTTCGTATCTATACTAAGACCTAAATATTTAAATGAACTAACGTACTCCAATTTTACACAGCTACAATTAACTTTTTCATTATGTAAACATTCATATGTATGTCCTGTTATATCTAATTTATCTCTGGGCACAGCTTTAGCTCGTAGGTTGTATGGCGAGTGTATATGCATGCATTTTGTTTTGGTCAAGTTTAATATTATTCCGTTATCATGTGCCCACTTGGTTATGTTTTCGAAGTCCTCTTGTACGTACTGTTGTACCTCTAGTATATTTTTCGAAGCATATACTACACACATATCGTCGGCATACATAAACACTCGACATTTGTTTACAACATTTGACACACTGTTCACGTGCATTATATATCCTACTGGTCCAAAAACTGATCCAGTCGGTACTCCGTGGTCCACTACTGCCTCCTCCCCAGTCACACCCCCTATGATCGTTCTAATTCTTCTGTTACTCAGATAGTTTTCAAACCACTTATTCGTGGGACCGCGTATTCCACATTCATCCATCGCCTTCAGTAACACGTCGTGATCCAGTGTGTCAAATGCCTTTTTGTAATCAATGAAGAGTGCTATCAGCTGTTTTCCAGAGTCCAGACTCTCATTAACATAGTCAGCAAATGATGTTAGGGCTGAAACAGTACTGCGCCCTTTCCGGAACCCATACTGTGTGTCTGACAATATATTGTGACGTTCTAAAAATTTACTAATTTGACTAACAATATTTTTTTCTACTATTTTATCAAAGACAGACAATATGGCTATGGGTCTATAGTTTACATATTCCAGGTGGCTTCCAGACTTATAAATAGGTCGAATAATGGCATTCTTCAACTCATCAGGATATACACTCTTAGTTAAACACATGTTCATTAATTTAGCTAATAACGGACTTAATTGCTTTTGTGCGTATTTGACATCTTTCACCCTCACTCCATCTAAACCTGGAGCTTTTTCACATGACAACTTACTTATAACTTTTTCTATATCTGATGAACTAACAGTCATATACCTAAAACTAACCTCAGCTGGCGTAACGTACTTTTCCCTGTCTAAAAATGTAATGTCACATACGTGTTTAATACTTCGTATTTCCTCAGTAAAGGTTTTAGCAAAATTTGTACAAATCTGTGTGAGGCTTTCTGTTTTACCTAAGTGTCTTAATATTACATCATCTAGACTAGTTTTCTTGCGACCCAGCCATGAATTAATGTTTGTCCATATTTTTCTGAAATCCCCATTACAGTTTTTTATTTCATTTTGTTTGAACCTGTTTTTCGCCTCATTTACCATTTTATTTACCTTATTTCTAAATTTTGTGTATTCTAATCGCTTATTCATACTTTTTGGCGATGCTTTCCACATTCTAAATAAGTCGTCCCTACGACATAGCATAGTATATAGATATTTATCTATCCATGGCTGTGTTAACCTTTTATTAGCCGTAGTGACTGTTATCCTACTTTCCTTATAAATTATGTCAAACACTGAACAAATCTTCTGAAACAATAATAACGGGCACGAGATTACGAGAAGTTGCTTCCAGTCATATGCATCTAGTTTTTGTTTTACAAGTTCATCACTAATCACTTCGCGCGTTCTATTTGATATGAAATGTTTGTTTACGTTACCACTCGCAGTCGTAGTACTCGCAGTCAACACTAGCCCGACGGCATGATGATCGGAGATATGCGTCTCGAGCACATACGAAGACGACCCGCACTCACTGCTCCCCGCTCGCACCCATATGTGATCCAAGCACGACGTCTGAAGTTGTCCGTCCACGATCGCCTCGCGTGTTATCTCTGTGCTCGGTATTACGCACTGCAGGCCGCATTCACACAAGGCGTTTTTATACTTTGTTGTGACTGGATTCACCACATTATTAGAGATGTCTATATTATTTCCGCAACTCGCCCAGATACCTGGCGATATTTCCGCAACTCACACAGCTACCTGACGATATTTCCGCAACTCGCCCAGCTACCTGGCGAGTTTTCCGCAACTCGCGCAGCAACCTGACGATATATCCGAAACTCGCAAAGATACCTGGCCATATTTCCGCAACTCGCATAGCAACCAGGCGATATTTCCGCATCTCGCCGAGCAACCTGGCGATATTTCCGCAACTCGCCAAGCAACCTGGCGATATTTCCGCAACTCACACAGCAACCTGGCAATATTTCCGCAACTCGCCCAGTAACCTGGCCATGTTTCCGCAACTCGCCCAGCTACCTGGCGATATTTCCGCAATTCGCCCAGCTACCTGGCGATATTTCCGCAATTCGCCCAGCTTCCTGGCGATATTTCCGCAACTCGCCCAGCTACCTGGCGAGTTTTCCGTTACTCGCCCAGCTACCTGGCGAGTTTTTCGCAACTCGCGCAGCAACTTTGCGATATTTATTTATTTATTTACTTTATGGAGGACTTACAGCTAATAAAATCATAAAAAAAGGAATACATAGTCGCCAGAGAGCCAATAACAAGTCCTCACGTTTAGACTTATACTAAAAAAAGTTATAAGCAATAAACAAGCAATAATAAAGCTAATTATAAATTAAAGATACAATTTACACAGTAAGAATACATAATATATAAAGATTTGCTTGCAATGAGTCAACAGCATAACATTACCACTAACGCTTGAAAAAGTTCAAGCTTAAGCACCTTCTGGCTGAGTTCACACTAGTTGTGAAAGGATCCAAATCATACTGCTTGCATATCTCATTAAAAGTTCTGCTTGCGCGCACAATAAAGCTATTTTGCCTATAATTAGATGATGAATGAGGTGTACATATAGGAGGATTAAAGCGCAATGTTTTGTTGGGTACGTTAAAATAAAATTTAGAAAGTAGTTCTGGACTATTAATATTATTGTGGAGGATTTTCAATAAATACAAACAGTCTGCAATTTTACGCCGATCTACCAGTGGCAACATATGGTACTTCTTACAGAGTTGATGATAACCTGCTGAGTGATATGGAATCGTTTGATGGAAACACAGATATCTGATGAACCGTTTCTGTATATTTTCAATCCGGTCGATGTATTTATGATACCTTGGATTCCATATCTGAGACGCATACTCGAGCTGACTTCTTACAAAAGTGCAATACAATATTTTGAGCGTTTTAGCATCTGTAAAGCATTTAGAAAGACGCATTATAAATCCCAGCAGTTTCGATGCTTTTTTGACTATGGCGTCAATGTGTGTATCAAAAACTAACTTACTATCTTGAAAAACGCCCAAGTCACGGATAGTATTGCACCTTGGCAAGTTTTGGCCCGCCAAAGTATAAGTTGTGACCAGGACCGCACGTTTCCTTGTGAAAGTGATTACGGAACACTTTGGTGGGTTGAGATCCAATTTATTGATCTGACAATACTCTTCAAGCCGATATAAGTCAGCTTGAAGTGCCAGCATATCATCAGCCGATTCTATAGTGGCAAAAATTTTCATGTCATCAGTAAAACATAATAGTTTGGATGCATGGAGGCACAGATCAATGTCGTTCACATAGACCACAAATAAGAAAGGACCGAGCAGCGATCCCTGAGGCACCCCACTGGGCACATTCACCCAGCTAGACGTATAATTATTAATTACTACCGCTTGTGACCTGTTATCAATGTACGAAGCGAACCACCTCAGCAGGTCCCCACGAATGCCTATGCGTCTCAGCTTCATTATTAGGGAATCATGGTCGAACCGATCAAATGCCTTACTGTAGTCCGTGTAAACTACATCAACCTGCTACCATTGTCCATAGCATCTGTAATAAAATCGTTAAATAGGATCAAGTTAGAACTCGTAGACCGTCCCTTTAGAAATTCATGCTGGAAGGTGCTCAATGAGTTTGCAAGGGCGGGGTATAACTGGTTATAGATTATCCTCTCAAATATTTTGGCAATAATGCACAGTTTGGATATAGGTCTATAATTGGTAATCTCAGTCTTTGAACCCTTCTTATGCATAGGTGTAATAAATGCAGATTTCCATAGTTTAGGGACGACACCTTGAGACAAAGACTTAGTAAATAATATTGAGATAGGAACGGCAATGGAAGACGCACATTTAATAAGAAATTTAGATGTCAAGTTATCAGGCCCGGCTCCTTTAGATGGATCCAAGTTGCGAAGTAGACCGGCAGCAGCATCGATATTTATTTCTATGTGACAAATGTCAGACGACATTTCATCACTGTCGAAGGGGAGGAAAGAGGCTGAGCTGGGGGGAGTATTAGCTGAAGTGTTATCGAGAAAAGTCGATAAGAAGTAAGAAGAAAAAGCCTCACAAATAGATTCTCCTGTAAGCAATGTTTCATCATTATAATTTAATGTATTGGGAATGGCATTCGAGTTGTAGCGATTTTTAACAAAGAACCAAAAATGTTTAGGGTTGTTTTTAATTGAGCTTTCAGTTTGATTGAAATAACACTTATAACATGAGGCTTCCATAGTCTTCACTCTTTCACGCAAATATTTAAAAGTAAACTCATCAGACTTGTTGCCGTAAGTTTTGAATTTTTTCAGATATTTATATTTTTCCTTGATTATAAATAAAGTACGCAACGGAGTCATCCAATGATCTGGCTGAGAACTCACGCTCCCAGTTAATGGCATATATCTCGTTATTTATAGACTCAAAGTTACCTTTACTATAGATATATCGCAATCGCGGTGCATGGTCGAGGGAAGGAAGTTCAAATATATCAATATTAATTAACAAAGCCGAATGATAGAGATCAATAGGCACTAGAGCGTCAGAATACTCACTCAACGTCAAGCATCGACAACAAAATAACATAATAATGTCAGCAAATGAACTACAAAATGAATAATAATTGCGCATAGAAGATTAGATATTTGCAAAGTGGGTAAAAATTAACGTAATTTGCATAAAAGCGTAAGTCATCCGTTGTTGGACAGGACATGCGAGTGCGAGCAGGCAAGCAGCAGTATATCATGAACGCATGCGTAAGCGAGATAAGTATATTGTAAAGTATTAGAACTAGAAAACAATCAGTGTGATATGGAACACAATAGAGACTCATTAGTGATGCCGAGGTGCTAAACCTTTTACAAAAATATAACAAATAAATTTTGATACGTAAGATTCGATACATTTTAAAGGTAAAAAAACAAAAAGAAATAATAAAGGATGCAAATAGAAGCTGTTTATACTATCTTGTTTAAATCCAGTTCTTTTCTTACTATGAAAGTGTTGCAATTAACATCCTTACGTACATGAATTTTACTGTGTTTCACCCATACAAATTCATAATGTTTTTCTTTGGCAATTATTTTAGTTTTACTCAACAGTTTTTTACACTCAATGCTTAGATGGTCGTTAACATAAACACGATGCGGACCCTCAAAGTTAGTCATCCTATTTTCAAATAGAGACATCATTTGTGTGAGTGAATCCTTTAGTGCATCCATGTGAAGTTTCTTGATGTTGTTTTGGTTTATAGAGAGTTAGGTTTTAGGAGATAACACTGTACTGGCTGGTTTACTAAATTACCATGTATATGTATACATTAAATAGTGATAAAATAAAATTAGAATTTTTAAGTAATTACAGACCGACCCACTAAAAAGCGTGAAAAAAAACTTTTTAGCAAAAAATAAAACCGATTTCCATATAAAAACACTACAAAGGCAAAAATAACTTTAATTTCGGAAGGCGGTGTCTTTAGTTTTGTATATATTTTCGTTTTTGACACCGCCTTCCGAAATTAAAGTTATTTTTGCCTTTGTAGTGTTTTTATATGGAAGTCGGTTTTATTTTTTGTTAAAAAGATTTTTTTGCAAAATTTTCAGTAGACCATCCATTAAGTAGTGCAACGGAACGGGCAAGAATAAGATCTTGTATTGTGTAAGGGAAAATTTAAATGATCAATATCTTTGAAACTACTCAAAGTTTCTCCGTCATAAATTCAGGTTATCATTATCGTCCCCGTTACAGAAATTTGAACATCAGGCAGTGGAGATACATGTGTCCAGCCAGCTTGACCTCAGGCTGTCTGGACATTATTTTTTATTGATTTCTCGTAAACACTTACATGTGACGCCATAAATCAAACGTTATTACTGTCACACATTGTGTCACTAAATGTTAGTAAGGGAACCATATTTGAAAACGCTCCTGTTATTGAGATTCGGAAGTGCTAGCCAGAAGTTTTATACGTAAATTCAAGCTGGCTGGACACAGATTTTTGGATTTTTCTACTAAATCGCTGTACGTATCACAAAACTTTTAGCTCGATGACTGTCACAAATTTATGTGACGCCCGTTGATATGCAAAAAGTCGTGACAATTACTTCCGTTGCTGAGATTGAGAGACCAGCGAAAAGTGGTTTTTCAAGCTGGCTGGAAACGTTTTCGATCGATTATCTAAGATTCTGTGGCGTCACAAATTCTGAAATAAAGGTGTTAAGCCGTCACATAAAGTGCTTTATTGACCTAGTTAAATGCGAGCTATTTCGAAGATTTGTCCAGCCAGCCTGAGTCACATTATGAATTTATGACTTCCATTTTGTCACTGTCCCTTCAAATTGATGAAGTTAAATCTATCAAATCAGATGAATTTTTACCTTTTATTTCTGTAAATAAAAGGTAAAAATTAATCTGCAAGTATGTATTACTTTTCGAACAGGTACGCATATTGAGTAAAATATTATGATTTTGGAGTAAAATTTAAAAAATGCCAAGTAAAAAGCGACAGTAACACGAAACAGAATAAAAAACAATATTTTAGGTTCAACCTTGAAGCTGAGGCTATTTTCTTTGATTTATCAATTAAGTGCATTTATTAATTGTTTAAATAAATATGAATATGGATTATTTGTTTCATACTTTCCGTAAATTTTGCTTTTAAATCTAGTCACACAACGGAACCAGTTCCGCCACAAAGTTAGTTTTGTTTCGATATTATAGGAAAAATGCCTCGAATTCCGCGTTTTACAGCAGGGTACACTTTATTTTGATATTACTCCTACGCACCTCGCGAATAATAATGTTCGTGCAGCGCGTCCCATCCCGCGCTCTCGCTATACCCGGTCACGTGGTCCGTGTGCTGTACCCAAAGACTATAAAACCATGTACCCCTGAGTATCGGTCGAGTTGATAGATCCACAGTAAAACAAGAGTGAAATTACTGTACTTGTACTATTATTTATTCTGTGGTCAAAGTTAAGTAAATGTTGAGTTGTCCATACGTCTGTAAAATGTGAATTTGGCCGCCCTCTGAACTTGCCGCCCGGGGCATAGACCCAGGTTTGCCCCCCTAGATCCGGGGCTGCCCAGCACTAAGCAGGAATAAAACAATATTGGACAATGAAGGTCATGGTACAAATATGAGTAATGTTATTGTAAGCTTGAAACAAAACTCTCTTGAAATAAGATTGTTTAGTAAAAGATTGTGGTAAGACCCCTGAATTTGATATGTGCCGAGGTAAAAAGTCAAGCTTTTATGTTTGTAGAGAAATACCATTTTGCCCGCCGTCGTTTGACAAATTGAAGAAACAGTTTTATCGTTGGCGCTATAGACCTTTTTGTTAATAAATTGTAAATGGGAGAGATAAAAGTTTGAAGAATAATTATATTAAGACCTTAATTCCCTGGGCCTACCATATTATTATATATATCGGCGCAAATACAATAATTTGTCTATTAAAATAATTGAAATGATAAAAGTGTAAAAATTTGATTGTTTTACAAACTATTAATTGATTTTTAAGATGTAAAATTAACGTTTAACATGTTTCAACTTAAAGCATTGTAATTTAAGTAGTTTAATATTTAACTAGAAAATGTGGGTACATGTGTGACAATCACTCTATATAAGGCCGCACTGTGAGCACTAGATTCATCCCAGCTGCGTTCTCTGCGGCCAGACCGGTCACCCGGCAAACTACCGCGGCTGTCCCAAAGCCCCCAAACTCGCTCCTAAATTAGCGAAGCGCGCCAACACCCGCCAACAAAGAGAGGCACCTTCCTCTCAAATTCCCCAACGTCTCGCTCCTCAGAGACCATCCCCGTGGAACAGGCCAAACCTTTGCAGGCACTGATGGATATACCCATCGCAGCGCAGATCCTGCCTATAGCCGTGGCTCCAGAGGCCACAGCCAGTCCCCAACCCGAGCCTCAAACCACTGCTGCTCCTGCAGCCAAACAACCGCCCAATCCCTCACTCGTCGCGCACGGCGAGTCTTGCGGCCAGACTCTACTGCGCCACTATAGAATATTTATGACCCGCCAAGCCAGGTCTCTCCGCGATGCCCTTCCGGCTGCCGAGCAGCAGAATAACGGCAAAATTACGACGGCAATGTACAGCCAAATATTCAGCACACACAGTGATGTCGTGCTAGGCCTCGACCAGATGGATGCGATGGACTGATCCAATGGATTCCCAACGCACAAACCACACTAGGCCTCGATCCCTCATATTAGGTTTTTTCAACGCCAATGGCATTTTCAACCAACGCGCCGAAATAACTAAATTCCTCCGCGACCACCAATTAGACGTCCTCCTTATACAGGAGACTCTTTTGAAACCCCACCGCGCTGACCCCAAAATTGCGAATTACCGTCTAGTTCGCAATGACAGAACACGCTGCCTTACCCTTACCGCCGTACCCTTATTTATTATAGGAAGGAGTTATACTGCATCCCTCTGACCCCACCCGCGCCTCTCTCTCACCTAGAGTACTCTGCCTGTCGACTAGGCATGACTGGTCATCCTCCGATAACCATCATCTCTGCCTACCATCCCCCACCATCGGTCGCGTCTCTTGCTTCAGACGATCCTATCGCGCTCACCAGCGATCTCACGACTCTCTTTGGCCTGAGTGACTCCGTCTTACTAGCGGGCGATCTCAACGCCAAACACCCCGCTTGGAACAGCAACACGACAAATGCCAGAGGCAGAATCGTGTATAACCTAGGCGCGACCCTAAACTATGACGTCATCGCTCCGATGACTCCCACCCATTACCCACACGACCACAACCATAGGCCCGATGTCCTCGATGTGGCGCTCCTAAAGAATGTAAACCTCCATTTACACTCCATAGAAGCGCTTCACGAACTCAACTCGGATCACCGTCCCGTTATCCTACACCTAGGTTCCCGCTCGGGTAACCATGATCCTACCCAACCTCCTCCGACCCAATTGATCACCGACTGGAGGAAAGTAAGTGAAAAACTGAAATCCACCACGTCGCCTCACTTGGACACCATTCCTGACCACATAGTCTCAGTCGCTGACACGACGGCGGCGATCGACTCGCTTACAGATCACGTACAATCCGTCCTGAACGATTGTTCAAGGGAAGTTCCAGTAGCGGTAGACCACCGCTGGAAACTCCTGGGTGATGTACGGAATCTGATAACCGAGAAGAACGCAGCCATCCGTGCGTACAGCGCTTTTCCCTGCGCCGCAAACAAAGCTCACATGCGCAACTTACAGCGTGCTGTAAGGAAACGCATTGCCGAGCAGCGTAATGCGAGCTGGGACAAGATGCTGAGCGAACTTGAGCCCACCCATCTTGCCTTCTGGCAGCTTCAGAGGAAGTTACGATCCACTGAAGAGGCCACAATGCCTCCTCTCATTCGTCCCGATAAAAGTGTCGCCTTCGATAACTCTGAAAAAGCAGAATGCCTAGCCGACAGCCCAGTGTCCCAGTGTTCTCCCAGCTCTCAACCAGTAGACCAAGCCCACCGCGATATGGTGAACGCCGAAGTCGAACGTAGAACTTCCCTTCCGCCCGTCGAAGATCCCGATAATCCATTGGCCCCCATCACTCCTAATGAGGTCCAGGATATCATTAAAAGTCTCCAACCGCGAAAAGCCCCTGGCTCCTACGGCATCACCAATAGGGTTTTCAAACTTTTCCCCGCCCAACTTATAGTGCTAATGACTGCCCAACGAGCACATTAGTGGAAATTGCAGCCTATTTTGTTACTTTCGGCTGTAGAATAGCGCTTTAAGGGTTCAAAAAGCAGTTCAAAGTTGCATATCTGCATCCGTAAACGTCTATAGCTATAAAAGTTACTTAAGGTGCTATAAGCTGAATCAAATACCACCCTAGCCTTCACAGTAGTCCACGGTAGAACTCATTTACCACTAACACCTTTATATGAGAGTTACGAAGGTCATTCTGCCACTCACAGCTGTACAGTGGTTTCCATTGTAACTTTTATAGGTTATAGTTATAGTAACCACTATTATACTACTAGAAGTTCCATTATAGAAATAATAGAAACTCTTATGCATACTATAGTTACAAAAAAATCATCATTGTAACTAAGGCCTTTAGTAGCAATAGTCATTCCTTGCAGGCTCAATCCATTCGCCATTTTACAGCCGCTTTTGTAACTATTATAAAACATTTAAAAACACTAAACACTAAACAATAAAAATGGATGCTAAACGAATAAGTACGTAACTACATCTTATAACCTCAAAAACAAGAAAATAGGAGCTTTTTGTGGCTGTGAGTTGCACTAGGGTAACAAAAATCACTGGAAGCGTTAGAAGGGTGAAAATTAGCGCTATGATTCTCAAATGGGAGTTATTAGAGCTCAAACTGCAGGTTATGACTACATTACAATGACGCCATGATTTTTTAAGAAAACTTATAATTCACTTGCAAAATTGAGTTGATATACATTGGTTTTTCAGTGAAATGTGCATTAAATGTACCGGTAAACAATCGGCCACTTGCAAATAGTAAGTTATCGACACGTAAAATACAGAAATAAAATGTATTCTGTATAACAAATAAAAATATCACATATCTTTTGTTATTTTTTTAAATATCATAAAAGCGCGTTAAAATTACCCGAAAATGATCTTATATATCTACAGTAAACTGGACAGCGTTTTAAGTATCTTTATATATCTTGCTAATACAGAATACAAACTTTTACTTCTTTTTGTTTTATTTTCATGATGGCGACGAAAACACTTTACCAAAATATTACAAATAATGTCAACTGAAGATATAGAATAAAGAACTATAATCAATTCATTCGTTCAAAGTAGTTCAAAATCATTCAAAAGTAGCGCTATGAGAGCTTTAGTATAGCGTTAATAAATCGTTATAGCTATTAAGGAACCTTTATGCAACCTTTGTGCAGGTTAAATGGAACTTTAGGTTGCATAAAATGGCGCCCAAATAGCGCTAAAGCGGCTGCTTTAAGTCTGTAGTAGACGCTCTAGCGCTTACGTCTATTACCATAAGTAATAATCGGATACGCTCTAAAGCCCTAATGCAGCCCATTTGTGCTAGTTGGGTGCCATCTTCAATGGCGCATTGAGCAATAATATGTTCCCCGCAACCTGGAAACAGGCCACCGTCATAGGTATTCCCAAACCAGGCAAGCCCAAGTCTGACCCGTCTAGCTACCGTCCCATTAGCTTACTCAACGTCCTCGGTAAAATCCAACAAGTCCGCATCATAGAACACGTCAGCGCCGGCTTCCAACGGGGCGCAATAACGGGAGCCTTGTTCTTCGACATAGCGAAAGCGTTCGATAAAGTCTGGCACAATGGCTTAATCTATAAGCTATACCAACTCGGCGTGCCTGACCGTCTCGTGCTCATCCTACGGGACTTTTTATCGAATCGCACTTTTCGTTACCGAATTGAGGAGAGCTTTCCTCCCCCCATCCCATTCGCGCAGGAGTTCCTCAAGGCTCCGTACTATCCCCCCTCGTTTTCACGCTATTCACTAGCGATATCCCCAAGCATAAAAATACTCAGCTAGCCCTATTCGCCGACGATACGGCTATCTATTATACCGGTCTTAAACCCGATGCCATCGCTCGCACTCTCCAAACTTCCGCAAACACTCTGGCCAAGTGGTTCCGGAAATGGAGAATCGAAGTCAATCCAGACAAAAGCCAGGCAGTCCTCTTTTCTAAGCCGCGGATAAACCCACCCTCCCCCCGTCCGATTACCATGTACGGCAAGCCGATCCCCTGGGCAAAGCAAGCCAAATACGCGTGATCCTCGATAAACACCTTTCCTTCGCTGAGCACATAAAGCAGGCACGTTCGCGCGCCGTTTTCGCTCTAGGTAGGCTCCACTTCATTCTTAGCTCCCGAAGCAAGTTATCACTCAGGTGCAAGCTGCGTATTTTCACCGCGGTCATCCGTCCCATCATGAACTACGCCTGCGTTGTTTTCGCACACGCAAAGCCCTACCTCCTCCATAAGATGCAGACCCTTCAAAACCGATTCCTCCGTAGAGTCACAGGAGCCCCCTTTTATGTTCGAAATGAGCTTCTTCACGTAGACCTCAAGATGCCCACCATCCAGCAGTTTATGAAACGTGTATCCAAGCGTTTCTTTGATACTGCAATCCAACATAGGAATCCCCTTATCGTATCGGCCGCCCAATACGAACCCTCGGGTATCTCTAAGATTCGCCGACCAAGGCATACCCTAGTCACTCCCGATGACGCACTCACCCTGCTCCAAGAGAGCCGTAAGGAAACTAGCACAGTTTACAAAAACAAAAATCGACCGTCTTTCCGTCCTTGCCGCCGAGGCCCGCCGCGACGTCCCCGTAATAGTACGCCCCGACTCTTGCCAGAGCCAGCCCGCGACGCTGAGCCAGTAGCTTTAAATTCCCTTATTAATAATAATAATGATATGATCCAGCCTGTCCCTAGCTGCCCTCCCCCTGCGACGCCCTAAGCCGAGGTCCGTACGCCACAGGGGGTGCCCTTAGCGTGTAGTCGCCTAGTTTGTAAGTTTTTAATAAGCCCTGGCTGGAGGCTTTAATTAATTTATTAATTAAGGCAACCACAGGCAAGCCCGGTTAAGCAGCCGACAACCTCAGAGGTTGACCTGCGAGATGCCACTCACAAAAAAAAAAAAAAAAACGCTAGATTCATTCAGATCAAAGAGTAAAGTAATATACAGATTCAGATTCATTCTTGTTCGAGCCGCTGGACAGTGCGGACCTCTCTGGGAAGTCGTTACGCTGTCAGTTGAATAAACGAGTCTCCGGTAAAATTAACAAGTGCTTTTATTTGACAATCAAACCTGAGTGATCATCAAGACAATTCGTGATGTCAGCTGAGCTCACGTCACACTTTTAAGAGAGATATTTTTTTTAAGAGATAACTAGCAATGTGGATAGAATTAACATTACTAGCAATCTTGTTAACCCCTTCAGCTAAGCTAAATATGCTTGTGTCTGGAATGGGTTTACGGCACTAGTGTAATGAATGGCATTCAAACCCTGTCGAATACAAGGCCGTCACCTTATCCTCTAGAGTCTAGGATATTGCCGCTTTTTAGTCATAAAATAGTATTGCGATAAATACACATAAAATTTACCTACGTACATGGTAAATATCGACCTAGTTAATGTGTGTTGTTGCTATATGGATATTTCCAGTGTTTGCTTTTGTTTAATGTTAGTTGTTTAATAGGCATTTACTGGGCTCGCTCGTTCGATCGTAGACCTCATCTTACACTTACCATCAGGTGTGATCGAGGTCAACAGCGGGCTCATTCGAAATAAAAAAATATCCTGAAAAATAATACTTAATAATAATACTTAAAACGCTCATGCGAATAATTTATAGGTATCGAATTATTTTTATAGTATCTGAGGATCGTGTTTATCTGAAAAACGTGATTGATTAATTATTTATTTATAGCTATAGCTTCCGCCCGCGACTTTGCTAACGCGACATCAAGGTGGACATCCGGGTGGGATATCCACCTTGCACAAAACGTTTTGGGAATACTTTGATTGTATGTACAGCTAAGGTGTGTAATTCCCTGCAAGAGTTTGTATTTCCTGATAGCTATAACCTAGAGGTCTTTAAGTCAAGAGTGAATCGGTTACTTTTAGGCAAACGTGCTTCATCTTCGACCACATCATCGCTTACCATCAGGTGAGATGGTGGTCAAACGCGAGTGAGAAAAAAAATAGTTTTATCGTAGGCGCTATTATACCTATTTATTTTAAATAATTAGGAGAGATAAATGGTTGAAGAGTAATTATATTAAGAACTTAATTGGAAATATCTGTTTTTTCGGTTGGGAAAATCATCGAATGACTTCTCCCGCTCTGGGTGGAGAAGGGAGTGTCAGACTTCTACTCACTAAAAACCTACCCTGTTCCTTCAGCTGCCCTTAAGCTCCGGGGCCGCGCTATCCTGTTAAAATATTTCCGCAACCCCGGCAGGCAATGGCCCTATGGGGCCTCGTCACTATTGCTGACAACTCTTTGACATACCTGGTAAATAATACTTATTGTTAGCAAAAAAACGCTCAACCAAATAATTTATAGGTGCCGAATTATGTTTAACGTTATTTAAAGCAACAGAGGATCGTGTTTATCTGGAGAATGTGATTGATAATTATTTAGAAATAGCTGCTGCCCGCGACTTTTTACACGTGACAAGATTTTTCTGCGAAAACAACCCTATGTCACTCTCCAACATACGTCTCCTATCTTTCCTCTCTCTAATTTGTCAGTTTCAAGACCAACCTATCTTTACATAAAAAATCATATCGATCCATTGTTCTGTTTTAACGTGAACAATGAATAAACGCATTTGCGCATTAATATAAAATCAGTAGGTAGGCATGTATTTGTTTTTAATATTCATCAAGATTTTATGATCTAATAGACAAAAGATACCATGTTTCTATCACTTGAAGAAAAGTAAATATAATTTACAACAACGACCCCATTTTACGTCTTTTCTCACGTGACAAGTATTTTCTACGAAAACAACCCTATGTCACTCTCCAACCCACGTCTCCTATCTTTCCTCTCTCTAATTTGACAGTCTCAAGACCCTCCTCTTGATACCAAAAATCATATCGATCCTTTGCTCTGTTTTAACGTGAACAATGAATAAACACACAAACGCACTTGCGCATTAACATAAAATTAGTAGGTAGGCATGTATTTTCTTTTAATATTCATCAAGATTTTACGATCTAATAGACAAAAGAGACCATGTTTCTTTCACTTCAAGAAAAGTAAATATAATTTACAACAACGACCCCATTTTGTGTTACGCCTGAAAGTGATAAATTGAACCAGTCGCGATGGCCACTTTGTCTAACTTTATTTATTTGACATCTGATAATAAGTTGTGTCCTGTGAAGTACTTATTTATTTAGTTTTCTTATAACACAGCCGCTGCCTGTAATGTGAATATAAAGTACTAGTACTCACGCGGGGCTTCGCTACCGTGGATTCTATCACGATAAAAACATAACTCTCTGTTTTTGCAGTCGCGTAAAAAGTAGCCTATAATCTTCCTCAAGCTTCAAGCTATTTCCATACCAAATTGCATGCACAAAAACCTTAATTTGATTTTTACCGTTATTCGCCTTGCAAAGAATTAAAGAGTTAAAGAGGTGCAGTTTAAAAGTAGACTGCGAAAGCTAGATCAGAGAAAACATACTATAGTGTAACTGAGTTGTGAACGGATACATTTTTGCCAAATACTAATATAATAATGTGAAATTCAATTAATAATGTTTGCATGCCGAATGGCAAAATATGGCTGAGCTGATGTATCATGACACTTCTAACTTGTGTAAAATGTAAAATAAAACTCTATTCTAGTGTTGCCCAAAATCAGTCTTGGTCTTGTTCTTGCATTTTTGCAAGACCAAGACCAAGACTTACCCTGCAAGATTTAAGCAAGAACAAGACTAAGCCTGCGAGAATTTTGCGTCTTGCAGTTAGTTAAGACTGTCGTTTTCTTTGTGTTATTATTATTAAAATGAGAAAACTTACATTGCAAAAACACAGGGGAAGGGCAGGCAATGCGAGAGAAACAATGAAACCTAGGCAGCTCTTAAAAGAACTATTTATGTGTTCTCCGAGTTTGGATCGTTGTCCAGAGCCGGATTATTCGATGAGATGTTAATGCGCTGGCTCTGACGGAGGTGCTGCTTAAATTTACTACCACGAACAGTGATACAGGTTTGGCAAGATTGCACAAGATTAGCACACACACAATGTTCGAACCATCGTTTTTTAGGGTTCCGTAGTCAACAAGGAACCCTTATAGTTTCGCCATGTCCGTCTGTCTGTCTGTCCACGGTTTAGCTCAAAAACTAATGGTACTAGAAAGTTGTAATTTTTAACATTAGGAAAAGTTGTTGTACATGTAAAGCCCGGTATTTCAAGGTCAATGTTATATGTTGCTTGCTTACGTGCCACATGTGCTGCAGGTTTATTTATGGTTACTGAATATCTTCATCCTCCACGTCCACCCTCCGACCAAGATTCAGTCGTAATGGAAATGGAAAAACTGCGTCGAAATCCTCTAATACCTATGTATCGATTTTTGAGGGAGCCCCACAGTTCATACCAAATTATGTTCCATAATGTTCAATCATTACGTGCACACTTGCAAGATACTGTAAGCGATCCTCAAATAATGGTTTCAGATATCTACTTAGCAGTAGAAACGTGGAGCTGTTCTCAAGATTCTTTTTATATAACTAATTTTAATGAAATAATTAGAACAAATGGCCCTAAACAGTCTAGTTCAAACCCAGGTTTTGGTGTGTGTGCATGGGCAAAAAATTATATTGAATATAGCAACCCACGGTATTACATTGACATTGCTGGAGGTGACCACTGTGAAGCAGTAATTTTCGAAATAAATGCAGTGAAGATTATAGCTTTTAATAGATCATGCAAATGTTCCAACAGTCACGCAGTAGGTTTTGTAAGTAATTTACTATCGCATAACAGTCCTTGCATAATATTTGGAGATTTTAATGAAGACTATCTCCGTAACGACAACACTGCAGTTTTCAATAATACGTGACGCTGATTACCAGTCTTTATTACAACCACTTCCCTCTACACGCGGTGGTACTCAAATAGATCACATTTTTTCAAACTTCCCTTGTGAAGTCGGATTTTATAATTCCTTCTTCAGTTACCATCGCCCTATGTGGGTCCGTTTTTAGAGTGAATTCAAATTAATATGTTTTTATTTATTTATTATTTTGATATATCACAAAGATAAACACAAAGCTCCCCCAGCAAACTACTTCCCCAATTTCTTTTTGTGACGATTGATGATGATTGATTGATGATTAGTGTAGCTCTGTGTCCTGTATTTAAATTCAAAACACCGGCTATGACAAGTTTTATACAAATCTCTAAAAAAAAATTAAAACTTTCCGTGCAAAATTGTCGGATCAGGTGAGGATTTGTATAGGAAGTCAGATTAGTTAGGTAGTCATGTTTGGCTTTTAGTTAGAGGATGGTACGAAATGATCAGTCAGCGAATACGACACGCACTTGGCTGTTATAAAAACTACGGAACCCTACACTGCGCGTGGCCCGACACGCACTTGATCGGTTTTTTTAAATAAGAAATCAGCGGAAAAAATTTGTAATTTTAAAGTGGTTTCTAGTACCTTATATTCAATGAAGGTCGGGATAGGCGACGGTGCCTTTGCCTAGGGACAGGATTTTTTTTATCGTCATATTTAACTTATTTTATAATTCCTAACTTCTTGATTACTATTGTCTTTATTTTCAATATATACATATAAATTACATTTTTAAATATTCTCTAAAAAAAACATTTAAAAATATAAAAAAATAGTAGCCCACCGGTACCGGGAACAGGGTCCAAGCTACCGGCGGTCAGGGCTCCATAGAGAGGAACCTCCTGACGATACGCGCCGTGTCCAGGAGTACCGCTCTCTGAAGCAAGCCCTTGATCCAACCGTCTAACGAGAGCCTCCTGAGGTGTTGGTCGAGGCTCTTGGCTATTAAGCCATTGGCTGAGATGACTATCGGTACAATGATTGCTGAGCTCACATCCCACATGTCGACAATCTCGTGTGCCAAGTCAAGATACTTGATTTGCTTATCTTTCTCAGCTTTCACGAGGTTCTCGTCATGCGGGATGGTTATGTCGACAATCATGGCACGCCTCATGATTCGGTCCACCACCACTATATCAGGCTTATTGGCTACAATAGTCATGTCAGTGATGATGGACCGATCCCAGTATAATGTGACATGGCCGTTATCGAAAACTGATTCGGGCACATACCTATAGTATGGCACTTCCGATTCCACAAGAGAATATTTCAGAGCAAGTTGCTGATGAATTACCTTGGCGGCAAGGTTGTGCCTGTGCAAGTACTCTCCATTAGCAAGACTAGAACAACCAGAGATAATGTGGCGGATTGATTCACCCGGACGGTGACATGCCCGACATATGTCAACCGTGCCATCCTTCACAATAAATTTCCGGTAGTTGTTCTTCATGATAACTTCGTCCATAATTGCACAAACAAAACCCTCGGTTTCCCCATAGAGGTCACCGAAGCGCAACCAAGCTACGGACGCTACTTGGTCTACGTCGGCCCCATGTAGGGCCCGGAAAAAACGTCCATGGAACTCCTAACTCTGCCATATCCCTCTTCGATCGTTCGTGTCTAGCACTGCAGGTTTGCGCCAGTTCTCTTTAGCCAAGGAGAGCGGGGTGAGTCCCTTATCCACCGCTACTACATCTCGAAGCATACCCACTTCGGAAGCAAGGAAATGTTCCCTGAGACTGCATACCTCGCGGTTGTGGAGAGTTTTAGCATTCAAAAAGCCTTGACCTCCACATTTCCGCGGGATATACAGCCTCATCACCGACGAGCGTGGGTGATGCATTCGATATGCAGTCAGCAATGTACGAACTCTTCTATCCAGGGCGTCAAGTTCAGTTTGAGTCCATTTGAGTACGCCGAAAGAGTATATCAACACTGGCATGACCCAACCGTTGAAGGCACGCACCTTGTTCCCGCCCGATAGAAGGCTTTTAAATACCTTCTTTAGGCGGCCAAAGAAGCGCTCCTTCAGCGATTGCTTCATGTCAACTACATTGATACCTAACGCTTCCGACATACCCAAATACTTATAGGTTTCGGTTGGAGAGAGGGATCTCAGGTTTATGGAATTCGAGGGTTGAGATCCCATGGATTCCACAATCTCCCCTCGCTTTACATGCATAATCGTACATTTGTCAACACCAAACTCCATCCCGATGGCACTACTGAAAGTTTCAGTTACCTTCAGTAGTTCCGTCAGCTGTAGACTAGTGGCGCCAAAAATTTTTAAATCATCCATGTAAAGGAGGTGAGAAATAACCTGACCACCTCTTTTCAACCTATAGCCTAGGCCTGAATTCTCCAGCAGTGTGCTTAGAGGATTCAAGGCTAAGCAAAACCAAAGCGGACTCAAACTATCGCCCTGAAATATACCTCGCTCGATCCTTATCGGTTCGCTGTACCTTGGGATATATCGACATCCTGGATAGCGAAGAACTGTCCTCCATTGTTCCATACATGATATCAGAAAGGTGCGTAAAGTTGCATTAATTTTATACAATTCTAGCACCCTCATGAGCCATGTATGAGGCACTGAGTCATAGGCCTTCTTGTAGTCTATCCAACATGTCGACAGATCTTTTTTGGAACGTCGAACCTATTGGCTAATGGCCATATCAATGAAGTAGCTCCGTAGTACCACGGGACCCATTCTTACATCCATTTTGAGAGGTAGACATGATGTGATTGTTGTCAATGTGTTTGTTAATTTTAGCTCTCATAATGGATGTCAGAACCTTATAGACCGTAGGCAGACACGTAATTGGTCTATAATTTTTGGGGTCCGCGGTGCTACCAGATTTGTGGAGCAGGTGGGTAACTCCAGTGGTAAAGAACTCGGGTAGTGAGCCAGATTCTAGGGCAGATTGGTACTGAGACGCCAAGCGAGCGTGCGATCTTGTTAGCCATTTGATCCAAAAGTTATGCAGTCGATCCGGCCCTGGAGACTTCCAATTAGGCAGCGGATGAACTGCATTGGTTATATCATGGGGGCTGATGATGATTGCCCCCATTTCTGGTATTAGATCGCACGCTTTCTTGACCTCCCGGGTCCAATCACCTTCGGTGTGACTGACAGGTATCGACCAGATGTTGCGCCAGAACGTACATAAGACGTCATCATCGGGCAGGCACATATCAGTCGCACTTTGGTCCGGTCGCTCCCAAGCTCTATATGCCACCTTTCGTTACTTCGGAAAGTGCGATTCTGGGTGAATCGCTCCACTCGCCGTCTATACCTTCGGATACTGTTTGCCCATGCATACACCTTCTGCTTTAGGAAGTCGATGCGCTCTGTGACACAGGACATATAATTATGTGGGTGGATATTGGTTCCCAAAAACGCCCGTCTCACAAAGCGCATCACTCTCGGGCGAGTGTTGCCCTCCCTAAAGCAAATAAGTTTGCCAATGAGTGCCCTGGCCTCACCAATACGACGCTCGATCCTATACTGCCAAGCTGGGACAGCGGGTTTAGGTCGTAAAGCTAAGTCATTAGAAATTTTAACATTAGCTACACGACATGCCACGACAGCTGCGCAGTATGAGACAGAGTGGGTATCAACGAGGTCTTCGCAGTTATCAAAATAGTCTGACAACTGCGAATCCAGAGCAGCCACCAGTGCCCTATTCCTGTTATGCATGGGCAAACGAGGTAAGCGTGGTCTAGCACAATATCAATAGTGGAATAGCACATTCCAAAGCACTCCTCAATTGCTCATTATACTGGGTACTTACGTTTGTAACTCTGTCACTACTCTCTTCAACTTGAATGTTGGGCTGTGGTGGTGCCACCACAGTCGGCGTCGGATGTGAAGTGACACAGCTACTCATTTCCGATCGGAGGCGATCAAGTACGGCTTCATCCAACATACGGTTACGTTGGATGACACGCACTTGATCCGATAGTCGCTGGGCCGAAACGTTGACAGTTGGCTCAAGTACCTGAAACAGAGTGAAGGATAGTGATTACTATTATTATTAATGACACTAGAAGTTATCTGTACTTTGAATTATATAAAATTATATTTGAAATGCTGAAATTTGTTCTTTGGACCAAGGAAATATTTCAAATTCTCTAAAAATCTTTATTTTTTATATAGTAATCCTGTCATGATTATTTGCTTACTATGACTGGCTTTTTGCTTACGATCATGTTTTTCAAATTTCTCAGACACGGTTCTGAAAATGCCACTCACAGGAGCAGAGCGGGCAAAAAGGTTCAGAGAAAACCTAAAAAAATCTAGAAAAATATGAAGCTTATAAAAAACAGCAGTTGGAAAGAATGAAAAAATGCGTGAAAAAGATTAGGGACCTTGACGAAAATGAAAAAGAGAAAAAAGAAAACTATTTTTTTTTTATTATACTTTATGAGAGTTCTATATGGTAAGAATAAGAAGTGATTATAAATTTAAGTCATGTCACTTAAATCATTGGTTCTATTGTAATAAGTTCATAATGTGATGACTTTATTAGACTGAATAAAGACTGTACTAAACTTAGTCATTTTGATATTTAATTTAGTTATAGTAAACGCGCCCTAAGGAGTACTTTGAATTGAGAATTCGTAACGCTAGGTTCCATTAACGTAACTGTCTTACGGTAAGACAGATTCTTTTTTTAGATTATCTTATAAATAGAGTAACCTGAGTCGTTTTTAGTTGTATATCTTAATTTTATATATTTAACTTTATATTTTTTCAATAGATTACAGTGTTAAAGAAGGGTCAGATTTTGCGCAAAAATATATTTTTTGGTAGTACAAGTTTGCAAAAGTTATGTAATGGAGCTTTTTTGGGAAAATACTCGTAAACCGCTGGGAAACCTTCATGTTAAGTTTTATTTTTAAGAAGATTTATACTATTTTCAATTAAGGAAATTAAAGGAATGCGAAAAAAACGTTTTATTTAAAAAAAAATAAGAACGAAAACGTTACTAAATGGATAAAAATGTCCAGTTCACAGACACAAAAATACTTTTTAATTGATAGAATTCATATTTCCCTACATTATCTATACTAATATTATAAAGCAGAAAAGTTTGTAAGTTTGTTTGTTTGCTTGAATTCGCTAATCTTCAAAAGTACTTGGTGGATTTCAAAAATATTTTCTGTTTATAATAGGCAGTTTCATAACAAAGGTTATAAGCTATCTAGCTTCACGCTACTGCTCTCAGTTTTCCTAAAATAAGGGTATGAGTGAAGTAAGTCGGAAGAAAATACGCCGGTAAATTACTATAATCGCGAGCACTTGCGAAATGCTGAGATTTTCCACAAGATCAACTACAAAAATGTAGGGTTTATGTAGATCTAAAAAAAGTCCGTGGTACTATATATCTAACTTTTATGAATAATCCATAATAAGGCAAATTACGTAAAGAAAATATAAAAAATATAAGGCATGATATTTTAGTATTATTATGCAGCCATATTAATACTTACGTTCGAAAATATCATCATCAAGACAGTTTTATGAAGATAAACTTTGCTTTTTACAGTATTTAATTTGGACTTAGAGTTTAGGAGAAAACGTAAAATTAAAATTATTCAACAACGTTATTTACCGAAATGGCGCGCGGATGCACGGTGCGTTGAGCACAGTCGCGTTACCGCACTGATAATATAGGTATCTAAACTTGGTTTCATTCAATGACGTATTATAATAATTATTTATATCTTTGGTTTCATTTCGATTTATTTGATTTTCACTTCCTATGTAAGTGAAAATTGTTTCAGCTTTTATTTACGTCAGATGTGTGATTTTGTATCTACATATTTGAGTATTTTTATTTTGCTTTCTGTTTAGTTGAATAAGAAATTATGATAGGGTGTTATTTCGTTTAACCCATTTTTTAACCGACTTCTAAAAGGAGATCGTTAAGGATCGTTTAGTTTAATGTTTATAGTAAGTTTATTCATTTTTTTTTATGTTACTTCCATTGATATGTATACAGTTATAAAAATACGTATTTGTAGTCTATATTTTTACATTTCTTAATTTTGTGTAGGAGATTCAATTCCTTTTTTAAGCCCTGACGCAAAAAGAGGAGTCTTATAAGTTTGATGTGTCTGTGTATCTTTGTGTATGCGTGTATGTCTGCTGTGGTATCGTAAGATCGATTATGACGCGGTTTTTTTGTTAGAAAGCTGACGTGATCGAGATGGTTCTTAGCTACAACTTATCAAGATCTGTTCAGGTGTTTCATGGCTGTCGGGGGTTACCTAAAATTTAAATTTAAATTTTATATGCTAACTAAGTCGTTGCTTTTATAAAAATATCTTCGAAGCAATGTCATAATTGCTATAGTTTTCACAGGATCAGAGGCTAGACAAACGCCACTAGTACCTCGAATGCCCATGGTACCTACAGATTTACCTAATATTTTAAAAAGATATCACTTCCGGGGTTGCGGGAATGTTCGAACGAGATATCAAGGCCCCGGAACGTAAGAGCACATGAAGGAACAGGGTGGGTTTTTAGTCAGTAGAAGTCTATCGATGATTTTCCTACCCGAAAAAAGGATCAGACCTTCAAACACGTCGGCATAGATTTAAAGCTATGTTGTTAGCGTTCCATAGCCGAATGGTAAAAAATGGAACCCTTATAGATTCGTCATGTCTGTCTGTTTGTATGTCACAGTCATTTTATTCCGAAATTGTGTAAGACAACAAAGTTGGAACTTGGTATATAGATGTATTCTGTAAACCGCTTTCTGATTTTTGTACAATAATAATAATTAAAAAAAAAACATTAAGGACTCGTACATGGAACTGGAACTAAAAATTATTTTTTTCATCAAACCTGTACGTGCGGGTGTCTGTGTTTATTGATAGATCTTTCAAAATGACAGTGACGACGATGTTTCCAAAAATCATTTTTTCCCAAAGTCAATCATTAGGAAGATATACACTTCCAAAGTAGTAAAATGTGTCCCCTCTATCTTTTAAAATACACACATCAAAAGTGTCTAGGGATCAAGCATTTTTATGCGGATTTCTTGAGATTGAGATGTGGATTTGTAATAAATTTATGATTTTATAAATTTATATGGATCCTTTTTGGTGCATTTCATAATTTGAAACAGGAACTGTTAATCAAATTCGAGTAAAAGATGAAAATCAGCTGTCAATATTTTCCCTATAAAAACATACAACGCATTGAAGACATTATTAGTGCTACTGTTTCCCTACTACTGATTAAAACCAATGTTATTATGGAGCGGCGACGTCATTTAAGCAGGGAAGAAATGCTCAGAGCCGTGGGAATGATAGAAGCTGGTTCCCGGCAACGTACTGTGGCTTTAGCTCTGAATACAAGTCAGAGTGTTATCAGTCGACTTTGGACACGTTACCGAAGCACTGGTACCGTGGCTGAGCGCCATGGAGGACGGTATCGCTGCACCACACGGAGACAAGACCGATACATTCAAATCTTAACTCGAAGAGCTCCAACAATAACCGCCATGATGTTAGCCGTGAGGCTTCATCACTCTTCAGGGAACTTAATTAGCGACCAAACAGTCAGAAACCGCTTGCATGAAGTGAACCTTCATTCCCGAAGACCGCTACGGGTACCACCTATAGCAATGCACAATCGTAGGATTCGATATCAATGGGCTCTTGAACACAGAAATTGGGCAGAAGAACAATGGCGTTTCGTGTGCTTTTCTGATGAGTCTCGTTTTGGTATGAGACCGGATACAAGACGTATACGACACTGGAGAACTCCTGGACGCCAACAGCGATTAAAATCCTGCCAGGAAGTCCATCCTTATAGTGGTGGAACCATCATGGTGTGGGCGGGTATTTGGATCGGCGGAAGAACTGAGTTGATTTGGATCAGAGGCAACCTCAACGCTCAAATTTATGCTGAGACGATTGTATCTGACGTCATCGTTCCTCTACAAGTGCAAATCGGTCCCTTATTTCAGTTAATGCATGATAATGCACGACCGCACACCGCAAGAGTTGTAAGACAGACTCTCGCCGCAGCTAACATCAATGTCCTGCTCTGGCCTGCTCAGTCGCCAGACTTAAACCCGATTGAGCATGCATGGGATATGCTACAGAGAAGAGCTCTGCCGAATATGGAGGGTATCCAGTCGCAAGAAGACCTTTTTTTTGTTGTTGCAACGAACATGGGCGGCCATTCCACAGCGTGATTTGGATGAACTCATTTTGAGTATGCCAAACCGATGTTCTTGTGTTGTTAGTGTTCGCGGTAGAAACACGGATTATTAATTGTTTAAGTTACCCAATAAAATTTTAAAGAAAACTGTTATTTCAGTCTTTTTTTCGAACTTTAATGTTAGTGGTTCAAATGTCAAAAATCCCTTTATTAGGAAAATGGCTAATTTCTTTATTAATGCAAAGGTGACTTGGTTTATCGTTACTGTGACAAACGAAAACACTTTATTTGATGAATCCTTAAAGAAATTTTTAATTTATTAATTAATTAATTAATAATAATTAATTAATTTTTGCAATAACTTTTCTCCTGATTGATATTTCAATCAGGAGAAAAGTTATTGCAAAAATATATGTTGATCCCTAGACACTTTTGATGTGTGTAATAGAGTGTAAAATAAAAAATATATATGCCGTAGATTTTAATGAAAACTTTTAACTAAAATTGTTTTGAATGATATACAGTCAGTAATTTTTGAGATATAGCACATTATCAGAAACCTATATATTTATTTATGTATACATATGACACTAATAAGAGAAAAACAATTACAGAAAAAAACAGCACAAAGGTGCTGCTTATTTCATAAGAAATTTCTTCCAGCAGACCTGCGACAGGAGTGTTGCATAAGAGATGATGCACAGTAGCTATGTATAAATACTAATTACGTAAATTAAAACATACTTAGCTAATAAAATACGTATTTATATTAATACTGAATAAATGTATACCTACCTATAATATATAAAATTACGGGATGGTGTTATTGACTTTGTTTTTTAGAAATATTAATCTTATGAACTTTGTTATTCATACAAACACTGAAAAAGAAAGTTATTTGGCGTAGCCACTATGGAACCCATCATGGACGAGTCTGACTCGCACTTGGCCCATTTTTTTTTCACATGGCTAATTATATGTTGCTCCGAAACCGAAACCGAAATACTCTAAATCTATTTTTAATAATATTGTGTATGTTTTTAATGATGCTTGTTTTTTGTGATGCTTTTGATGTTGCCGACAATAAAGTCGGGTCGGATACTATAACCTGTCAAAGAAAGTTCGCATCTATTCGGAAGTACAAGAGCAAGATACGAGTACACACGCAGGCGGCTTCTATTGATATTGCATACACACGTCGCCACCGCGCCGCGCTCCCATATGAGAGATATTGTAAATACTTGTGTGTACCTACTCTGTTACATTGTTCTAAGATCTAAACTAATAAATAGCAATAGGATAATCGTTAATTTCAAGACTCTTGCGAGACTCTTGCACAAGACGAAGACTAGGAGCGCAATACCAAGACCAAGACCAGGTGTATTGACGCAAGATCAAGACCAAGACTGGCTAAGTCTTGTCTTGGTCTTGAATTTAGGCAACACTAGTCTATTCTATTCAACCTATGAACACGCACGCTCTGTTATTAGTGAAAAATGGAAATTATTTGACGTAATTTATGATAGTGCATCGTTTTTGTTTACATTCCAACATTCTGCAGCGTATTTTATTGAAGTTATGCATGGAATTTACGAACCGGGGACTTTCCGTGATTAAAATAGGAATCGTTTTTATCGAGTAATTATTTTTAATTAGGTATTTTTAATAGTACTACTTCCTTGGTTTTTTAAATTATGTGACTACATAGTTGGCTTGTAAGCCCATGTCTGGGAAAATACTTCGATTCACTCTTTCTAATGTTGTTGTTTAGGTACCTACTTACTATTTATAGAGCCTGGGGTTTTTATGTCAATAGCGAATAGATTACTTCTAGGTAAGAGTGCTTCATCTTCGACCACATCATCGCTTGCTGTGTTCAAACGTGAACCTATCACCAATAAAAAACTATCTAGCCTATTTTTTCTCGAGGCTGGGCAATAGCGTTGATCTTCCTTTATGATGAAAGTTTTTCCTTTGCTAGTACAGGGTCTTTAATGATTTTCTAACTGAGTCAGCATATTTTGTAATATAAAAGAACTATCCAAAAGCGCACATTTGCACGCTGTACAGCGTTCAACTCGAAAATGTTTCGCATTTGTTTGTCAAAGGAAATATTCATTTCCTCTAGTGACCTCTCCGCTGGAAAACGAGAATTTTCTTGTTTCCATAAATAATGAGAACCCATATTTCTACAATAAAGGATTTAATTTGGCATCTAATGTAATGGAGGAAAACCCAGAAATATCATTTGAATATTTTAATTAATATTTCCAGACACAATTTTAGTCAAAATAAACGAATTAATTTGTACTGTAAGTTAAAGATTTTGGGCTAGCAGTGATATAACTAAACTGTCGTGCGTTGTCTTTAAGTAATCAAATTTTGGAAGACTGACATAGCAGCTAGAATTTATGTAGCACAACTGTAAAATACTACCTTTTTCTTCCTTACTAACAAATTCTATACCTACATCGAAAAGACCACAACATTCCAATTACATCACAACAGGCAATTGTTACAGGCATAAAAAAATATTGCTCAGAAAACTGCCTAGTCATATTTCCAATTTTCATGAATTTTTCTAGGTATGTGGTTAGAGGGTTTGTCGTTGAACACATATACACACTCACACCTTTAGCGCCTTTATACTAGAGTGATTTATAGATTCGCCTTTTTGGTTAATACAAAACCACGTTTAATATCCTCCTAGTATAAGTCCATTAATCATTTCGCTCAAAAAATGAAGTTTCATTCCATCGCTACTTTTGTTTGGCTCGGCGTATACCTACTACATAATGTACTTACCAAGAAGAAGTCGATGAATAGAATACCAAAAGAAACGCCAAAAACTTCTGGGGCTGCGGGTATATTTTAACGAGATACCACGGCCCCGGAACACAAAGACTACTGAAAGAGCATGTGGGTTTTTGGTTAGTAGAAGTCTGACACTCCCTTCCACTTCATCCACAACGGGAGTAGTCATTTAATGATATTCCTATCCAGAAAAAATGGTGCGACAATTTTTATTTTAATGTGTGCCTTTTTGTAACTCATCGAACGTAAAATATCTGCATTTTCACGATATAAATGAAGCTTACAGGTTGGCTTCATAGTTTATTTGCGTGGATTTCGAAATGATTTATAGCCATTATAACATTCATCAGTAATGCACTTCATCACGAATGAAAAAATTTTTGAATTTAACCATTAGTTCCGGAGATCACCCGCTACATACAAACTTACAAACTCTACTCTAACAAAATTTTTCCTCTCTATAATTATAAATATATTTTTAATATAACTCTATGTGGTCAGTTAGATGTTCAAAAATATTGTATACACGTATTTATTGCCTTTACAAAACAATTCACAAAGATCAATAGCTTCAAGTCCAGGAGTGGGGGCTGCTGTCGTTAGTGTTAATAAAAAGTATGACACGGCGTAACGTCACCTGAAATTTCAACTCATTGTGTCGTCTTCATTTTTAATTACCTGAAAAAATAAAAAAATATCTGTCCAATATCTTTAGGTTATCTAAATAAATAAAATAAAAAACTCTAAGTATTCTAAAATACCGATCATTGTTTATGTTAGTGCATTCCGTTTACAATGTTTTGTAGCCATAATTTTGGTTTGCAATTTTGTCGCTGTAGGTACCATCTAACGCTTTAAAGTTCATGAAGCTTTTTGCTGTAGTGGAAGTCAAGCTCCCTTAATTATTGGCACACACGCTATTATGCAGTATTAATTTTGGTTAAACGACTTAATACTGAAACACTATTAAGTTATGGACTAATATTGAACGGTAATGTTTATTAGATTGTTATAAAATCCTACCATTGTCTCTGGGGTTGACATTATTGGGAGTTACTTGTAGGTGTATTTTATAAGATCTTTAACACGACTATTCCAGTCATGTTAAAGATAAACTAAGTTTAAAAATAAGGAGTTTTTGAGAGTAGACCCGACATTAATTATGAGCACTTTATCTTTGTTTACATAAAACAGAGTAAAGGGGACGAGAGGTGCGTAAGAGAGTGACGATAGAGATTATTCGCGATTGAGCGAGAAATATCTAAAGGTCTATATTGAAGAAAACGTGATAAAGCATTAAAATAATAAATCAGTCTTGTTGTACGTTTTCCATTTAATAATTCTAATAGGTTTAAAATGATTAGCCATACATAAGTACGCAAACACATAAATAAATCACTGGATAGTAGATACAGTTAGAATGTACAGTTGTCGTGACAGAGACTAATAAATCTCCATCCCTACAATATTATCTAATTGTACGGACGTACATCTTTTCCTAAATTACTAGGGACCAGCCCATTTATACATGTGTTTAATCTTATCGGTAACCCTACTTAATACTTGTACGTGTATCCTGAGTATATAAGTTACGAAGAAATACGTACATTGTTGATATTTAAGTTATTTATTCATTTATTATTATTGTATATATGCCTAATATGTGTATATACCCACTATTACTATACGTCATTCACTATACGTGAAGCAAAATCTTGAATTCCTTTTTACAAAAATGACACGCACGGAGAAGTTGAAACAGTCAGTGTTTAAATGGAATAGAAATGCAGAAAGCTAAATGAACTCTGATTGAATTTAGACTTCTGGGCGACCATTACTTATTTAAATATGTATGGTTTTCTACACATCTTTTGTTATTGTTTCCGTTTTCATTCTTCTTCATCGTGTCGATGGCACAACACGCTTTATATTTTGTGAGCCCAGAACTTCGCAACTCCACGGCGTCGTCAGTGGCGGCACAGAGGTCTTTTTCGGTGCAAGTTTGCTAGGCTGAGAGGGTGGTTGGAATCTAATTCAGGCTGTCCACAAATCTTTTTCTCTTGTCTTTGCCGTGTCTAGTATACAACAAAGAAAGATCTTTCCAACTCTATTCCAAGTAATAGAGATTTACAATCGCGACCGCAATTCTTTGTCTTTTAACAGTAACGGTATAGTTTGCAACGTATGTTAGGGAGCTTAAAACTTTAAACATACATTCTTAACCCGCGTCTTTGTTTCAGTTTTATGGCGGTGATTTCTTCCAAGAGCATTTGTAGGCTAACCCGGTTTTACTACAATTACATATGTATGTATGTGTATTTGTATGAGTTGTACAAGTTTTAAAGCTCAGGTATAGCTGTTGAAAGTAAGTAAGCTAGCAATAATTAATATTCTGTACAGGATGTTAGTTATTACACATTTTTATAGGAAGTAATTATTGTTTTAGACATTATTATTTTCTAGATGACTATTTAGATTTGCTTATATTTTTTTTTATAAATGCAAAAGTATATTATGCCTGTCTACACTACTACTTTGCGCTTTCTCTTCAGACTACTTAACTGATTTTGATGAAATTTGTTACAGAGATAGTTTAGACCTTGGAAAAGGACATATAATAACTTTATTTTGTACTGAAAAGAAAAATAATTTGTCACGCGATTAAAGCCGCGAGTCGAAGTTTGTAAATAAATATCTATTACTTACTTGGAAATGAATTGTCATGTGTAGGCCGACGCAAACCACAATGAGTTATTGGTTTTGGGTGAGCAATAAATTGTATCCTATGTTTCGTTTAGGGGCCGAAAGGTTTAAATAAAAGTTAGCTAGAATTAATGCCTGTCGTTTCTTCATGGTGATTTGAGGAATTTTTGTACTGACCTTTATGAACTCAGGAAGTGCAAGGCGTTGCGCAAGAAAGGCGAATTAAATTAATTAATAAATGTAACATGTGTATGTATGTAAATAAAAGAAAAATAAAATAAAATAAAAGAAAGATAAAGTCCACCTCCGACCCGCCAGAAACTCTTAATCAACTTCGAAATGCTGCACTGACTGCTTGGGAAAGCATACCGCAAACTGATGTCAGAAACATCATACAAAGCATGCCAGATCGGATTTTTCGTTTTTAGCTATAATGTGTCATTGTAACTTTCATTTCTTTTGTTAACCTGTGGACAATGGTGTGGGTTGCATAATTGTTTAATTAGTTATACGAATTTTAGTTCATATGTTTTTATTATGTAACTGTTATTTGTCCCTAAATAAATAAATAAATAAATAAATAGATCGAATGCAGGCCGTTATTAGGGCCAAAGGAGAAAACACCCGATACTAAAACGTAAAGAAAATAAACCGATTTAGGATTTTTTTTTTAATTCTATAGTGTTTTTAAATTGATAGTGTAAAATTCTTTATTTCTGCAAAAGTGCCTAATTTAAGAAATAAAGTTATTGGTGTAGTGACGCTTTCACTTTTTAAGTTCTAAAAGCCGAGAAACACTTACTGAGTGCATCTACCCTTATTTCAGTCTAAAAAATACATTTAAATGCGAAATATCGTGAAATTTACTTGTGGCCAAGCTTCCGTGCCGGTGAGTGTATTATACCTACATTACATCCAACTCATAGGCACAAAACGTTTTGGGAATAACTTCATTGTGCGTACGGCTAAGGAGTGGAATTCCCTGCCGGAGTCTGTGTTTCCCGATAGCTATAACCTAGGGGTCTTTAAGTCAAGTGTGAATAGGTTACTTTTAGGTAAGCGTGCTCCATCTTCGACCACATCATCACTTACCATCAGGTGAGATGGTGGTCAAACGCGCGCCTATTATCAATAACAAAAAACCTATTATCCCTAATTGAAAATCCTCAATCGTCGGTGGTCCTTATAATGTTTCTTTGTCCAAAAGAAGCTAATTTATTCATCATAGGTATAGGTCGGTTCCTTGAAACTTATGACCATGACATTTGATATTTCGTTTTGGTTTTCCGGTAAGTTAATACTCACAATAAGAAAGATAGACTTGGCTAAGGATGTGGAGGAAGACTGTTAGTAAAATAAGCACGTTTTCACTACTTATAGTCAAGACTCATTTGCATTAATACGGGGTATCGAACTGTTCCCAATAGGCGATAATACTAATTTATCGTATGTATATTCAGTGGGTGGCAAATTGAAGTTTAATCTATATGAATTATCACTGTAACCCATAATAATGAATGCATGGCATATTTGAAGTTAATAAATGATTTATGGTTGATAAATCTACATATTATACATGAAGCAAAAACTTTGAATCTGCTTTTTAGGGTTCCGTAGCCGAATGGCAAAAAACGGAACCCTTATAGTTTCGATATGTCTGTCCGTCTGTCTGTCTGTCCGTCCGTCCGTATGTCACAGCCATTTTATTCCGAAACTATTAAGACTATACATGTGAAACTTAGTAGGTAGATGTATTCTGTAAACCGCTTTCCGATTTTAGGAAAAAAATTAAAAAAAGTTAAAATAAAGGGGGTCCCCATACATGGAACTAGAACTGAAAATATTTTTTTTTCATGAAACCTATGCGTGTGTGGTATCTATAGCCAGGTCTTTAAAAATGATATAAGGGTTTCTAAAACCACTTTTTCATAAAGTTAATTGTTTAAAAGATATAAGCTTCCAAAGTTGTAAAATGTGTGTCCCCCCTCTAACTTCTATAATAATTGAGAAAAAAATCAAAAAATAATATGTGTTTGTAGATCTTAATATAAACTTTCAACAAAATTAGTTTGAAGGAAATCGGGTCGGTGGTTTTTGAGATACAGTATATTTTCTAAAACCGCAAATATAACTTTGTAATTCATACAAACACTATGAAAAACAAAGTTATTTAGCGTAGTTGTAAAAATGTAAATAAGCTAGTTTTAAGAAATTTTTAAGGTTTTTTTTATTCGTCAAATAAATATACATAAGTATTATATTATATTATTAGAGTTACTACGGAACCCTTCACGGGCGAGTCTGACTCGCACTAGGCCAATTTTTTTTACTAACAATGCGCAGAGGGAAGAGTATGAAATTCGACAAAGTTTAAGATTATATAGAGTAGGAGTGCGGAAACATAAAATAATGGTCGAATTTTTACTACTGAGCCACGAGTTATACGTCAACAAAATATATTACAACTATATTGAGGTCAGTTTCAAGTCTAACAGGCATCAGCTGAGTAGTGTATTACATGGAGCGATCTGACCTCCACAACCCAGTGCCTGGGTAACACGATACCCCTTGGTCAGACCAGTGTCAGACTTTCTGGTTTCTGACTACCCGTAACGACTATCAAAGAGGTCCAAACGTAACGACTGTCAAAGAGGTCCAAACGTAACGACTGTCAAAGAGGTCCAAACGTAACGACTGTCAAAGAGGTCCAAACGTAACGACTGTCAAAGGGTTCAACGGCTTAACGTGAATTTCGAAGCACGAGGGTATTACTGTTAACTTCCAAACTTCGGGCTCCTACTCAGAATTTACTTATCAAAAAGCCCAATAGCATTGTTTGTTTGACCCGACAATCGAACCCGAGACCTTACGCTCAGAAGTCAAGCTTGCGATTACAAGACTGATGACGTAATTATAAAATATAATTAGTTAATTGGTTTCAGATAAATAATACGTGCACATAGCTATATAGTCGTTCTTTCATGCCTGTAGATATTTCTTCATCCAGCAGTTCTTTAGGCTTTCCCATTTATTGCGATCGTTGGCCATATGGAGAACTTCCTCGAAACTGCGGGAGCTGTTTGACTTTAGTTTCTACAACCAATGTACTTCCACATAAAGATATTGTAGATGTGTGCACTGCACATATCTACGAGTGTTGGGAGGATATAATTATACCAAGATTCCTCAAAGATTAAAATCAGTTTGGTGGTACAAGCTGATTTCAGCACAGTGTGTGATCGTTTATTCTTCTTCAAACGAGTCTCAGACATGTTATTACAGTTTGAAAGCCACCATACTGCAAGTTTGCGAGTTGCTTTGTTGTTCAAGTGTACTTTATGATGGTACGTGAACTCTTATTGGAACCATATGGCATCAAGTCAAACGCCACACTGATCCTTAGGCCGCTATCCCACTGGCGTTTTACGAGCGTTGGCGTCTCTCGAACGTCTGCGCAGCGCCAATGCTGCGCAGACGCGACGTTGACGTCGCGTCGTCACGTTGCAAGCATTAACGTCCGCTGAACGCGACGTTAACGTCGCACCAACGTAATGTTAACGTCGCGTTTTTTGGCAATAGGTACAATCACGCCGTCCTGCTCTGTCCGTATGGGTACGGGCAGGGGTTACGGGCTACGGTCATTTGCACAGTTGCTGCTTTTTTACGATTCAGAATGCAGTCACTATCAGAAAACGATTTCGATATTGAAAATACATACATTTATTGAAATATGATTCTAAAAGGTCTCCATGACGAAAATTTCCGAATAAACAAACTTTGATTATTGTAAACCATAAGACAGTGTCTTTGAACAAATAAAACAAGTAGTTAAAAATATACACAGAAGCGTTTTAGTATTATGATATTTTAAACAGCCTGTATGAAAAATTTAAATGTATTATTTTCCTAACATAGGTACCCCAAAATTATAACAAGCCTCTCTTCTGGCGACACTGATACTAAGATTAGTGTCTAAATATTGTATGTCACTTTGAATCATTTCTAAAAGTTCGTCAAATGAAAATATTTATAAAATTCCGATTCATTATTTTTAATATTACTAGAGTACAGTGCGAAATATTCACTTTCTTGTGATCGATTGGACCATAAAGGGTTTTCCCAAAATTGACGACGACATTTTCTTTTTCGTTTACGTAATTTTCGTTGAAGTAGTAAAACCAACAGTAGTGTTTCCTCGTCGAAATCCATTATGTTTCTGATTGTACGCCTCAAATAGTATCATGTGCGCGACGTTAACGTCGCGTTCAGCGGACGTTAATGCTTGCCACGCGACAACGCGACGTCAACGTCGCGTCTGCGCAACGTTGGCACTGCGCAGACGTTGGAGAGACGCCATTAACGCTCGTAAAACGCCCAGTGGGATAGCGGCCTTAGTAATACTATCTACATTAAACCGTTAGTACAAGGATAAAGCTACACTGAAATCTGTCTGATGTATCAGTTGTTAGTGGCAAATTGAGCCCTGTACACTATCCCGATTTATTAGCGTGCCCTAATCTGGTTTGACGATTTGAACAAAAAGGATCCCTTTATATAAATATCCACTAGGGACTACAAGATATATGGTACCTATTGTCTTAGAGATTTTCTTAAGAAAATAAAAGTATAGGCTTTTATTCAGGGAACGTGCTCTGGGTTGATAGGTCCTGATATTAGACTGAGAAAGGGTTTACTTGTTTTAGCCATCATATTGTATAATTTAGGAGACTGTCTCGGCGGGATATCGAGTCACTGAGTGGGAGTGGCATTGACTTCCGAAACTTTTTATCATAATTTGTGGTGACAATATTGGGTACACAGACTATTTGGAATAATTAAATTATAATGATCGCTTAGAACTTGGGAATCCATGAAATACATAGTCGTTAGCTTTCTTACGTAAGTTAAAGTTGTCGTTGTGCTCCACAGTCGATAATTCACTTAAATGTTTCAATATCTTGACCTTGAAGGCTGTCTCCGAATGGGGCGATGCCAACCTGGTCAAGTTTAATGCAGCTAAGACCCAGGCGTGTCTCTTCTCCGCAAAAAGGAGCCAATTTGAACCGGCTCCTACTTTCCGAGGTGTAACTGTGCCGATAACTGACCATATCGAGCTTCTGGGGGTAACATTAACTTCTACCCTCAATTTTGGCCCGTTTATCGAGGCTAAGGCTCAACTAGCATCAAAAAAGTTGGGAATCCTAGCAAAGGTGAGACGGTACTTCACACCCGAACAGTTGCTCAATCTCTATCAAGCCCAGGTTCGGTCGTGTATGGAGTACTGTTCTCATCTTTGGGATGGATCTGCTAAATACCAACTGGACGCGCTTGAGTCTATCGAGAAGCGGGCCAAAAGACTCATTGGCAACGATGCACTGGTCGAATCAAAGCTCCAGAGCCTTGAACATCGACGACGAGTTGCAAGTCTATCGGTTTTTTATCGGTTACATTTCGGGGAGTGTGCGATGGAATTACACAATTTAATTCCAACAAGCCCGTTCCATCATCGGACTACGAGACAAACGGCGAAGCGCCATCGTTACATGGTGGACATCCCACCCATACGCACCAAACGTTTTGGGAATACCTTCATTGTGCGTACGGCTAAGGAGTGGAATTCCCTGCCGGAGTCTGTGTTTCCCGATAGCTATAACCTAGGAGTCTTTAAGTCAAGAGTGAATAGGTTACTTTTAGGTAAGCGTGCTCCATCTTCGACCACATCATCACTTACCATCAGGTGAGATGGTGGTCAAACGCGAACCTATTCTAAATAAATAAATAATAAAATATATAAACAATTTATGTGCGTCGTCCTGCCATCACAATACAATTTAACTGAGTCGTATTCAACGACTCGTATCAAGGTCTAGGACCCAATTTCGTAAAAAATATGAATTCATATAAATGATAATTTAGTGATATGTATGGAAATTGAAATATGTAAGCTTATCAAAAGAAAGAACAAAGGTGTCTAGTCTACCCTTCTCACGACTTTTGTCCCCCAAAAATTGGCCTATTTTTTTGATTCCTCTATAAATGTTGTCGGGAATTTTCGTGTAGGTAGTAATAAATTATAATAGCTAGGTAAGTAATGAATGATTATAGAGTAAGCTTCAAAGAAGTCGGTATCATTGACGCCGTGGTTGCGGGAACGTTCTAACGAGATACCGCGGCCCCGGACGCAAAGGCAACTGAAGGCACAGGGTGTATTTTTAGTCACTAGAAGTCTGAGAATCCCTTTCACTTTACCCAGAGTGCGAGGAGTTATTTCATGATTTACTCATTGAAAAAAAGACCCCTGACGTCAAAAGTAACATCTCATTCAGTTCGCATTCAAAATAAACTAAAAAAAATGAACGTGGTCGTACTGGAACGGAATCTTGTCGGATAAACTTTTATTGCTTCTGTTGCTTGAGCAGACATAAGTTAAAAAGGTACGGAATATCCCAGTGACGTCTGCAGTCCGGACTAGACCTTAGTATGACGTCAAGAGACCAATTATAAATAGATCGGAAAAAGGTAAAAAACCGAAAGGTGAACAGCATCTACTGTACCAATGTGGACCTTTCTGGAAATTAATGTTAAAGAATATCTTAAGCTGAACTCATTTTTAGGGTTCTGTAGCCAAATGTCAAAAAAGGAACCCTTATAGTTTCGTCATGTCTGTCTGTCTGTCCATCCGTCCGTCCGTATGTCACAGCCATTTTATTCCGAAACTATTAGGACTATACATGTGAAACTTAGTAGATAGATGTATACTGTGAACCGCTTTCCATTTTAAGAAAAAAAATAAAAAATATTTAAAATAAAGGGGAAAATTTTTTTTTTCATGAATCCTATGCGTGTGTGGTATTTATAGAAATGTCTTTAAAAATGACATTGGAGTTTCTAAAACCACTTTTTCATGAAGTTAATCGTTTAAAAGATATACGCTTCCAAAGTGGTAAAATGTGTGTCCCCCACTCTAACTTCTATAATAATAGAGTGAAAAATCTAAAAATAATATATATATATATCTGTAGATCTGAATGTAAAAATTCAACCAACATTAATTTGAACGAGATCGGGTGAGCAGTTCTTGAGATACAGTATATTTTATAAAACCGTAAATATAACTTTGTAATTCATAAAAACACTATGAAAAACAAAGTTATTTGGCGTAGTTGTAAAAAATGTAAATAAGCTAGTTTTAAGAAATTTGTAACGTTCACATAGTCTTAATAGTTTCGGAATAAAATGGCTGTGACATACGGACGGACGGACAGACAGACAGACGGACAGACATATCGAAACTATAAGGGTTCCGTTTTTTGCCATTCGGCTACGGAACCCTAAAAAAACGTTTTTAATAATTTAAGTAAGGGACTAAATAGACAATTTCAGGAGTATACCGTATTCCGTATAGATATATGTTTATCTTTAATAAACATAAAGTGGAAGCTATTACATATTCGTACATAACTATTTTCTGCCTGTGGCTTCGATCACGTGAATAATTTTGTCAGCGGCCATTTTCTTATATCCTTCCCCAACGTATAATCTCTCTCAGTACCTAATTTCATCAATGTCGGTCGGTTAATTTGTTTAGTTTTGTAACAGACAGACAGACAGAGTTACGTCCCTTTTATAATATTAGTAGGGAAAATAGTAGGTATTTATAATATTCGTATTGACAAAACAACAGTAATTTAACCTTCTTTAAAGTTTGTTTATTTTGGTATCGTTCAAAGGTCTTTCAAGCGTTTTAATTTGCATTCCTCCTGTCGCAATTATGCTACGGATACGCGTTTGTGCAACGACGCAAAATTGTTTCAACGTGAATTTGCACCAACACTTATATCACGCAAAAGTTAAAGTAGACCACGTAAACTTTGTTACCCAGTTTTACGTTTTTGTATATGTAAGTTACGATTTCGCTGTTCCTAGGATTATTTGCTATAGATTTTTTTACGAAGGCTTTATTGTAGTTCCATTTTTGTGAACGTAATAGTCAATAGGTACTGATCTCAGTATAAAAATACATTCATAAGTACGAGCTCAAACAATCGCCTTAAACTTCTTAATGTTGCCGGTGACAGCTTCTTACCGCAACAAATTCTCTTATAAATAGTCGTCTCATCGATGTCGCTTTGTCGCTCGCACCTATCGATGAGAACCTTTACTTTAGAGAAATTACAACTTGCAGCATGGTTGATAGGTAGAGGTTTTGTGTTGCATAATAATTCAGCCTATTATGTTTCCACTTGGTGGAAGTTACATGTAATAGAATTGTTAGTCTCAGGACATGCTGATTGTCTTACGATGTTTTCTATCATCGATTTGAAAGCAGTGGTGACGATATAAATTACACAAAGTATTATGACTGTTTGGGTTCGAACCCACAACCCACAACCTACAACTCGCAAGTCGGGTCCGTAACCACGGGGCCATTACTGATCTCTATGTTGTCTCTCTGTATTGCATTAAGTTTAAATAAATAAATAGATAGAGAAACTATTTCAATGAACACTAGGATTGTAATTGAATATAAGTTGTACAACTTCTAAAATTCATTTAGAACTAAAGTTCAAGTTAAGTACCACTATGCTTTCTGCTGTAACCCTCAACTGTAACTACTTTGTCCCTAATGTACTGCAAGCCAGCAATGAGCTCGGTAATTGAAGCTTTATCTGGAACATTGACCACGCCAGGGGACGAGGAGCGTATCACAATAAGTGACGCTCCGGAGTAAATGTGGAGGAAACTTGCTCGTTTGTGTATAGTCAAGGTATGTATTGCATTTTAGGAACATAACAGCTTTAATGGAGTGAAAACTAAAGGTTTTAGTTCTATTATTATTATCTTCAGCATAGTTGAAAGTTTATCAGATAACTGTTGTTTAATTTTGTTAGAAGTCTTACCCGCGTAAATACTGAACCCGTGAGAATTCCCGGATAAAAATGTATATGTAAAACCTATATTTTGCCCAATAACTTCCAGTGAAAGTCCAAATCGTTTCAGAGTATATACCTTAACCTACGACATATTCATTAGGCACCAATTATAGTGTTAATAAAATTTAAGTATATTAATCACTGGTGCTGACTGCTATTTAAGACGCACGTGGAACATGACGCCTGTCGACTCGGGACAATTAAAACATAGTGTATTACATTCTCTTTGGGGACAATTCAATTCCCCGGAGTGACAATACTAACGATAAGTATTTACCTGTTTTGACATAAAACTAGCTCGTTTTTCCATTGAGATAGGAAAAGTACCTGTAGGTAACGTTGACATAAAACTAGCTCGTTTTTCCATTGAGATAGGAAAAGTACCTGTAGGTAACGTTTTTCTATTAAAGACTCAATTATATCTGACAGATCTGAAGACATCAGAAAATAATAAAGGTTGTATACTTTTGCTTCCCCACAAAGGCCACTTAACAAGAAATGAAGTTGATGATATAAAATACCAGGTCATGTACTAACAGCTTTATAGCTAATTTAACGCTGTTGTTTCGCAATGCAGTAGCGGTTTTGTGAGTGATTTACTGACATGCACGGCGCCTATATGGCAGATGGCACTGTGTCACTGTGGGACTCAAAACACTAAACACATTTACTTTATTGTTTGGACCAGATTTTAAAATGGATTCCACAAAATACCACAAACAACTTTTAGTGATACAATATGACTAAAAGTTGTTTGTGGTATTTATAATTTACAAAGCACGAAATAATTACATTGATTTATTGTTATAACTCTCGAGAAAATCGTGGCTAAACAGTAACTGCAGCAAGGGTTGATTTTTGAGGTTAAGCTCCACTTGCCGAACTATGTCCATGAATAGGCAACCATCTTAAGAAATCAAGAGGCTGTCATTTAAATATCTTTGACAGGCATTGCGGGTTGCCAGATGTCAGAAAATCCCACACCAGTCTTGCAAGGGGTATTATTATATATACTTCCATTTCGGGAAAAAAGGCTTTCCAATTTTGTGTTTTCCGATACGCAGTTGCTACTCCAGCGCCCTCAAGCATTAACGACGATAATCTATTCTTCAAGCAATGTGCCGAAACTAAAACCCTTCAAAACGAAGCCTTTAAATCCAACTACTCAGTTGAGAAGAGGATTTTCTGAAAGACATTATAAGATCTATCGATAGAGTTCCATTTGAAATACATGAAGCTTGTATGTTCTTACTACCTGTCATCGATGGGATTACGGATAGCGGATGGGCGCGATACCGTATCCGACACTTTTCAGGGATGAAGTAGGATTTGGGCGACATGCAGAAAGATTACTTGAGGATTTGAAACCATTGCAGCAGAAATGGTTTCAAATCCATGACCTTCTTGGTGCCGTTGTGTTGTGAGATAAATCATATTAAACGTCATATGAATCTGAAGCGACATGTGTGCGTCTCTGCTTGCTGACCGGCCGAAGTGCAGGGTGCTGTGCCAAGGTTGCTGAAGAGGCTGAGGGTGATGATCAGGTATGCGCGTCCGCTGCATGCTGGTGGTCAGGATGCCCGTAAAAGCCGAGGGTACTGGCTGGCTGTATGACTCGCTGCACGAAAGCTCGAAGGAAGTGATTATGACGTCACGCTGAACTAGCCCTGCACGAAGGCTGCGCTGATGTTCATGCCCGGGGTCACCAGTTTGGGGGTATATGCGGAACAGGGTGTAAAGTCCCGCAATCCCATTGAAAAGGGAGGATGCTCCGACCAGACAGATGTTTTTGTCTGGTGGGCAACTGCCCGATGTTTGTGATCGGGTGATTAGTATCTATGCTAGTTGTGCGGTAAACTCTGCTTGCGCGATACAAGATTATAATAGTTTAGTTTGTATGTCGCGAGATAGATATTAATATATTTTATGTAATATATAATATTGATTTCACATCTTTTTTGTCTGTTAAACATAATAAACGACTGTACCTATACGATGAAACATTACACACAATTTTCAGAGCATCGTTAGAGATTCATGCAAAAACATCAAATATACCAAAAATAAACTCCTTGGTGCTTATAAGAACCGTATACAAGAAGATTGATGTTTCGGGTGATTTGCAAAATGGTAATGAAGATAAATTGCAACGCGTGAAGAACGGTAGAAAACTGAAAGTGACAAATTATGACAACATTCCGTATAAAATTTACATTCTACAAAATTATCCTTCACTTTTGTGAATCATTTCATAATATGTGACATGCGAGTAAAGAACTACAAAATATTTAGGGCCTAAATAAATTTGGTAAGGTATATTATTAAATCTATATAATTTTTGTTTGTTTAAACGCTCTAATCTGCAAAAGTACTGGATTTGGATATGGTATGGAAGTAGCTTGAAGTTTCAAAATCAAATCAAATCAAAATTATTTCATTTCACATATGCCTACACACAGAACAGATCATCTATTCCGTGGGCCTACATGGTGCATGGGCACTCATAAAACGTCAGAAGTTAGTGCACGGTTCGAAATTGGTCGTTTCCTATGGAGAAGAACCGGCAAGAAACGCCATGGTTACTCTTTTTCAAAAAATATCTTGATTTTCACAATCTTTCCATAATAGATACAATTTTTTTTTGGTATGAGACTACAGTATAGAGTATAGACCAATTTACATAATACAATGTAATATAACTAACCAGAAATGAATCTCAGAGTTGTGTATAGTGAGTGTGAGAGTATGGTGTTCTCTCGTTTGAGTTAGTTAGACCGGCAGTCTTGATATTTATTTATTTATTTATTCAAGGTTCACCAACAGCTTCTGTGTATAAAATATTTTAACAATATGTAACAAATCGTTTTAGGCTTACACAGTTGCCAATTACAGGTTAACCAGCATTCTTAGTAGAAGTGGTAACTAACTTAAGCAAATATTCTTATACAATTACAAATACAAAATAACAAAAGACAAATTATAAAATTACAGTAATCAAGAGAAAAAAAAAATATAAAAAAAAAAAGTTATTTCGATGAATGAGATCAAGCATACGCTAACAGCTAACAAAGTAACACTTATAGTTCAACAATATAAATATACTATATATCTTAATAAATTTGGGATTTTGGGTCTCGGGATTCTAGCAATTGGGTTTTAAAGATAGTTATGGAATCATGATGTATATCAACATCTGGAACGGATTTTATAAATGAATTCATCTGCTGACTGAGCCTATTAAGGTGAATGCCTAGATAGACCTCGCCATACATTTTTCCGGTGATGTAATCTCCGTAAATAAACGGTTTCTGCAGAATAAAAGCAAGTATAATGAGACTTTATAATGTATTATGATCGCGTATCGCCCAAATTTAAAAAAAAAAATAGTATTTCTAGGAGAATTAGACCCAATAAAAAACGAAAAATCTTTACATGTGTGAGTGACCTGAATCGCGCCATCTGACAGAAATTTATAGAAGCACCGAGAAAAAGTTCGTTACTTTTGTGTTACGAGTTTACGTTCGGTAAACATTTATAATAGATGGCACTGTTAGAAAATTCAAACAATCGCCAAGAGTTACCATCGAGTGAAGGACGCGGCGATGCGACTAGGCATGTGTCATTGACGGCTTTTTAGGGTTCCGTAGCCGAATGGCAAAAAACAGAACCCTTATAGTTTCGTCGTGTCTGTCTGTCTGTCTGTCTGTCCGTCCGTCCGTCCGTATGTCACAGCCATTTTATTCCGAAACTATTAGGACTATACATGTGAAATTTGGTAGATAGATGTATTCTGTAAACCGCTTTCCGATTTTAAGAAAAAAAAACATGTGTGCAATTCACACGTGGTAGAAGTGACCCCTTCAAAAAACCTTCAAAAATTTGTGTGTGAGGGGGGCGTGGAGGGGGTCTCGTGGGGAGTTCAGGGGGGGTGAGGAGTAAAGGGGGGCTTACCCCATCACACCCCCCTGAATTCCCCACGAAACCCCCTCCCCGCCCCCCTCTCAGGGCTGCTTCACCCCCCCGCGACCTAACTTCGTTCCCGTGATCGCAAGATAGCCGATTTTGCGCTCATTTTAAAGGGCATCAAAAGCTCTACCACTTGGTCCCAACAGAATTCCAAAATTCGGCAATTTATGTGTCTCGTCACGTCTCTTTTTACTGTCGCTTTTTCGTTTCATAAATTTTCACAACGATGCTAAACAATTTTTTTTATTAATGTAATGTAACAGGTTTAAAAATTTGTTAAAGTACAAAATATCCCTAAATAGTAAATAGATTAGGTACATCCATTGATATATTAAAAGGGGGAAGATACGGTACTAGACACAGCGTTTGGTCCTACAAAACTAAGTGATTGCCCGTTGTTGGCACTCAGTCGCGTACGGAACGTTTTTGATCTGATCACACAGCTCAAGAAGTTCTCCTCTCTTCGTGTTATTAAGATTTTTTGGAATAAATACGCATCAAAATGACTTCTTGTGTAGCAAGACAGTTTTAGTTACACCAAGAAGAAAAATAAGAGACACGGGTCATGGGATCACTTACTACGTAGGTACTTATCCATACATGCAATCTCATTTCATTCATAAGCGCAAACATTCGGCAGCTGAGGCGATTTCGCTCGCCCTACAGCGCCGTCTCCTATCTCTATCCTTTTCTATCGGTAACTGTAGTTTTGTGACTGATGATGACACTGAACACAGATGTGTGAGTTACCGTGCATGTTTTCGTGCGCCGAGCCCAGGTTTACTGATTGCGATGTTAGAGAGTAACATATCTTCCTCCTTTTAATACATCAATGGGTACCTACATCGCTTTGTATATTCATTGTAAAAAAAAAAACTAGCCCGCCGGGGTTGCGGAAATGTACAAACAAGATACTGCGGCCCCGGAACTTAAGGGCAGCTGAAGGGACAGGGTGGGTTTTTAGTCAGTAGAAGTCTGACACTCCTTTCCGCTTAACCCAGAGTTATTAGGAAGTTATTCGATGATATTCCCGTCCAGCAAAAAAAAAGTTTATTATAAAAAAATACTGAAACAATGAAATAATTTACTTTATTATTTTATCAGTTACCTTTTTGAACCTTTTAAATTAATAACCTTTTATGATAGATACGTAGATAGATACCTAAAATCAATCGCTTGTAGCCGCCAATTTTGAGCGTTTGACAGTTTGACCTTGAGCCAAGAATATAAACAGTAGGTAGTTACTTCTTTTCTATAGTGTCATGGGTGTGTCTTGAGTGAGTTGACTCATTGGAGTCGTAAAATGCGGTAAAAATATCAGATGAAAGATTTGATTGTTTGTAACAGATAAACTCAAAAAATAAGTAGGTACCTACTGCACCGATTTTAAAAATTCTTTCACCATTGAAAAGCTACATTATTCTTGAGTGAATTAGGGACGAGTGGAGCCGCTGTATATATACATATATATATATATATAATAATAACTATGGATAAAAATAGTAAGTAGGTACCTACCTAACTATATTTTATACGTTGAACGTTTCAAACAAAATTATATTTTTACATACCTAATGTCTTTTAGATAATGTATAATGGAGCCAAAGAAGAATTGGGATGGGAAAGAAGACACCTCCTACCCCTTTTTTTCTGGGTGGGTAAATCATCGAATGAGTTCTTCCGCTCTGGGTGGAGCGGAAGGGAGTGTCAGACTTCTACTGACTAAAAACCCACGTGTTCCTTCAGCTGTCCTTAAGTTCCGGGGCTGCGGTATCTTGTTAGAACATTTCCGCAACCCCGGCGGGCATCGCCTCCTACCCCTGAGCCTTGAATGCCTCTCGCAAAAGAGGTTCAAACAAAAAATATAGTGTAGGTCCCATATAATTATGTATGGGACTAATCCAGAATTATAACATATAGGTATACATAATATATTCATGAGTATTTCTCCATCTTCTTGCCTCAATCCAAATTTATTTGGGGTCTGCGTAGTAGGTATGTTTTCTTATTCCATACATGTCTATTAGCCGTCATCTCATCTCCTAAATAAAAAACTTTTTACCAAAAAATTAAACCGACTTCCAAAAAACACTGCAAAGTGAAAAATATTTTTAATTTCGGTAGTCGGTGTTTTTAGTTTGGTACTTTCGTTTTTGGCACCGACTTCCGAAATTAAAGTTATTTTTCACTTTGCAGTGTTTTTTGGAAGTGGAAGTTTTTATTTCACTCTTTTTAGTTGGTCGATTTTTAATTTACCACTAGGTAAATTAAAAATCGACCAACTAAAAAGAGCTCTTGTAACTATACAAGAGCCTAAATGTCAACTACTTATATTCATTTACAAAATATTGCTTTTCCCAATGTTGGGCCGTTATTTGTTGAGGAGTTCTCCTGGTACTTCACCATCAGCTTCGCTTCACCATATGCATTGTGACGAGCATATTGTGCTTAATAACCACATTCAAGTAATCGAAGCGGAACACATGAAATACTTATTATTCCTACTTGTATATTGAGTAGTTCCAGTGGCCATCTGTGGTCTTCATCATCAGGTCCACTTCACAAATGGTGCTTTTCGAATGCAACTACACAAGTTACTATAAAAATACTCAAATCACTATAGGTGTGCCTATAATATTTGAAGAATTCCCTCGATTTCTCCAGGATCCCATCATCAGATCCTGACTTGGTGTCAATGTGACCAATTTCGGAGTATACCCTTTCAAACAAAAAAGAATTTTCCAAATCCGTTCAGCCGTCTTCGAGTAATCGGTGTCATACATAAAAAAAATATATATACGCGTCGAATTGATAACCTCCTCCTTTTTTGTCGTCAGTTGAAAATACGAGTATATACAAACGGCATACCGTTTCTGACCATCATCCAAATCTACCCAGTATGTTTCGAGGATTAGCGCGTTCAAACAAACAAACTTTTCCGCTTTATAATAGTATAGGTTACAATCAAAGATTCAAAGATTAGAAAACCACACTGGTTACAATAGATTCGTCAGTACAATGACCTTTCTTGAGTCATGCGAATAGGTCCTATTCCTATCCTATCCTATATCTATTACCTATTCGCATTTCAGCTGTAGGTAGGTACCTACAGCTGACTTTTTTCGCGATTTTAGGTATAGTCTTATAGTAACTTCATAATGATGAGTTCAATGATCTATTTTCGGGTTATTAGTGATTTCTATTAAACATTGTATTAATTGCTAGGTAAAATAGATGAAAATCATAATTTCAAATTAAAATAAAACATTTATCTAAATATATATAACTCAAAAGTGACGGACTGACTGACTGACATAGTGATCTATCAACGCACAGCCCAAACCACTGGACGGATCGGGCTGAAAGGCATGCAGGTAGATGTTATGACGTAGGCATCCGCTAAGAAAGGATTTTGCGAAATTCCTACGGGATCGGGATTTACACGGGAAAAGCATCCCACGCGGGCGAAGCCGCTGGCACAAGCTAGTTGGATCAATAAAGCTGCTAGGTAAAACAATTTTTTTTTTAAACAATTACATTTTTGTAGTTATCATAAAATCTGCGCTAAATCATTCGCGAGCAACGCTATGCTTTGAAGTCTGCCGATAGTTTTCTTGGACCTTTGGACCTATTTTGAATCTTCATAACTTTTATACAAATAGGCACAAATATTTTTTGATAGGTAGGTAGGTACTTATACTATATTTTTTAATGGCTATGTACTCAGTACTGTCAATGAAAATTTGTATGTCAAATATGATATGTTATAGTAGGTATATTTAACATCCTGCGGATTTTGGGTTTCTAGAATGTTCTAACGAGATACCACAGCTCCGGATCGGGGTAGAGTGGAAGGGCGTGGCAAACTCATACTGACTGTTCCGTCCGTTGTTGCGTCCGAGGCTTGTTAGAACGTTCCCGCAACTCCGGGAATTTGAAAATTGATTTGAGTAATACTGTTGTTGGTAGGTATACCTAGGTACCTACTTAGGTGAAAATTATCGGCCATGTTATAAATGAAAATATGATTGATACATTTTATACATATGAAGATATACAATTGTACATGTAAAAATGAATTGATTATAAGTACCTACACAAAATCAAGAATCGTAAAAATATAGACGAAAAATACGTCTAGCTAAGTATAGATATAAAAACCACACACCTGTGAGCTTAGTAGGTACGAGTTTGAAATACTTTTATCGATTTCGAAAACTATCGCTTTGTTTCTTTCACATGCACCGAACTTGTAGGTGAGTGTGAAAGAGACAAAGCTAAAGTTTTCGAAAACGATAATAGTATCGCAAACTCATACTAAGCCCACATACCTAAATGTTAGGAAGTCTCTTAGCAAAGAAATTGAAATGAAACCAAGGATAGGTACCTATGCTATCAGTGAGGAATAAATATTGGGGAGTATAGTATATGTTGAATAATTTTAATTTTACATTTCTCCTAAACTTTGCGTCCAAATTATATTCTGTAAAAGACAAAGTTTATCTTCTTATATATGTCTTGATGATAAAACTACTTTCGAACGTAAGTACTTATCAATATAGCGGCAAAATAATAATAGGTAGGTACTACAAAGCTATGCCTTATTTTTACAAAATTTTCTGTACCTACATAATTTGCCTTATTGTTTCTTATTTATAAAAGTTAGATATGTAGTACCGCGGACTTTTTTTAAGATCTGCATAAACCCTACATTTCTGTAGTACCTACCTACATGAACTTTTGGTATATATCAGCATTTCGCCAGCGCACGCGATTATAGTAATTTACTTCCGACTTATTTCACTAATGCCCTTATTTTAGGAAAACCGAGACATTAGCGTAATGCTAGATATCCGATCTACTAGTCTTCCTCATAAAACTGCCTATTATAATCAGAAATATTTATGGAAATCCATCCAGTTCTTTCGAAGATTAGCGCGTTCAAACAAACAAACTTTCCGCTTAATAATATTGGTATAGATAATATTAGAATCGTAAGTATGTAGGTACCTACATTTCTCTAATCAAATCTAATAAACCCAAATTCATGCGTAGGTACCTTCGATCAACAATATTCCAGGATAAATATGTAAATATCACAATGTAAAATAAATTAATAACATTTATTGCATCAATAAAACTAACAGTTGGAAGTAAATTTCTCAGACCTACAACAATAAAAAGAAATTTAGAAATAACATACCTAATGAAGTTCTTATTATATAGGTAATAAAATCTATGCGAAATCATTTGCGAGCGAACTTTTGAACGGTATCCTTTGATGTCGGCCGATAGTTTTCATGTAGGTACCTATTTTGAATGTTCGTAACTTTTATAGGTACAAATATTTTTTTGGTTTATATTTTGTTGAAAATAGCCAATCGTAGTACTAAAAGATAACTCAGTACTGCTAATGAAAATTAATATGTCAAATATGATAATAATTGTAGGTATATTTGACATCTATAAATAAATATTCTAACGAGTGAGAGTAAGTAAGAGTGTTGTGTAAGATACTTACATGTGCCGCTATATACACTTACGTGTGATGTTATATAAATTGTAATCTACGTACATAATTCTTTCTAATACTAAAATCAGAATCATAATTGTAAACATCAAAATATAAAAAAAATATGTTATCTTTGTATGGTGGCACGAGTCAATGGTTCGAATCCAACCAGAAACTATTTAGGTAAATGTAGTGAGAGTAAATAAAACGATTATTTGTATGAAAATATTAACCATAGATAAATATTATTAATTTATAGTAAAGTACAATAAAAAGCTTTACAATCTGCTAAATACCAACTAGACGCGCTTGAGTCTATCGAGAAGCGGGCCAAGAGACTCATTAGCAATGATTATAGATGCTGGCGGGAAACATTCCGAATCATTCCCGTCGAATACTTCGGAAGTATTCTGAAATATTCTGAAACTTTGGGAATATTTCAACTGTCAAAAAAAAAAAACAGGAAAATCGACCTTTGAAGTCTGTTAATATACCAAAACCTGCTCCTAAGTAGGTAAGAACAAATACTTTTCTGAAAACCGCATCAAAACGTGTTTGCTTGCAAGGTTTGCCTTTATTTGCTTTTATTGACTGGGCTATTATACGCGTTAAGTAGGTAGGTAATGATTAATACCTACCTATTCGACTCGCGAATACTCGCGATGCGTACAGAACTACATACAAACTAACCAAAAACATAGGTAACCCTTTTTCAAATAGCAAATCAAACATGCTTGGCCTGGTTTTTTTATTTCACAACTGACATTTAAGGCTATAATCGCATAGCACGACTTACAACTCGATCGCCTAATGCATGTATTTTGACCAATAGGATGCACGAAGCGTATTTTAGTAGTGTTCGTAATAGTAAGTATTAATATAATGTTACACGCCCTGTACTCACAAAATGCATATTATTTTTAATTGGGCGAAAACAGGAAGGGATGTGGTTTGTCACTAGCTGCGCTTCCGCAGAAATATTTTCTTAAGTGAGTATGCGTATCTTTGGCCGATAGTACCTACCTAAAAACAAAAGAATAAAAATCCTGTTAATCGCAGGCTAATAAATCTACCTATAAAAATATCAACATATACTTAATCAATCCCATTTATAATAAAATAAACATTTATATTTTACTCTCGTAGCGTACATACGTACTCTCGCAGTGAACAATAATTAACTCACCCACCACACAACAAGCAAACACATTTATTCCCATTGAATTATTCGGGCGAAATATTCGGAAACATTCGATTGCGGGGTACGAATCTTTCTCGCGCGGGTGAAAACTTCTCCGGGGAGCAGCATCCCCTCCCTCTTACCGCACCCTGCACCGCCATCGCCTGCACGCACGACTCGTGGCCGGTGGCAGTCAGGTGCGCGCGTCGAGGTGCCAGCGCGGCGGCAGCGGCCGGCGCACAGAGATCGACGATCGATGCAAAATACGATTTTTCAGCAAAAAAAGTTGAAATCTTAATAAATAATTAAAAGTTTCTTTAAATCAGAATGATTCAAAATGAATTTATCATTTTGAATAATTCCCATTTAAAGAAACTTTCCCCGAAGTATTCCGGAATTATTCGGAATTATTCAGAAGTTTTGCAACTATAGCAATGATGCACTGGTCGAGTCAAAGCTCCAGAGCCTTGAACATCGACGACGAGTTGCAAGTCTATCGGCTTTCTATCGGTTACATTTCGGGGAGTGTGCGATGGAATTACACATTCTAATTCCGCCAAGCCCATTCCATCATCGGACTACGACACAAACGGCGAAGCGCCATCGATGCATGGTGGACATCCCACCCATACGCACGAAACGTTTTGGGAATACCTTCATTGTGCGTACGGCTAAGGAGTGGAATTCCCTGCCGGAGTCTGTGTTTCCCGATAGCTATAACCTAGGAGTCTTTAAGTCAAGAGTGAATAGGTTACTTTTAGGTAAGCGTGCTCCGTCTTCGACCACATCATCACTTACTATCAGGTGAGATGGTGGTCAAACGCGAACCTATTTTTTAATAATAAAAAAAAAACAATTAAATAAATAATCTTTTATTTATTTAGTACACGTCACAATTTATTTCCACGTTAGGTACTATTTAGGTTCAGTCACATTACAACAACCTATATAAGTACGATATACCTTTATTACCCAAAACACAAATTATTCAGATAAATTATATCTGAATAATTTGTTATGGTGAAAAGATATCGTATATCGAGCCTAGAAACAAAAGTATGCATAGACCAATAATTATATTAATAAGAATTAGATTGGAACATAACAATTTAACCTCTAGTAATATATAGTATGTTTAATAAATAAATTAATATTTGTTTTTAGTTTTTGCTACAATGTAAGGATATTCATCTTATAAATAATTTGGTCGTCTTTCTTTAAATTAACACCATTTGGCCATTTTAATTTCCTACCATGTTTGAATAAAGCGACATCTAGTGGTGTCGAAAGTTACTGCTATTTACTTCGCATGTGTGTGTAAAGAGTAAATTCATGCGGTTAAATCTTTATTTTGCTCTAATCTTTGTATGATACCAGTTAACAAGCATAGTGATTATCTAAAAAAATCAAGTAAATGCCCTAGGTTGAGCGTATAATAAAGTTGTCTATTAAACATTTATATATTAGGTGTAAAAATTGAAAATGTTCGAAATTGTGGATGTGTCGCCATCTAGTGACAAAATGGCAGTGAGATTGTTCAGTCCCACAATTGGCCAGTGCAACGGTAACTGGATGGTCTGAACTGTCCACGGTACGTGGAGCTATAAACGTTGCTTACAATCAACAATAAACAAAAGGCCTATAGCCTCTGAGGCTTTATGAATACATTATTACCACTAACCTTCTGTGCTGGGTTCACCAAGCTTCGACCTTCCAAGGTCACGCCCCAAGTGTGGTATGTATGTAAATATGAGGTGAGTAAATGAAAGTGTGATGCAAGTCAAGTTTGTGGACGTTCACAAGGCGCCAGTCTCCAGATGGCGCGGTTCCAACAGCATCACAGCCTAACTCGTTTCCAGCAAGCGCGTGCTACGCGGATGAGGCAATAAGGCGATGTGTTCCGAGAAATATCCCTGGATTCTCGTCAATCAGGGATTACAAAGTTCAATTAAACACTGTGGTAGCTATTTATCACTACTTTTTTCCAACTCGAGCGCGTGCCACGGGGATGGCCACAACCGGCGTTAGATCCAAAAATATCCCGGGGTTTTCGTCAAATGGGGATTACAATTTCAAACAATTGATAATCGCGACCCAATTATCGGTTGCAACAGGCGATTCCAAACGATATTTTACCAATTATAATTAACTCAACAGGGTCCCATGACCGACATTTTCAACGGGGAAGCAAAGTCTATCTGTCAAGTCAGAGTAATGTCAAGATCAAATTTCCTTATGTCAAAAGGGTGCGTTCGGAAACATTTGGTACTAAACATCTACCCCCCCTGGACGGGCCTACCCGTCCGCTAATCAATTGGAAGTCTTGACAATGTTGCAAATTTAACACAGCTTCAATGCGGCCAAATACCGTAGCTAGTTCCTCAAAGGTGAGAACGGTGTCTCCCAACAATCTCCGCCAGCGTCCCTTTGCCGCTTTCACCGCGGCCCCAAAAATACCCCCCCAATGGGGGCAGGCTGGCGGGTCAAACAACCAAGTGACCCCTCGGCGGGCCAAACTATTACCAATATCAACCTGGCTCTCATTAAGGAAGGCGTATACCTCCTTCAAATAGTTACTTGTACCCTTGTAATTTGTACCGCAATCAGAACTAATCAAAGGTAACCCACGGCGAGACACAAATCTTTCCAAAGTCGCTTCAAAGGCCTCTGTCGAGAGGGAGGTTACCAGCTCCAAATGTACTGCCTTGGTTGACAGGCAGACAAACACACAAATAGGCCTTAACAATCTTACTATTACGAAGGGTGGACGTCTTCAACAAAGGGGGACCAACAAGTCCGTTACGACGCCAGCAAAGGGCCTCGCCTCATTGACGCGATCAGCCGACAAAATCCAAAATTCTCGCTGCAGAATGGCCAACAGCGCATTGCAACCGGCATGCGAGTTCTTAACGTGACGATCAGTCACCAACAATTGAACCAAGTGGCCCTCCTTGGGCAACAAAGGGGGTGACGAGCCCCATAAGGAAGGCTTGAGCGCCTCAACCGTCCTCCAACAGGGCTTCCCGAAGTGGCTCGTCCCAACCAAGTTCAGTTATAACAAGGGCAGGAGCACCAATTTTAGGGTACGGACAACTCACAAGGGTGATTTCAAACCAGGTCCTTCCCTCAACAGTGGTGTCAGCCGGTTCGCCAATTCCCCAAATCTTGCCTGAAAGGTCGTTCACCTTCAGGCCAACCTGTCCCGCTAACCAAGACGACAAAAGGCAACCCTGGACTCCCGTGTCCAAAATGGCACAGACCACAATCGAGCCACCCAAGGGTCCCCAGACCTTGACCGAGGCCGTTGGCAACAAAACCGTCTTGATCGGGGGGGTCCTTTAGCGGGGCAGGCGTCAATCTCTTAGTGATGCCTGGGTGGCGACCGATCGCCGCTTCCAGGCTGCCTTCGTTCACGACGAGGCCAATAATCCAAATATTCGTCTGCGCGGTGTCCCGAGCCGCTCGCCATCACTGGAGGGGCATATCCCACCGGATGCCCGAATGGCGGAGGGCGCGACTCCAGCCGGGGACGTTCCGCCAACGGAGGGGAAAGGCAGCGGCGCCGACCCGGCCACTGCTGCCTAGCAGCCAATGCGCGTTCTCCCTGCCGAGGGAAGACCAAATGGCGCTCGTGGGGCTCCCGTTCAACTTGCGCGGGGGGTGAAGTGCGGCGTACAGAATCGCGGGTCTCAGCCCGGTGCTCGTCTCCGGGGTACCCCCCCCTGCGCGAACCCTCCTCAGAAAATGGTCTGCTGGAGCGGTTCGCGTTGGCGCACAAAATCTCCAAGTGGGACCCCTTACAAATTTTACACGGGCGGGGGTCGGGGCAGTCCCGATGAAAGTGGGCCCCCAAGCACGAGAAGCACAAACGGCGTGTGTTGACAATACGGCGGCGGGCACTTACGTGCAAATTCAAAAGGTCCGGGCAACGCGCCATGACATGCCCCGTTGCCTTACAAAAGTCACAATGATAAGGACTCCGGGCACCAGCAAAACGGGGGGCGGGGCGAACATCAACAGGCCCCCTAGCCTGAGGACTTCGGGCGCCAGCAAATCGGGGGGCGGGGCGAACATCAACAGGCCCCCTAGCCCGAGGACTCCGGGCGCCAGCAAAACGGGGGGCGGGGCGAACATCAACAGGCTCCCTAGCCCGAGGACTACGGGCGCCAGCAAAACGGGGGGCGGGGGGAACATCAACAGGCCCTCGAGCCCTAGTCCGTCCCTGGTCTCTGGGCTGAGAAGGTAGTGGGGGCGACCCCGTGGCGCCACGAGTGTTATCCGAAAACCGACACTCGTCTTCCAAAAATTTAAGGAGGTCGTCAAAGGGGGGAAGATGGGTGGCACTATCCCCACCATACTTCTGCTCAAAACGTGATCTCAGCTCCGCGGGGAGCAACTGCAGCACTATGTGCACCAACAAGTAGGACCAATGTTCTACCGGTAACTCCAAGCGTCTCAAAGCGTTGGTCGCTGAGACCAACGGGTTCAGCAAGTCAGTGCGCAACGTCGACGTGCTGACAATGGCCGGTAGCCCTAAAATCTGGTCGATGTGCACATCAGCCAGGCAGCGCTTATTCTGATACCGTCGGGAGAGAAGCTCCAGAGCGGTCGGGTAGGAGGAATCCGTCACCGGCAAGTGCTGCACCAAGGCTCTGGCTTCGCCCTCCAGGACAGACAATAAATAGGCCAGCTTCTGGGCAGGTCCGAGGTCCGAGCGTGCATCCACAAGACTTTCAAAAAGATTTAGGAAGCCCAGCCAGTGGTCCAAGCAACCGCCAAAATGTGGCAGCTCCAGGGTGGGCAGCCTACTAAATACTCCAGGGCCTGCAACAACAGGGGTCTGCGGCTTGGCCGCATCAGGCACCCGGCTCTTCAAAATTTCCCGCGCTCGTAGACATATGACATCCCCCAGGTGGACAATCTGGTCATAGTCACCCAAAATCTTATCAAGGGCTGTCTGATCCATCACCCCCAAATCCACGTCCATGATGTACTCGTTGAAGCGTGTGAGCGCAGCATCAGCTGACTTGATCCTCTCAATCACTTGCCCATACCGAGCAAGGGTGAGCTCTTCCAATTCTACACGCTCAACCGTTGCAGCTGCCGATGTGAACCATCTCAACTGTGAGGTCAATCCGGCAGCAGCCTCCCTGACTGCCCTTAATGAGGCCATTGCAACAATCAAATATTAATACAAATCGGTTAAAATTCACTAACTAAACAAACAATGACTTGTTAGCCAACCGAGCAATCTCAACAAAATAAAAACTCAAATTCAATTATTTCAAGTCCAAATCCGACCCTGTACTTATTCCAAGTATGAATCTAGCTTGGTACAGATGGCTAGTTACAAAATAAATAACAATTCAATGTATATATTGTGCAGGATCAACACGAATAAACATCAATAAACACAACAATTGACTGTATAATATTGAGCCGGACAATCTCTATCAACACAGTCCAACAAGTACCACAAATGCAACAACCAATACACACAATTCAAGTCCTATTATGTTAGACTATGTGTAATTATTATTTAGATAACCTTTTAAATTCAGATCAATGACATTCAATTATTAATTGCAACAAATATACCAAATTATGTACCAAATTATATCAATAATTCCTAATTTCACAAATAAATCCTACTTGTCAATTCAATACCAAGGGGCTAGCACTACAAATTACAGTACAACTACAAGTACTATTTGAGCCCGGCTGACAAAGCAATATATTCAAACTTATCAAGTTATAAGTTATGTTAAGTAATTAAACTAAATTTATTTTCAAAACTTCCAATTAACCAGTGGATCTTATATTATAAGAGCCACGCCTGCTACCAGAATGAATCAGTGGATCTTATAAGAGCCACGCCTGCTACCAAAATGTTCAGTCCCACAATTGGCCAGTGCAACGGTAACTGGATGGTCTGAACTGTCCACGGTACGTGGAGCTATAAACGTTGCTTACAATCAACAATAAACAAAAGGCCTATAGCCTCTGAGGCTTTATGAATACATTATTACCACTAACCTTCTGTGCTGGGTTCACCAAGCTTCGACCTTCCAAGGTCACGCCCCAAGTGTGGTATATATGTAAATATGAGGTGAGTAAATGAAAGTGTGATGCAAGTCAAGTTTGTGGACGTTCACAAGGCGCCAGTCTCCAGATGGCGTGGTTCCAACAGCATCACAGCCTAACTCGTTTCCAGCAAGCGCGTGCTACGCGGATGAGGCAATAAGGCGATGTGTTCCGAGAAATATCCCTGGATTCTCATCAATCAGGGATTACAAAGTTCAATTAAACACTGTGGTAGCTATTTATCACTACTTTTTTCCAACTCGAGCGCGTGCCACGCGGATGGCCACAACCGGCGTTAGATCCAAAAATATCCCGGGGTTTTCGTCAAATGGGGATTACAATTTCAAACAATTGATAATCGCGACCCAATTATCGGTTGCAACAGGCGATTCCAAACGATATTTTACCAATTATAATTAACTCAACAGGGTCCCATGACCGACATTTTCAACGGGGAAGCAAAGTCTATCTGTCAAGTCAGAGTAATGTCAAGATCAAATTTCCTTATGTCAAAAGGGTGCGTTCGGAAACATTTGGTACTAAACAGAGATCATTCATCCATTCACCTTAAGAGGTGAGTTTACTCCTATATTTGTGTAAGATTTTTTTGTATGAAATAGATGAGTTATGGGATATCTGGGAATTTTGCAGGGAACTTTTAGTCCTATTTGATCTATTAATTTAGTGCTGTCTAATTTACGATTAATCAGTTTGAAGAAGAACATTAAATCATGTATCAGTCATCGGTCGCGCAGTGTATTCATTTGATAACATTGAGTACGTTGCTTATATGGACATCGAGGAGATATATCACCGAAGGTATACGCTAAATGTTTTGTGAAGGCCCTTTGGATATTTTCTATTCTTTGTGAGTGAACTGCGTAGTGTGGATTCCACACCACGCTGGCAAATTCTAGGTGGCTCCGAACTAAGGCATTATATAGCACAATTTTTGTTCTTACTAGCTAGATATTTAGTAGTTGCATAAGTTTGGGCAGGTGGCTTGTTAATTATTATTGGTAAGGAATAGCGTTGAAAAAAGCAGGAAAAATTCCCGTTTCTTTCCAATTCCGCTGTTTTTTTCAATGTTTCATTCGAAAGTTTCAAGAAAATTTGCCAGTATATATTTCATGTTTTTTTCCAGTAAAACCGAAAAAAACCGAAGAAAATGAAAGAAACGGGAAACATTTCATGTTTTTTTCAAATACGTACTTTCAAATAAGGAAAACACATGTGAAATTATGGCAAACTTCGCTGAATACCAAGCTAGAAGTGGTTTTTGGGCCAATGAAATAATTTGGCAACCAGTAAACAATTTACACCCTCGCGACTGGTGGAAAGGATTTTGTCACTCTAAACAACTTTCATATGCTGCCTTGTTGAGTATTCCACCTTCATCTGCGGCGTCTGAAAGAAATTGGTCTATTTTTGGTCGAACGCATACAAAAGATAGGAATCGCCTTCTTCCAGAACGACTTAATAAACTTGTTTACGTTCGATCAAATTTACATTTAATGCAAGCTAAAAAAGAAATATTCGAGCTCGAGCGTGAAGCTGACGATTCTTCGGGCAGTGAAATTGAGACTGTGGCCGAGGAGAGCTAAATCAGTTATTTTTACCTATTTGTTCCATATTTTACCTATTAAAAATATTTCAATAAAACATGAATAAAACTTGTTTTTTTTTCAACTTTTCAAAACATCTTGCGAAAAATTCGAAAGAATCCTGTTTCTTTCCAAAGGATTCTTTCTGTTAATTTTTCTATGTAACATTCGAAAAAAACGGAAAAAAACACAATTTGTTTTTTTCGTGAAAAAAACAATTTGTTTTTTTCGGCATTTTCAACGCTAGTAAGGAATATGGATTATGTACATGTATGGACTATGTACTATGAGTTAAATAATATAACTAACACGGAGAAACAAAGGTAAAGTGAATTATTTCATAATCAATTTTATTTTGTGTACTATATTCACCTGATAATTTTCTTTTCAGGGTTCCGTAGTCGACGAGGTCGAAACTATAAGGAATAGTTTCGCCATGTCCGTTTGTCTGCGGCTTAGCTCAGACACTATTGGTACTAGAATGCTGTCATGAATGTAATATTAATCACGATGACAGTTTTAAAATAAAATCTTATTCAAAATTTTTTAGGCCACTGCCCTACACGCAAAGAGGGAATGGTTTCTTTTTCAAGCTTAATGGGAGTGGGGAAATTATCAATTCAGTGATCCATTTGCAAAAAGCTATAAAGTGCTAATTTTCGTTACAGTCAAGTGTAGAACGGGGGGTGGGGATCAATTAAGTAGTTGTAAAAATCTAAACGTCATGGCAGTAGTACCTACATCTAAGAAAGTTAAAAGGAAAACTATCAGACCTAAATTTACGAGTAATAGTCGAACTGCTTTCGGACTAAGTCCATTCAAAAATATTTATATCAATTTATTATTTGTGTAAAACTGAGTAGTTTGTTTTAGTTGGTCCATAGTACGGAACTCTCGGTCAGCTAATCCAAATCGAACTTAGCGTGGTATTAAACTATGGTACCCTACACTGCGCGTGGCCCGACTAGAGATGTAAGTGCTGTATTATACCATTTGTATTGAAATGTATTAAACGAAAAATACCGTATAATACGGTATTATATCATTTGCTACGGTATTTTATGTATAAATCGATTGTTTCTATATTTTTTATGTAAATTATCTGAGTAATCATTAAAATACCTAAGTACTGAATACGGTGGAAAAGCACAGAAAAAATGAAAATATTAAAGGAAAAAGAAGCCAATTAGAAAATCACGTCAATGCGACGACATTAACACGGCGCTAACGCAGCGCGGTGGTGTCGACGGCGACGAATATCTGTGAAGTTTAATTACTAAGTAATCATTAAATTAGAATTAGTCATTCTAAAATATAGAATACAATCGAAACTTAAAATATATTTAATTTATTAAACTAAAACTCTTCGTAATATTGCAAGATCTTAAAAAGTGAATCAAAATATAAAATACATAAAATACCAATAATACCGTAAGTTATAATAAAATACCTGTTTAATACATAGCCTTTTGGTATTATACGGTATTTTTACAACACTAGGCCCGACACGCACTCTTTAGCTTGGCTTGTTCTTTGACGCCGGAGTCATAATCAGAAAAATATCGTAAGTTAAAACATAACCCTGCTTTCGGGCTTCGCCGCAGTCAGGTAAAAACAATGATCTTAAGGTGTTGGTAGGCTTAAGCAGCTGGATTCTGTACCATTTATTTAAATTTAATAATTCCATACTCAAACCAACGCTCTTCGCTAAAACCATGCCTTCTCATAATATTTAATCTCTTTTCTTGTCAAATTTGTTGTCAAATATTTAGTGTCAAATAACAAGGCATTGAATAAAATAAAAAATAATGTTATATGCAAAAAGACACGGAAGTTCAGTTAGTGCGACATGTAGAATGCTACATGTCTTCGTAAATTAAAAGGTTAAAAGCTAGTAAAATCATGCCGCTTTCTGCGAACTTTCGACGAGGTAAGCGCTTCTTACTACTCAACCATAACAGCTATCGTCATAGATGAACTCGACTACCTTGCTGACATGGTTTGGTGGCATAAAGTCTTTAGCATTACCGCGTCAGTAACACATAGGCACTTACAATTTAGACGTTGGTTGACTTTTTCGTTATGAGGTAAAGAGGGTGACAAAATGACCTTGATGTTGTTACATTGGTTACAGCATCAAGGTCATTTTGTCACCCTCTTGGTTTGAACCACTATCCGGCCGCCGCAGGTATGGGCTTACTGCGAGCAGGGGTAACTCACCATCAGTAAGGGCCAAGCCCGAGTCGATACGGCCGGTCGTGTTTTTCGCACGCCTCAAAGTACAGCCAGCAGCATTGACGGAGCTCGATAGTGCCAATGCCTGCTACAGTTACAGGATTTTTTTTCTGAGAGACCTCGGCCCTGGAACGCAAAGTTAACTAAAGGAATATAGTTCGTGAGTTTTCAGCCATTAGATGACTGACACTCCCTTTCGTTTCAGGCAGACCGGGGGGAGTCAATTTATGATGAATTAATTACTAGGAAAAAAGAAAAAAGCCATTTACGTTTCCTTCAAATCTTTGCTCTTTGATTTGCAAAGGCACTTCTTGTCTGAAAGTTTATCAGAAAGTGACAAATGAAGCCGGTTATTTCTATTTCTAGATAAGGCTAGGGTACAAATTGCCTTTCTTTAAGAGTTTAAGCTCCTCTAATAAATCAAGCTTCACTGGGCTTAGATAAGTTTGACTAATTCTTGGTTTTCAAGGGCAAATGCCGAAGTATCTTTGACAGAGATTAGCCGGCAGCTTACTCCTTGGATTGCAAATTACATATAAATTTATAGGCGTAGGCACGACTTAGGTACGAGTTTTTTATTAGATTACTTTGAGTGTAATTTCCATCATAACCACTGCTGTTAAAAGAGTGATGGAAATCATTAGGAGAGAACCGACATAGCATAAGCTATGGTCTCTTCCTGGCTATCATATGCAGACGTTGACAATCGTAATAAATAAATAGATAGTCAAAAGCCAAGTAATCTGATTCCGGTCTTGCCTAAGTTTTTACTAATACACAAGCTATAAGATGTGGTGAGACAGGCAGTCACTTCAAATAAAATACACGTATTCATCTGCTGAAATTGTTGTTGAGTGATAGAGTGAGTAGATCTGGTAAATTACGAAATGCGTTATATGTATCCTACGTACCTAAGGGAATTCAGACGGAATTGATGAATTTTAACATCACGTACAACTTTTTTATTTCAGAAATGCTAACGGCTTTAAAAAATGCAAAGAAGAACAAAGACGAACGTAAAGATAGTGATGAAGTCGACGATGGAGGTGGTAGCAGTGGAAATGCTACTAGAGTTGAAGTAACACCTGCTGTTTCAGAAGAAAATATCAACCCTTCTCAAAAAACTGAAGTCAAAAGTAGTAAAACTGACACTACTCCAAAGGCTAGTAAAAAGTTATCCCGGTCCAAGATCCAAGAACAAAAATAGAATTTGAATATATCGTCATTTTAGTAACTACGTTAACATTAATCATAGAACAATATACAATCTATCTTCTATATTTATAAATAAAAATAATTATTGCTATGTTTGTCCTGTACGCGTTCTTAATCCATCGATCGAATTGTGACGAAACTTTCGCGGATGTTCTGAGGAGGCAAAAGAAGTTGTCTGGACCAATAAACCCAGTGCCATATGTGAGAAATTTTGACGCGAACGAAGTTACAGGAAGAAGATTAACCATCATCATCATCTGTTTTGCCTTTTTTCCCAACTATGTTGGCGTGGGCTTTCAGTCTAACCGCATGCAGCTGAGTATTAGTGTTTTGCATGGAGTGACTGCCTGTTTGACCTGCACAATCCAGTAGCTAGGTAACTACCCCTTGGCAACACCAGTGTCAGATTTACTGGCTTTGACTGTCAAAGATGTCCAATGACATCCGAGACCAACGGCTTAACTTGCTTTTGCGAGTCCAACTTCTAAACTGCGGGCTACTACTGAGAATTTTCTATAAAAAAACCAATAGCACTTTATGCTCGACCTGGGAATCGAACTAAAGACCAGCAGTTGCGCTTGCGACCACTAGAATAACGAGGTAGGAAAAAGCTTAACGAAACATATTCTTCTTCTTCTTTGGTCTGGTTTGCGTACTCTGCACGAGACCATTGTGCGTGAGCCGTGTCGGCCGTCACTCCATCCAGCCAACTTCCCTTCAGAATCAGATCAGGTCTGTCGGTCTACTCAGGATGTCTGTAAGGCAACTCAATGATCCGAGGGTTTGTTTCCGTATGTCGGTGATTTCCGTGCACTCCTGCAAAGGGGACTGTCCGTTAAACCTATTGTGTGGTAGTGTTTGTTCAGTGAGCAGTGCCCGGTGATGGTCCCCGCCACCATTCGCAGGCTACCTCTGTCCATGTGTAGGAGGCGTCTGGTTAGTTTTTTTTTATCGAGATTTGGCATCGCCTCCCTGGATTGTCTGCAGCCTGGTGCCGAGAACCACCATTTCTGGGCTTGATCGTGTGTGTGTTCATACATATTTATATTAGCCGAAAATATTGAGTTGAGTTGATAGAGAGTAACTTAGAAGAATACAGACGAGTTTTATTTTATGCGAACGCTTTTTTTGTAGCTATATAAATATTTTATGCCCAAGCTAAAATTACCCGCTGACTCGTATGCTATATTTCTTTTCTGGTGTTCGCAAATTTGACCAATAACAATAAGAAATGACCTTGGGACCTCCTTTTCTTAGCTCTCAGCTATATTTTAAGAAAAGAACAAACGATCACAATTCTGTCCATTTTCGGCATTTTCGTTAAAAAAATCATATTTCTTAAAACTGGCTCGAACCAGAGACCATCAGGAATTAATAGTTTGCTTTATTCGTGTGTCTTTATTCGTCGGCCAGTGCTATGTGGGCCATGAACGGTTACATTTAGTTGAAATAATGGTTAAAGACTATGATAAATTGTATTCATTTTATAAATAGGTAAAAATAAGAATATAACACGTCAATCTTTTTGTTAGCTTTTCCATTGCCATACAGAGTACCAATACTGCCAATGCCGTTAATATAGTCAGTCTCTTGGTTACGTTATATGCCCACAGCGTCGAAGATAAACTTTTAGATGCCTTATTTTAGTTTGTAGCGTAGTTTAAATTTATATATTACAAAGAGGTATTTGTTTGTATGTTTCTATATTTGTATGTAAGGGGTAATCTCAGGAACAAATGATCCAATTCTATACATTTTTCATTGGTTGTAAGCTGCTTTATACGTGAGTGTTATTTAGTACTTTATAAAATATATATGAATAAATGTGTGTACCAATTGTCATATTTGAGAATTTATTAGTTGTGTAGATTAATGTCTGAGATGATTGCTTAAGGAAAACACCATACAGATTTAAGTGAATCTGTCTAAACAGTGCAATCATTATAAATAAAACCTTATATAAAAAAAATATACTAAAAGTTACGCAATCATTATTTGACTGGCCATGTTTATATTGACTGTAAATCGTAATGTTGGTGATTAGAGAGACAAGGGTAGAATTGATCGAAATAGTTGCGCGACTCGGTGAGGCGGCGCGTCGCGCGACCTTTTGGCGCCAGCCTGTAACGGCCCTGAAAAGGTTAAGTTGAAAACATACTGCCTGCTTTACGAGTTTTAGAATTCGGAATGCTCTTGAAAACACTGCATTGTGCTACGAGTTATGTATGTACTTATGGGATTGGTTTCCGGCTGTATGGTGCATCCATAATGCAAACGCAAATGTCACTGTAAAATGTCTAATTGGTGCAAGTAGCCCAACCTAAACTATGTCTACTTGAACACTAATAATCAAAATATTATGCAAAAATGCTTGCATGCATTCGCGAGCCTACTGATGATCTTATAAAAATAAAAATATTTTTCGAAAATCCATGTGCACACACACACATACATGCACCGTACACCGGCTTTTCTTATCTGATTCTTGAAGTTACTTAAAGAGCGGAGTTGTAAAAACAAATAAGAGAGATGTATTATTATCAGTTAGCACCTAGGTACAGACGCCAGCACATGAAGCTACCCGAAACTGTCAAATTTTCCCAATCAACCTTGAACCTAATTTCTTTAACTATAAAGTTGAAAATCTATTAAAGAAATTTGACAGATTGTAGTAGCTTGATGTGCTGGCGTCTGTACATGAGATTTGTGTTTATTTATTTATTATGAAGAGGCTCATTTTGTTTCTCAAAATTGTGCGCAAAATGAAAGTGTGAGTGAGTAATAGCATTATGTTTACTGAGGTTTTCTGACAATTTATCAAGCTCATTTATTCTTTATTACTTATTTTCGGCACAAAATGAGCAGTGTTTGTGTAATACTAACATGCTTAATAAAGCACCTAGAATAAAAATGGTTACCAACGGTACTTCTATAAAAAATACATTTACGTTGGTTTTGGAAACCAGAGTTGTCAACCCAGTAACAGTTTATTTCTCTCCTTTCTTTCCCCGTTTTTCTCTTTGCACATATTTTTCTTACTTTTCCTATAAAATTGTAATAACAAGATCTCAATTATGTAATGATATAAATCCTACAAATACTGTCTGGCGACGTCCTAACATCTGTAATTTGTTTCATTTGGGTTGTGGATCGAGTGTCGCCGACGTGATAATGTTACCCAGTTTCAAGGCCACTCCCAATGCGAACATTCAATCAGCTGCAAGGAGAATATTTGCTTTTTAGCTTATTTTTAAAACCGTTGAGTCTACTTTTGTAAATACAATATTAATGATTTACAAATAATATCGATTTATTTATTACTAAAGTCTAGACTAGCTTATACAGGGTTATTGGAAATATGTCCCGATCCTGTTAAGGGCGTGTAAATGAGGTCATTAACTAACAAATAACATGTTCCGCCATCAAAATAGATTAGTGATTTTTAGGAGAAAATAAATATTTATTTCATAAGACGTTGCAAAAATCATAAAAATAGTAGTAAGTAATGAATCTCTTTTTTCAAAAGTACGGAGGTTTTTAATTGTTTTATGTTTTTTTTATTATGCGCAACTTAATTCTTTAGCTATTTAATAAATAATAATGCTAAACGTGCTTTCGTTTTTTTTTTATAAATTTTTAAAAGAGATAAAGTCCTATTTCATTTTAATATTAAAAAAAAAATCTCGATAATGGTATACTTTAGGCCTAGAAACTTAGGGTTGATTTGTTAGTTAATGACCTCATCTACACGCCTTTAACAGGATCGAGACGTATTTCCAATAAACCTGTATAATCATAGACTAATATTAAATTCTCTGTATTGATTTATAATCCGCATAAAAACTAGCTAGCTGGTTCTCTTAATAAAAAGAAAACTAACTGAGTGAACCCAAGGAAGACGGTAACACAGTGGTCACATGCCACTGTACCATGTAGCGAGGCGTAGGGGAAATCCCTTTACAGTCTCCCCAGGTATGAGCCCTAATGGGCATTGCATAGAGAGGGCTCCGAAGTGGTCTCTTAAGAGGTAATAGGGGGTTCTATGTGTTGATGATGATGGTGTGGGTGCCAGGGTGGTTTTAGTAAGTAAAAAATCCTACACTCCCCAATCTTTTTCTCCAAAAGTTCAGGCGCTTTTCGAAGATTTCTCCGTGATAGCAAAAAGAAAAAGGTTACTGTTAGCCTGCATCATCCCACTACTGGACACAGGTCTTTCCCCAAGATTTCCGTGGTTCTCTCCAGGGCCAAAATAAACCACAGGTCGTTAGTTTGGTCCACCTCATCCTGCCATCTTCTACGAGGTCTACCACGACGCTTTCTGGCTGAATTAAGGCTCTAGGTAGTATTGATTTTGGCCCACAACTCATTGGGCATGTGGTTGACGTAGCCAGCCCAAAAAAAGGTAACTACTTAATTCTTCGCTCAGTGTAACGTTCCAGAGTGAATTTCAGTGTTGTCACACATGTAAAACGGTACACGTACCCTACGAAGGTAGGTCTCAATTTACATTTTGTTTCTTTCTCGTTGGTGATAGGAATCGATTTTTGCGCACGTTGCCTACGTGCGCAAAAACTTTCAATGCCGGCTTAGCCTACCCGAATCCCGGAATCAGCGGATAAGTGATAACTGCCTCCGTGGTCGAGTGGTTTAGGCGTTTGCCTTGTGACCCAGTGGTCGTGGGTTCTATTCCCGCGGGAAGCATAGTTTGTAAAGTTGTGTCCAGTTTGGCTAGGACATTGCAGGCCTGAATCACCTGACTGTCTGATAAAAAGATGGTCCCGTGCTTCGGAAGGCACGTATAAGCCGTTGGTCCCGGTCGCCAAATGGCGGTCGTCAAAATAGACCACGTCAGAGGCCCTAGAGGCGGTCTAGAAACTCTGACACTAGGGTGTATGGGGTCGTTAGACGTCACTCACCCACACGATAAGAAGAAGCGGATAAGTCATTGTTACCACTAAAATAGTTTGTATAAGGTTAAAATATTTCAAACTTGGTGTATACGTTGTTTAGGAAAGCTACTTAGACGTCATTTGTGTAGTTCACGTAATATCTATGTTTGCAACTTTGCCTGTGTTGAGGCGGACTGGTAGGACACTTCTTCCTGTATCAACTTTACCCAGACTTCGCTTAGAAGATATCGGCCGCAAATCGGTGTTTTCAGTGAGGATATTAAGTAAAAGGGAGATACGGAGGTATTATCATACACATAAGATTTAAAATAGTTTAAGACTGCATGCCCTGGGTATATTGCAAAGACAATAAAAAAGTGAGTTTCAATAAGGATTTTGTTGCTAAAATAATTACAGCTGAACAGGCTGATCATTAAGGTTAAGCAACGCTTGCCGAGGTTGGTCCATGGATGGGTGACTATATTAACATAATATAAAATTAAAAAAAAAAAAAAAAAAAAAAAAAAAAAAAAAAGCATACTAAGCCGTTGGTACCGTCTACTACTTGTAGATAGATAGAATATACTTTTTGTAGTACACCAATAATTGAAACACACTTAAATAATAATAATGTTAAAACGATTTCGGGGCAGTGGTCCAACTGCCCTGTCCAACTAGTTGGACCATGGGTCTTTAGTACACATAAAGATGCAGTTGAGGTTTTTAGAGTTGGCAAGTTAATTTTTAAATGAATTGGACCACGGAACTCTCAAAAGGTGCTGTGGTCCAACTATTTTTAAAGGTGGACAACTGCCCCTAATAAAGACCCATGGTCCAACTAGTTGGACAAAGCAGTTGGACCACTGCCCCGAAATGGCTAAAACATTGGTTATAATGGCGGTCTTATCGCTGAGAGCGATATCTTCCAGACAACCTTTGGAAGGACTTTACAAGCTTTAATTGAAATTTGGGAGGGCTGAATTAGTGTACTACAAATACTCATCCGGAAAACCGAAAAATATGTACAATACATAAGTACATAAAATATATAAATGTAATGTGTTCTTTAACAACGTGTGGAGAAAAACAAAGGAATAATCATAAGTTTGAGAGAAAATGATTGGCAACCGAGCTTGTACCCTCTAGTAGCAGTAGTTCGGTTGTTAGTTCAGTTGACAGAACTACTGAAACTTTCAGTTGCGATAGTTCGGTTCTAACAAAGCACCGAACTACTGAAACTTAAATATTTACCCCTTTAGTTCGGCAAATAAACTAAACATACCTATAATGTAAACAAATTAAAAAATTAACTTATATTTTTGACAGTAGTTTAAAAGCAATCTGGCACAGTTCTGTAGGTTACTCCATGTAAAACAGAGTCGACGACGGACGGCCCCGTCGACGTCGAGGCGGTGGCGCTGTGGTTTCGCGGGGCGATGACGCAGATCTGCGACGCGTCCATGCCCCGTGTCCGCCAACAGTCCGCAAGGCGCCAGGTGTACTGGTGGACCACCGAGATCGCGCAATTGCGCGTAGCGTGCGTTGCGGCTCGCCGCCGGTACACCCGATACCGGAGACGACGTCGACGGGATTCCGCCGAGGAGGACGCGCTGTATGAGGTGTACCGCGCGTCCAAGGAGACTCTGTGGCTGGCCATCGGCGACTCAAAGTTGCGCGCCAGGGAGGAGCTGCTGGGGTCCCTGGATCGGGATCCGTGGGGGCGCCCCTACCGTTGGGTACGGAGCAAGTTGCGTCCCTGGGCGCCTCCACTGACGCGGAGCATTGAACCCCAGTTGCTAGAGGCGGTGGTGTCGGCCCTCTTCCCAGGGCGACCGGGACACGTTCCCCCGGCGATGGCTTCGCCCTCAGCCACAGACTGTCCAGAAGAAGAGGAGAGCACCGATGTCCCCGAGGTGACGCAAGCAGAGATGGGAGCGGCCGTGTCGCGACTCCGGGCTAAGAACACAGCGCCCGGACCCGACGGAGTGCCTGGTCGAGCTCTCGTCCTGGCTCTGAAGGAGCTAGAGCCCCAGCTGAGAAGGCTTCTCACGGCATTCCTCGAGCAGGGTCAGTTTCCCAGTGTGTGGAAGGAGGGGAGACTGGTCCTCCTCAGGAAGGAGGGGCGCCCCGCGGACTTGCCGTCCGCGTATCGGCCCATAGTGCTGCTTGACGAGGCGGGCAAACTTTTTGAGCGTATCATCGCAGATCGCCTCGTCAGCCACTTGTGCAGGGAGGGGCCGAACCTGGACGACAACCAATTCGGTTTTCGTCGGGGGCGCTCCACCATAGACGCCATCATGCGCGTGAGGGCCCTGGCGGAGGAGACGGTGTCCCGGGGTGGGGTGGTGGTGGTGGTGTCTTTAGACATCTCCAACGCATTCAACACCCTACCCTGGAGTTGTATTCGGGAGGCCCTGAAATACCATCGCGTGCCTCCCTACCTCCGCCGTACAGTAGGGGCTTACCTGGAGGGTAGATGCGTCACCTATCGGGGACGTGACGGTGCTGGTCGGCACCTCACGTCGTGCGGTGTTCCACAGGAATCGGTCTTAGGACCGCCCCTGTGGAACATCGGCTACGACTGGGTGCTGAGAGGCGAACTCCCGCCGGGCGCCGACGTGACGTGTTATGCGGATGGCACGCTCGTAACTGCCCGGGGGAGCTCGCACAGGGAAGCAACGTTGTTAGCCACGGCTGCGGTGTCACAGGTGGTGAACCGCATCCGGCGCCTGGGCCTGGAGGTGGCCCTAAACAAGTCGGAGGCCATGGTGTTTCATGGCCCTCGACGGGCGCCGCCGCCGGGATCACACATCGTGGTCAGCGGGACCCGGATAGCTGTCGAGTCCACCATGAAGTATCTGGGATTGGTGCTCGACAGCCGATGGGAATTCGGGCCCCACTTCCGGCGGCTGGTGCCCAAGTTGATGGGCGCAGCGGGCGCGCTTTCAACGTTGCTTCCCAACTTGGGGGGCCCGAGCGCCGCCTGTAGGCGGTTGTACGTGGGAATCGTGCGGTCCATGGCCCTGTATGCGGCCCCTGTGTGGGCGCTGGACATGACGGCCGGCACTCTCGCCATTCTGCGCAAACCGCAGAGGGTGATGGCCGTCAGAGTCGTCCGCGGGTACCGCACGATTTCCTACGAGGCGGCTTGCGTCCTGGCCGGATCCCCGCCCTGGGACCTAGAGGCGAAAGTACTCGCGTCGTTGTATCGATGGCGCGAGGAAGAGCGGGCACGGGGCTCGAGGCCGGTGCAGCGGCAGATCGCGCTGCGCCGAGAGGAGCTCCGTCAGGTCTTGGTGGCGGAATGGCGGCAGAGGCTTCTGCGCCCTACCGCCGGCCTCGCTACCGTCGAGGCGATCCGGCCAGTACTCGACGACTGGCTCGGGAGAAGGCACGGCTCTCTGTGGTTTAGAGTGACACAGGTGCTGTCGGGGCACGGCTGCTTCGGCAAGTACCTGTGCCGCATAGACAGGGAGCCGGACGCTCGGTGCCACCACTGTGTCCATTGCGGGGAGGACACGGCGCAACACACGCTCGCCGAGTGTGTAGCTTGGGAGGAGCAGCGCCGTGTCCTCACAAATGAAGTAGGAGGCGATCTGTCACTGCCGGCCGTAGTGCAGAGTATGGTTGGCAGCGCAGAGTCGTGGGACGCGGTGGTATCCTTCTGCGAGGACTTGATGTCGCAGATGGAAACTGCGGAAAGGGAGAGGGAGATCTCCACTCCCTTCCCTGGCCGCAGAAGGCGCACCGGGCGCAGGGGAAGGGCGGACAACGCCCTTTTCCAGCCCCCATGAATTCCCGAAAGGCGGGGGGAATGTCCAGGGGCGAGGGACTTGGGGAAGTCCCCCGCCCCCTATTCGATGGACCCGAGTCGCAGGCGCGCGCGGGTGTCGGCGCGCGCCTCTGAGGCGATGCACGGGGTAGTTCAACACCTCACTACCCCGTGCAGGAGGCGAGGCCGGGACAGACCCGGCCAGCACTAGTGCGGGGCTGCGGAAGAATTAGGTTTCCCGCGGCCCCCCGCGCACGTGTGAGAAGACACCGGGGTGGTTTTAGCCGGTAAGAATCCGGCACGCCCCTCCGCCATTCCGCAGGCGGAGGTAGTCCATGAGGATTTCCCCCCGTAAAAAAAAAAAAAAAAGTTTTCAAGCGATTGACTCCTGCGCTGCTTGCCGTGGATCCGATTCCCGCACCGCAACAAATGTTTGTATTGTCCGCAAATAACTCTTCCAACAGAGAATTCGTAGTGCGTGTATTCAAAAAAATACCTTTTTTTAATACACGCACTACGAATTCTCGGTATCGTGAGCACCTTTTAACAAAGACTGAGACCTGGAACAGTAACATACAAGATTTTTGAATAGGTCAAGAAATAGTACATTTTGATACAAGTGGAGAAATTCAAGTGGAGAAATTTTGTTATTGCGACCGAGGCGGAGTTACACCCGAGCCGCAAGGCGCAGGGGTTACGGAGCCGAGTACTGCAGTAACAAATGTCTACGTGTATCAACCGAAAATGACGACGCATTTTTATTTGTTTTCCATCGAAGAAGATTATGCAAAGTTGCCATATATTTTAGCTTCGATTTAGATGGCAACAGGCTATCGCAAGCATTTTGAGCCTCAATCACAATATCTGGCAGCGTAGCATCTAAATTGTTCTCATTAAAACTTAAATTCGACATACTCACGCAAAAAACAAATGAATAAGATTTAATTTACTTTTTCCCCTCGCTTTACCTTCGCGGGTTAAAGAAGAAACAAAGGTATGAAGCCGCAAAACAGCCTGATATTAAAATAAAAAGAAAAAAAATATTTTTATTTAGAACGCAAATAAATGTTAATTTGTTGATAAAAGCAAAATTATTTTATAAATAATAATGTTTACTTCTGATATTCTGTACATATACACAATTTTAATTTTCATTAAATATAATGACTTAAAAACATGCGGCTCTTTGCTGTAAAAAAAACAATCACCGCCGAATATAGGGAATTTAATAGTTGTTTAATGTTATATGTGGCAAAATCTGGAATGGTAAACCCTCGTGTGTGAAAAATGAAAAAGATCCATGAGTGTGAAATACATTGCATGTTGAACCTAATCGTAGTGCGACAAGAGCCAGTTTTCGAGGAAGTGTGTTTAAATAATTTTAAAGTACTAACTACGACTTATTACATTCGAGGTCATACCAGAGGAATAATAAGTTACCCAATCTTTATGTCAATCGAGTTGAGCGGGAAGTACCTAGCTAGTTGTACATTTTACAAATGCCGCAATGAATCGCAGCAACGTAGGAACTCAGCCTTCCATACCATAAAGGTACGATTAAAGGTCTATTTTTAGTTACACTTTAGCAAAAAGTTTCAGCTTCTATGTAAGTACAGACGCCAGCACATCAAGCTACAACAATCTGTCAAATTTCTGTAATAGATTTTTAACTTTATTGTTAAAGAAATTAGGTTCAAGGTTGATTGGGAAAATTTGACAGTTTCGGGTAGCTCCATGTGCTGGCGTCTGTACATAAATTTTGTTTCTTTTTTTAAGTGAAAACTTCTTTAGCGGCTTTGTGCACTTTTTTTTTGTAATGGGTAAAAAATGTTAAACTCGCGCCAGGACACGAGACCTGATCGAAAATTCGTAAGACGGACGGAGAGTCTAAAAGATAAACTTTTTAATGTAATATAAATTGTCATGTTTATGTAGGATAGCTCAATAAATAAATATTGTATTCTACCACATAAATGATAGTACTTTTATACTGATAATTAAAGCAATTCGTGCAAAATTATTCCCTAACCATTCCAAAATATCAAAAATGCACAACGTTAATATTCAAGTTTTCACTTCTGCCGGCACTCCCGGAGTGCAACCCGTTGTTTTTTTTTTATTACGAATGAGCCCGCTCTTGATCTCGATCAAACCTGATGGTAAGTGTAAGATGAGGGCTACGATCGAATGACCGAGCTCAGCAGATGCCTGTTCACTCTTGCTTTAAAGGCTGACAGTTCATATGTGGCAGGCAATACAGAAGCCGGCAGAGAGTTCCACACCTTGGCGGTGCGCACAATAAATGTAGAGGAGAAGCGCTTAGTACGACAAGACGGTAATCAAGTGTGCATGGTATATATTCGTCTATACAACGTGTAACGGAAAGGGTATATACATACCAAGGGCACGGCTTCTTTGTGTGATATCAAACGATATTGGAAGGGTTTTGTAATCCTATGTCTACATGTATGAAGCTTATTAGAAATTTTAATACATTGATACCAGAGACCGAATTTTTCAAATTAAGAAGAACGAAGAGAATTATCATTTTATTGGCAAGTGACGTGGAAAGTGATGACCCTCATAGTGCTGTGACATGACACGTTTGTTATTACTGGTATTCAAGAAACATATGAAACCAGACGCGGTACGTCCAACACTGGGTCACGACCCATATGTTAAAATAATAATAGTTTTCTTGTATTCTTTATTTTTCTTACTAACACTTATTTTAAGTTCCTACTGTACTAACATTCTATGGATTCCGTATAACTGAAATAAATATTTTTTATTTTTTTATTATTATTTAATAATTTGGGGTCAATTCTATGAGTCACTTACTTTGCATAGAGACTCCATACCAGGTGTTGTCTTCAGTCCTTTTGGATAGATATGGGGTTTCCGTTACACGTTGTATACCTAATTGGATTGGAATGTCCATTAAATGCATGGTTTAGGTATATCCTCAAATAGTCCTCCTATCAGATTCAGAGAGAGAGAGCTATCTGCGCAGGAGATATTATTATGCACAAGTATGTGCGCAAGTATAAGTGCACTCTCTGTTCCTTTACTCTCAAACCAGACGGGACGGCAATCCGACACGACCGGAAAGAAATCAAGCGCAGGACTACGTGCATACGAGCATTACGTGTTTTCCGAGGCACGGCGGTTTCACGCCACCCACTTTCAAACTCCGAGCTACCCCTGAGAAGTTCCTAATAGAAAAATCCAATATTTACCACTTTTTTCCAGACTCGGGTATCGAACCGGGGACCTCTTGCTGAGCAGTCATGTTTGCGACCACTAAACCAACGAGGCACATATCCTAGTAATATTATGAATTTGAATGTCTGTATTTTTCAATCACGCAAACACAACTAAACAGATTTGAATTAAATTTGACACAGATTGTAGTCTTTTATTTCGTGACCTTTTCTACCGAAGTCACGATATTTTTACGCAAACAAAGCCGCATGACACAGCTAGGTTTTTAATAAAGTAAAGGGTGTGTATTTAATACATTAATCTCATAAATATCCCTTACACTTAATTTACATTATCATCACTAACCTGTGTCACTAATTAATAATAAATAATCATCAAACTACCCAAGCAGCAAAATTCTCCTATAGCAATTGATTTATAAGATTACACGTCTTATAGAAATCTAGTAGACGCATTAACTCAGTCCACTGATCCTGCCAAAGCATCTTCCAAGATGATTTGAAGTACAAGTACTTTTGACCCTACCATTTAGTTTTATAAATGTTAATAGGATTATTTTACACGACTCTTACTAGAGCGGTCAGTCAAGTTCAGTCTTATAAGTGCAAGTTATAAAAGTAATTAGCTAAGTGTGACTTTTGATCCGATAATCGCATTTAGTAAGATCGTTTTATCTTGTTAACGTCTTGTTTCATTCTTCTGTAAGACATGCACTTCCTATAAATGCCACAGATATAGCTGCTAGAGGTAAATATATTATAGAACAAATTTAACTTAGTCGTGACCCTTAATGGATTTTTAGCACCAAGCTAGCATAGCCTCTGATTTTTATAAGTAAGATTCTACTTAAATGTGTTCTATATTTGCTATTATTAGAGTAGTCCGCCATCTTGTGATTTGTTAGAGAAAGCTGGAACAATATAAATATGGATTTAAATAAATGGAGACGATTTAAGCGTAGTGGCGGTTATCGAAGAAGAGTTTCGAAAAAGTACTTTGAAATGAAGTCGGTACCGGAGTTCGGATCAAGCGGATCAAAACAAAAGTTCTTAAATAAAAAAGAGCCTGGTGAAGTTTGTGATGGTTCCGTACACGGTAAAATGGAAATAAACTTAGACAACTGGGAGGATAATTTTACAGAGAGTTGTAATGATCAAGAAGATACGGAAAATGCTAGCGGAAGCATTAATAGTGAATTTAATCATACTGAGTTTGATAAAAATTATGAATTATGGATATAAAACAGTGGGCTATTAGGAATAATATATCACATTCAGCTTTAAATGAACTTTCTGCGATTTTAAATAAAAGGCTAAAATATGCTTTATCTAGGGATGCCCGCACTATCCTTAAAACTAACAATAAAACAATAGACGTTACTACTGTGGGCACAGGGCATTATTGGCATGTGAAAAATCAGGTGTGTTATAAAATATATTTTAGTATTGAATACCTACTCTGAACAATGGAACAGTTAATTATTTCGTATAAAAATACTCAACAGCTTTAAACACGTCAATTAAGAAATAATGAAAATTCCTAAAAAAACTTACTAACAGCAAATTTCACACTCATCGGTAGGGAAATGATCATAAATCGCAAAATGCTTGCAATTTTGACACCAAAAAAAAAATCATGGTATAACAATTTTGTCATCTTCCCTTGAGCCACAGTGAAGTGTACCGGCCTATTGATTGTGTCATTTGAAATATTATAGTCACAACCATAACACTTTTTTTAATTTCAAAAAGTGTGTAATTTTCCACGGCCATTTGGCATACTTCAGCTTATGGAAATCCTTTTTAGTTAAAAAATATCAACATCCATTAATACAACCATTTCCAGTCCAGACTAAAATAAGCTGCATGCTGAAAATGTTTAAGAACTTTATAATTACGTATTTAGGAAAAAAAGGCAATGAAAATTTAATTAAATCAATTTTTCTGACATCTTTATTATTATTTTTTTATGGAGTTTGTCTACTGTTTCACTGAATGCTGTAATTTTAATCTAAGTCTGCTTTAAATTTCGTTAATTTACTTTGTATTTGTACATCATCGAATGGTAGGACATAGTGATTCTTATATATTATATGACTGTAACATCTAATGTACACCTACGCTCACAAATAAATACATGAAATGAAATGAAATTGATTTTGTTTGGACACTAGTCTAGGGGTGCAAAATTGCGACCTCTCGCGCCCTGCTCTGGATCAGACTATGGTGCGGAACGAGAGGAAATGGGATGCGGTCGCCTCCTTCTGCGAAGCAGTCATGCTAGCGAAGGAGGAGGCCGAACGCGCAAGGGAGAGGCAACTCTCTTCCTCGCGCCCCAGCCGCCGCGAGAGACGCCCCGGGCGTCGGGGATCACCAGCCGATTTCCGGCCACCGAAGGCGCGGGCCTGCGGACGGCGAGCAGGGTTCGCTCACCGTCCGGTAAGGACCAGGCCCGGGTCGGCGGCGCGTCGTGTTCCACGCGCGCCTCAAAGAGCTGTCAAAACCAGTGACGGGGCTTCATAGGGCCATTGCCTGCCGGGGTTTGCGGGAAAGTTCTACCGAGTTACTGCGGCCCCGGAAATTTAGGGCAGTCGAAAGAACAGGGTGGGTTTTTAGTCAGTAGAAATCTGAAACACCCTTCCGCTTGACCCAGAGCGGAAGAAGTCATTCGATGATTTTCCAACCCCAAAAAAAAGGTGGTGCGAAATTACGTAACAACATTACCTACACACCATAACATAGCGAAATTTTAAGATAATTCATAATTAGGTTAGTATCGGTGACCTGTGGTGATATTTGATATAAGTATAAATATTTGCAACAACTTACAAGATTTGCACATTACCGTATAATTTAAAATGTGAGTTAAATTAAACCCACAGAACCCTAAAACTTAAATATGGTGGCGTAGGTATGTCATGTAAACGTCTTAACTTTGATTAAAAAGTCCTTTAAAGGTTCTGATAAATGCAATGTAATGGCACGTGTTCCGACCCTATGTCGGATAGGTATATATTAATTTATTACTGAATTAACAAATAATGAAAATGTAAATTTTTGAAGGCGCATCAAGATATGTTTATTATCATCTAACACTTCATCAATAAAATGATTTTCGCAAGTTGAGTAGGCACTCTTAACAAAACAGTTACACGGAAAAAGTTACTTTATTATAATGACAGATATTATTATAATGTGACATTACTTAGCTTTTGAAAAAAAAGTAATCAATGTCACACACCAGCACAGTACAATGAATTAACGAAAAAAGAACGAATGATCGACTGAATGAATCTACTAATGGTATTACGTTGATCACTGTAGGATCAATTACTCTAGCGGCACGCGCCCGATATTAAGAGGACCATGATCGCTCTTTTTAGATGCATTTACCGGATTTTTATAGGACAACTGTATTTTGTTAAAGCAATAAGGTAATTATAAAATCAAATAGCACTTTACCGGATTATTACAAAGCGACTATAGGGCGTAATAGTCCTATAAACTGCGCCCAAATGCAGCTCTATAAACGTTTACAGGATTTCTATAGGATTAAAATATACGTGCTCCTAGGATAATTACAGGGCCACATTTTGCTACTTGGGTAGCTTACGAAATCATCAGTTAAGTAAGTACAATTACAACCACAATAATCATTAAATGTAAATGTGATTGGTGCACCAATCACATTTCTTATTCTAATTTTAATCTTAATTTTTTAATCTTATTTCTGATTGTAGTTTGAATCATGGTTTGAGGGTTAATCCTGCGAAGACTCAAGTCATTATTGTTGGCAGCCCTAGGCTACGTTCCAAAATTAACTGGGCGACCCTTACTCAAATCGTTTTTGATGGAGCTGCTATACCTTACTGTGACTCAGTAAAAGACCTAGGTATTTATATTGATAGGGATTTGTCTTGGGGTCCCCAGTTGCAAGAAGTAAGCCGCAAACTGTTTGCCTCTGCGGGGTCTTTACGCAGATTGCGCAATTTCCTGCCGACTGCCACTAAAATTGCGCTTGCCCAATCCCTTCTTCTCCCTGTTCTCGACTATGCTGATGCAAGTTATCCAGATCTTACTGAAGTGCAGCTAGATAAGCTTGAACGACTCCAAAATTTTTGTATCAGATTCATATTTGGTTTGCGCAAATATGATCATGTTTCTGAGTTTGGCATTAAACTCAAGTGGCTGCCGATCGGCCTTCGCCGGAATGCACATATTTTATCATTACTTTACAGTATTATCTTCAATCCTACAACTCCGTTTTATCTCAAAGAACGCTTTAAGTTCCTTCATGACACACATGTAAGAGATTTGAGATCATCGGAGATTTTGAGACTTTCAATGCCTGCACATTTCACTAAATTCTATGGCTCATCGTTTACGGTGCAAGCTATTCGTTTGTGGAATGCATTGCCGGTGTCAGTAAGACAAGCTCAGTCACTGGCTACTAATAAATTAAAGTTTTTAAAGTCCTTCCAAAGGTTGTTTGGAAGATATCGCTTTCAGCGATAAGACCGCCATTGTTACCATAGAATAAGCAATATTGTTAAATAGGTGTGTTTAAATTTTGGTGTACAATAAAGTATATTCTATCTATCTATTTACATTAACTTTCATGTTACATGTTAAATGCGTTAAATTTGTGACAGATCAATATCATTTTTACACAAAAACCCCTTTAGTGGGATAAAAGGTAAAAGTCACAAAATGCTAAATTTTTTATACTTTTTTGACGGTTTAGGCACAGTACTAAAAAAACGTCCCAACTAGCAAAATACCCTTACACACAAAAGTTTGTAAGAGCTCTGGTTTCATAAAAGGTTTATACGTGTTCTGATTAAGCCAGAAACCATAATATCCTTACAAACAAAAGCTTGTAAGAGCTATGGTTCCACATAAGGTTTATATGTGTTCTGATTAAACCAGACACTCTTATAGTGTTATTTTATAAGTCTATTTAAATTTTAAGAGCACTCATACTTGTAACATTATTCTTATAGACGTATATAAGAAAACGTTATATAATATTAATAAGAGCAGTGGTATTCACCGTTTACAAGTCTAATTGTCTTTTATTCTTAATTAATACTTATAAATATACTTATTTTATAAGTACATTCAATCTTAAATGTGACTATACTAAGTGTTTTATTAGACTTCTGTAAAACTAGTATTTTAAGTGCGATTTATCTCACCTAAGACATATTAAAGAGTAAGTCTTACAAGTGTCTTAAACAATTCTCTATTAAGGGTTATTTATTTTCCTTGTTGTGTCTGACACGAGAAATTATTATAAAATCAGGTACATTGAATTAACACTGTGGATTAATTATTTACTTGTACCTATAATGACTTCATTGTTTGGCATGTGTTTGGCTTGCTTTTGCTTATTAAGCAACCCTAAAATTATGAGCAGTATGGCCGTGTAGACTTAATAGTTCTAGGTTTCATTTGACTTTTACGAGTGCGATATAAACCTTACAGAAGAATACTGGACTTATATTGTTCTGATAAAGCACTTATGAGTCGTGCTTGATCGTAATGCCGACATTTCGATATTATTTTACAAATAATTAAAATAATATATAATAAAAGACACATTGTTGAAAAGGCCCGTGAAAATACTGTTATTCAAAGGAGAATGACCAAATTGGACCAAAAATTGGTAAAAAAAGTCAAAGTCTGCCCCCAGATTTGCCACATAGCTCATTTTACAGAAAAGTTCAAATGCAACATTTTATTCTATGGAACCGAAAAAATCTGTCCCACAGAAACATAAATATAACCTAAAATATGATTTTATGAAAAAGTTGCATATTGACCAAATTGGACCAAAAATTGGTAAAAAAAAGTCAGTCTGCCCCCAGATTTGACACATAGCTCATTTGAAAGAAGAGTTCAAATGCAACATTTTATTCTATGGAACCGAAAAAATCTGTCCCACAGAAACATAAATATAACCTAAAATGTGATTTTATGAAAAAGTTGCATATTTTACTTTTTTCCACAGGTAGGTGACCTTTTCTTATCGCAGATAATTAGCTTACACGCGAGTTTGCTTTCTTTGTACATTGTTCAATAGTTGTGTGAGCGAGAAGGCGATAGAGCCACCTTCTCGCTCACACATGTATGCGCTTTGCATTGCAACTGTGCAGTACTTCTGTAACACTCTTCGCTTATAGTTGTGTACTGTGCGAATATTTTCTGTGGATATCCTGTGATTACGTGTTTGACCCTTGCATTACGTTACCTGGACCTGATTTTAAGCCCTGTGATTTGGATACACTGTTTTAAAGATGTTTCGTGCATCTGCTGGACAAGTGTGTCTAGTGTGTGGTAGATCAGTGCGGTCGATCAGAAGAAGAACACTAACTACGCAGCTTTTTGAAGAATATCCAATCGCTGCAAACAATATAACTGAACGAGTTCTTCCTTATCATGTGAGTAACTAAATAAAATACTTAAATGATTACAATAATGACCATGTAACAATGCATAGAGTGCATGTCACGAAAGAAAGCCCGCGGAAAATTGTGGTACTACATTTTTTTATGCAATGTAATGTAATGACATAGACACTAGCGCCGCGTCAAAGGGACTTCAGTAGCGGCCCTATTCATTCATTGGTTTATTCATGTACTGAATAACATTTGTTAAAAAGATGTGTATGTGTGATGTGTAATTGTATCTGAAACTATTTGTTTCAGATACAATTTAACAACGCTGAGTTTATCTGTCAGCCTTGCTGGCGACGCGAGGCGTACCCACCAAGACGTCGTGCGTCCAGTGAACGAGAACAAGAACCACCAGAACGCCCTTCTGAACAGCCAGCAGATCAACCTGTGATAGAACCAGATCAAGCCGAGGTACAACCAGATCAAGCTGTGGTACCGCATGCTGGTGATCAACGTGGAGCAGTAGTTGACGAACAAGATATTCAACATTCTATAATACAGTTACCACATATTAGTCGGGCACAAAATACTTCAAACTCTTGCATTTTATTCGGATGTACAGGCGAGACAAGGCATCGAATACCAAAGCACATGAAAATACGTTTGTTGAAAGATTTTAACTACTTCGCCACACCTTTTGCACGCGTCTGTGAAGAACATTTGCTTTTAAATGATTTTGAGATTTTATTGTCAGCCAGAAATGTAAGTCATGACTTTAACGAAGCTCACATCATGGACATGATGCGGGTTTTGAAAACTATGCCACAAGAGGGAAGGCTGGATTTTGAAAATATAGAAACCATGGATCCAAATGAAGTTTAGTTTCTGACTGGTCGTAGTTTCGAACAGTTCAACAGAATGTTTGTAGAAACGCCATCTTTGTCTAGAAGGAGCAAAAGACCCAAAACCGCTTTGGCAGCATATTTGATTAAGTTAAGAACTGGTGAAGCCAATACAAGACTGGCAGATATGTTTCACATAAGCCGAACAACTTTAGAAAGAGAAATGAAAACCGCAAGAGACTGTATAAAAGAAGAATTTACACCTCTACATTTGGGTTGGGATCACATCACAAGGGAGCAAGTGCTTAGGCGAAACCTTTTTATACCTCAAACTCTGTTCGGAAACCGAGAACAAAACAAATGTATAATTATACTTGATGGTACCTATGTATACATACAAAAAAGTAGCAACTTTCTCTTCCAAAGATTGACGTATAGCCATCACAAGTTCTTAAATCTACTAAAACCATTCCTAATAGTCTGCTGTGATGGCTATATAATTGAAGTAACAGGTCCCTATTCAGCGACTACATCCGATGCAAGCATTTTAAATAAATTAATTGATGGTGCGAACAGTGTTTTTAATTGGTTTTTCCAAGAAGGAGATGTTCTCATTTTGGATAGAGGTTTCCGAGATGTCGTACCAAACGTAGAGTCTTGTAGCTATGATGCCCATATGCCTAAATCTGTTTCAAGGGGCGAAACTCAATTAACAACGGCTGACGCCAATAAGTCTCGATTAGTGACGATTTGTTGATGGGTCGTGGAAGTAGTAAATGGCCGCTTCAAGAGAGATTTTAAGATTTTCAGACAAGTTTATTTTAGCAGAGCTCTGCCTCACATGCAGGACGATTTTAGGAATGCCGCGGCCATCACAAATGCTTTCCACGACCCAATCACTGACAATGTTAATGCTTCTGGTTTTATGGAGAGAATTAATAATAGAGTCAATATTGAAAACTGCCTCGCATAGTATGTCATTGACTATAATCTTAATAGCCGGCGGATTCCGTTTCAAAGTATGTCTGCCGAGTTACCTGATGTAAGAGAATTTCCAAGGTTGTCTGAGGAAGAACTCGTTATGTTTGCGTTAGGAACGTACCAAATAAAACTAGCCAGGAGTTATTATAGTGAACACGCTCGTAATGGCGTATATACAATAGAAGTGTACAGAGAAAATGATGATTTGAATAATCTTTTAAATAATTATAATATAACTGGTAATAACTTCTGGCTATTAAGAGGTAAAGTCCAATCTAGGCATACCCGAAGCCGAATTCATCATACATATATATACTTGTAAACTCAGACCACCTTGGGTTGGAGGCTTTAAATCATTATTATTGTTCGTGTAAGAGTGGCAGACGTACTTTGGGCACATGTGCTCATGTAATGTCTATAGTATGGTTTTTGGCATATGCGCGGTACGAAAATATTGACCATCCAGCACAGTTTTTAGACAGTATTGTAATAGATGAAAATGATTTATAATACGCATTCTATATTACCATCTGTGCAGAATAGTGAGTCATGAATAACATTTAAAATAAATTGTTCGAAAATAAACAATTATTAAATAACTATGTCGTCTTTTTAATTCATTATTCATCTATTTATTTAGTGAATCCTTATAACAACATTTTTAACAAGCAGAAAAAAATACAAAAAAAAAAATTGGTGCAAGCGAAAGTGTATTGTTGCAGTATTATATAACGTCGAATTACTCTGTAACTGTGAGTTGGAATTTGATTCGCATTTGCACACATAGTTAGTCCAACAGTATTAACCCACCAACAAAGAGTCAACCCTGGGGGCAGCAATTTTTTTTTGGTCCAGTGCCCATACTAATTTGGTCATTCTTCAAAATAATCGAGAAAAACTATTTCGCAACCTAATAATCGCATAGTGCGTGACAAACTTAGCTTACACACTAGCATATTGTAGGAAAATAAAATAATTAAGTTTTTACGCGACTTTTTAATATTTTCGTAAAATTTATCTTTAGCTCACGGCGGTTTGTTTTAGGAACGTTTGCGTTAGGAACGTACCAAATAAAACTAGCCAGGAGTTATTATAGTGAACACGCTCGTAATGGCGTATATACAATAGAAGTGTACAGAGAAAATGATGATTTGAATAATCTTTTAAATAATTATAATATAACTGGTAATAACTTCTGGATATTAAGAGGTAAAGTCCAATCTAGGCATACCCGAAGCCGAATTTATCATACATATATACTTGTAAACTCAGACCACCTTGGGTTGGAGGCTTTAAATCATTATTATTGTTCGTGTAAGAGTGGCAGACGTACTTTGGGCACATGTGCTCATGTAATGTCTATAGTATGGTTTTTGGCATATGCGCGGTACGAAAATATTGACCATCCAGCACAGTTTTTAGACAGTATTGTAATAGATGAAAATGATTTATAATACGCATTCTATATTACCATCTGTGCAGAATAGTGAGTCATGAATAACATTTAAAATAAATTGTTCGAAAATAAACAATTATTAAATAACTATGTCGTCTTTTTAATTCATTATTCATCTATTTATTTAGTAAATCCTTATAACAACATTTTTAACTAGTAGAAAAATATACAAAAAAAATTGGTGCAAGCGAAAGTGTATTGTTGCAGTATTATATAACGTCGAATTACTCTGTAACTGTGAGTTGGAATTTGATTCGCATTTGCACACATAGTTAGTCCAACAGTATTAACCCACCAACAAAGAGTCAACCCTGGGGGCAGCAATTTTTTTTTGGTCCAGTGCCCATACTAATTTGGTCATTCTTCAAAATAATCGAGAAAAACTATTTCGCAACCTAATAATCGCATAGTGCGTGACAAACTTAGCTTACACACTAGCATATTGTAGGAAAATAAAATAATTAAGTTTTTACGCCACTTTTTAATATTTTCGTAAAATTTATCTTTAGCTCACGGCGGTTTGTGTTTACACTCTTATTAGGAGATCACAAAGAGGACTACAAGCGATATTACACTTAAAATAACATTAGTAAGAGGATTTTAAGGTTATTTTCCCTTAAAGCATGCCATTGTAAGTCACTTCCAAGTTTGTTTTTCCTTATAAAAGTATCAGCAAGTGTTTTGTAAGTTTAAAAATACATTTCGCGAGACCATTACAAGGCAATTGTAAGGGTGAATATACTTATTAAGTGCGCCCAAATCCACACTTATATATGTCTATAAGTGTGATATAAGACTGGAAAAAATATGGTCTTGGGATATTTGTAAGATTATTTTTTGCTAATATTTATAGGAAACATTGACGACTAGAAAGTAAACTTATAAATAAAAACTTTTTTTGCAAAAAACAAAACCGACTTCCATATCAAAACACTCCAAAGCCAAAAATAATTTTAATTTCGGTAGTCGGTGTTATTGGTTTTGTATTTTCTTTTTTTTCACACCGCCTTCCGAAATTAAAATTATTTTTGGCTTTGGAGTGTTTTGATATGGAAGTCGGTTTTGTTTTTTGCAAAAAAAGTTTTTATTTTCGCGCTTTTTAGTGGGTCAGTGAATTTTCCAAATCGATTCGTAAATGACGGAGTTATGCGCGAACAAAAAACGCAATGCAGAGTAAACGAAAAGATCATCAAGGTAAATTATTTTTTTCGACTTTTTTTGATTTTTCAGAAACGGCTCGTCCGATTTCGATTTCGATTTGGGAAGTATACCCTTTCCAACAAAAAAAGAATTTTTCAAATCGGTTGGCAAGCGACGGAGTTATGCGTGGACAAACATAAAAAAAAAAAAAAAAATTACAAACATCCGAATTGAGAACCTCCTCCTTTTTTAGAAGTCGGTTAATAAAAAAAAAAAAATACAAACATCCGAATTGAGAACCTCCTCCTTTTTTAGAAGTCGGTTAATAAATAAATATTTATTTATTTCAGACTAAGTCCATAGAGTGTTAGTAACAATTTAACCTTATGCTATGCTAGTACAAAAAAAGACAAAGACATAATTAAAATAAAATAATTTGTTTTAATCAACTATGGTAAAAGAAAATTATGCAGTTACTTGAAAACATTCATCATTATAATACTGACACCCAATTTGGCATCATTCTGAGCAAGTTAATAACAGCAGATAGTGAATGTGTGCAGTATTTCCTTATAGTGACGATAGATACGATCATGTAGAAGGTAATGAGCCACGTTGCAACATATTTGTGCGTCGTTTGTGACGAAGATGTCGTTATAATATAATGTATGTTCATTGACGGCGTTTTATCATTAGCACTAAAAGTAAGAAATAACCAGATTGTAGTAATAACAATGTGTTCTGAGTTCTCATTTTTGCATTCAAGTTCTTTGTGTTTGTGTTATATATAAATGAGAACTTATTGATTTTAATGAAAGGTAGAAGGAATAAGTCCCTGAGTCCGATCACCGACCCGCTGGTTTGATTTAAAAAAGAGGGCATCGGGTTCACTGTTACGGCTGCGCTCAGACAAGCTGACGACAGGGTGGAGTGGATGCAACTCGTCAGCTCTAAGCCTAAACCAAGTCTTTCTAGGATGGGCATGACCTTAAGTAATCAAGAAGAGAGACTTTAAGGCAAGGCGTTTCTGGCGTCCCCTAGACCGGTTCGTTACACCGTATACTTACCTCGTCTATCGCTTTCTATCAGACGAAATCAAGACAAAAACAGTCAAAGCTAAATAAAGAAGCTATCTAATAAAAACCATGCCAAATATGCCAATAAATTGTATTACCAGGACATTATTTGACATGCCTTGTTATTCAGAATGTGGTGACTCTTGGGTCACAATGAAATATTCAGGGTGGGGTTGCACTGGACTCTGTAATAAAGTTAACGAGACCACTCATAAAAACTAACAAGGCCTTTTTATTTGGGGTCAAACATTCTATTTTGGGCGTTCCCTAGAGATAAAACAGACAATCTCATATCAGTATAATTTTAAGCAACTATATTTTTGTAGCAGAGCTTTACAATAAGGAAATTAAACGAAGATTTTTTTTAGTTCAAATAAATTCAATACGGGATTCGCTCAGAAATAGGGCAGCAACAGACAATTGTTTTTTTTCTTAATGTGAAACCACAAACAACCAAGACGCTATCAAAGACAATATCAATAACACAGCTGAAAGTTCACGTAGACTCTGAGGGTAGAAAACTTGGAGTCACGCACTCACGCTATAATTCTTTTGACTTTTTAAAAGCTAAAAGTCGTTTGTGTCGCCAATATCAACGCAAATATCTTCTTGGTGTCTTAAAGGAGATGTGGAAGCTGTCTAGTTTGGCGTAACGACGCATTCGTCGAAGCTTACTGGACACGTAGAGAAACCGCACTTTTAACGTTTTTTTAAAAAATAGTTCTATGTGCCTGAGCTGAACACTTACTTGCCAGTTACCTTTCCCAAAAAAAAAAAAATTTGTCTTTGACGATTCTTGACATATGACGCAATATAATTTCTTGTCTTGTCAATTTTGAAAATAATATGTATTTTTTAATATTTTTATAATAGTTGTTTAACTTTGCGAAATTAAAATATCAATAATGGATTCAAGGTTGCCCAGAAAGCGCCAGCTGCCAAAACTAATGGCATGTATGACCAAAAAAAGCTTGGAAACATTTCGAAACAAAGCTTTGTTTTCCATGGTGAATCTCGATTCTAACGGCGTACGAAGGTAATGGATGTTTGGACTTACATTGTTCATACTGTGACAAGATTGTCAGATTGTCCTCCACATTTATTGTGCGCACAGCCAAGCTGTGGAACTCTCTGCCGGCTTCTGTGTTCCCTGCCATTTATTACCTTTCAACCTTTAAAGGAAGAGTAAACAAGCATCTTCTGGGCTCGCTTGTTCCATCGTAGACCTCATCTGTCTCTTACCAATCAGGCGAGATAGAGGCAGAGCCGGATTAATCCTGTCAGAGGCCCTAAGGCAATGGCATTCTCGGGGCCCCTTTTCTTACTTTGACTGACCAAATCGTGTGTAAACTGAGGAAACGCACATTAAGGGATGTGGTTTTTAATGTATTTGTTTACTTACTCCCAGATTTGTTCAAAAATTGTTTTAATTCTACTACTAAATCTAACGATTTGTATTTTGTGAGATAACAGTGAGGTCAATAAGTTCACACGCACATCAAATTCTCGTTCGAAGAAACATGTTTTCTTGTTGCGTGCACTGGGCCTGGGCCCCTAGTTGATGCGGGGCCCCTAGGCAGTTGCCTACTCCGCCTAATGGTTAATCCGGCCCTGGATAGAGGTCAAGTGTGGGCTCATCCGGAATAAAAAAGTTACCAGGGTTTTAAAACATTACCCACTCGATCGATCACCTCTATAATCTGATTTAATAAGATCATATGCTAGTTAAAAATATAAGCCTGTTCGTTTCTATATGTCGAAAATATCAATTTTAATACCTGAAATACTTCATCAGACAATGAATGGCCTTCAGGACAATTCCAGCATTGACAGGGCATGGAGAGTACTGTTCGTATTACGCGAATCTGATAGTCTACTTAAACTTCACCTGCACAGTCTCTTTTATTCATCCTTGATTACTCTGGTGTCATTTATTACGATCATACTGATGCACAGTTAGATAAGCTTATAATTTTAAATGTTCACATATGGGAAACATTTATTTATTTATTTATTTATTTAATTTAATTACAACGGTTATGTTTACAACCAATGACAGTAACTAAAATTAAAAGAGACAATTCTAAAATATACAAAATAAACAAAGTAAAAAGTAGGTTAACGTTTTAACAACACTTTCATGAATTCTTCTCACAGTACATCTGACATACCAATAAAATCTTCATCCATCCATCCGCAAACAGATCGCTTGTTGGATTAGAATCCAAGAGATCATTAAGCGCGGCCAGAGTGCGAGGAATTGGCGACTTAGCACGTGCAACAGTACGACATGGAGGCACGGCAAACAGCCTGTGCTTTTTGCCCCGGCAGTAATTGTCTGGGACAAAGAAGCGCGCCAGCACATGTAACACATCAGGAGCGTCAAGAGTACCACGGAGCATCTTACAGGCTACTGTGAGCTGATCTCGAGCTCGCCTTACCTCTAGGGAGTTGTATCCGAGGCAACCCAGTAAGAACTTTGTCGGATAGAGGTAAGGATAGTAGCCATGTTTCTGCTTATATAGGTACCTAAGGAACGCTTTTTGAACCTTTTCTAATAAAAGTGCGTAGGTACTTTCATGTGGATTCCACACGCAAGAGCTGGTTTCCAGCTTAGTACGCACGAGCGCATTAAATATTATTTTGATGGCATGAGCGGAGCGAAAATCGCGGCAATTACGCAGAACAAAACCTAACCTTTGGTAGGATTGTTTAGCTACCATGGCCATATGGTCGTGGAAGGTGAGCTTTCGGTCGAATGTGACTCCCAGGTCTTTCATGGCTGTTGACTTTGTGATGGTATTATTATTTAAATTATAACATAACATATGAAGAAATTAAATTTTGCTTAAACGAATCGAAAATAGTTAAATGTAAGTTCGTCGGACTTGTGATCGAGAGATCGCAAGTTCGAACCCCACCCATTACACTATTGCCGTGAACCCACTCCAGACACAAGCATATTTAGCTTAGTTGGAGGGGTTAACAAGATTGCTAGTAATGTGAATTCTACCCAGATTGCTAGATCTCCTTTTTTTTAAAGAAAATCGTATTAAACTACATACGAGTTATCTTACTCATCTTGACTCTGCTTTACAGTATTCTCTTCAATAATAGAACTTTCATGCTAAAGAGTGTTTCAAGTACCCTCCTGACAAACTAGGTATCTGAGATCCGACATTATCTGTGAGATATCTTAAGATATGAAATGACGTGCCCGGTTTGAATAAATGTCACCTACTTTAATTTTAAAAATCAAAATACCACTCGCCTTGAATATCATTAACACATTTTTCTGCATTTTATTTTATATATTATGTATGTAAATCGTTTGTCACGAACTACGTGCGTGCACTTTTTTCTTTTCTGTCAAATCCTTCCAAAGATTGTCTGAAAAATTGGCATTCAGGGATAATACCAACCATTATACGCCTTATTCTTAAGCCTTTACTGTACAATCAAAAGCATAATATTATCTATGTTTTATGGAAAAAATTATATGATAAATTTTTATATTCGCGTAAACTGCTGAGGTTACGATGACTCAACTATGATGTATCGACTAAAAGCATAAGTATTTGTGTGTAACTAGTTTGGAGTTTATAGGTTCATTTAATTAGGAAGCGAAGAAGGCATCATGGTTAATTCATCATTATCTGCTTAGCTATTTCCCATCTAAGTTGGGGTTAGCTTCCAGTATAACCGGATGCAGTTGAATTTAGTCTTTTACATGGAGTAGTGTTGCCCAAACGAGACTCTTGCGAGACTCTCGTTTGGGCAACACTAACATGGAGCGACTGTCTATTTTACTTCCACATCCCAGTAGCTTGGTAACTTTTGGGAAGACTGGTGTCAGATATTCTGGCTTCTAACGTCCCGTAATGACTGTCAAAAGTGTTCAAATGATGGCCGTGACAAATGGCTAAAGCTTTGGTTTCCTAGGATAGCGGTGCCGTCAAATAGCGGCCGTAATACAGCGGTGAATGACGTCACTAGAACGTTGTCTATGTAAACAAAATGGCGCGGTTTCCTAGAGAGCGGTAACTGACACCGTAACGTCAAAAAGCGGGGCCGCCATTTGCATGACGGCCGTCTTGTCGGTGTCAGATGGTTTCGTGAACGTTTCCAAAGAGAATGTAATACACTAGATAGCGATGAAGCAGACAGTGTGTTAAAACGGCCGTGGAACTTTCCGCATGTCGTCACTGCACCGTAAAGACGGCCGCCTTTTTGCGTCCGTAATATTACGGCCGCTATATGACGGCACCGCTTTCCTAGGAAAACAAAGCTTTAACGTAATTTCCGAGGCACAGAGTAATCTGCTATACATACTTCTTTTCGAGTAGTAAGATTTAAAAATGCTATTACCTACATCCCTATGATGTTACGTTCGAAATAAAGTTATTTTTTCTAATAATAAACAGCAAGATAGAACAAACTTCTGCTAGGAAGAATTTCCAAAGAGGGGCGTTACGTTGTGACATATCGAAAGACGTTCCTTTGTAAGATTTCACATTTTTTTTAAGGAAAAAATATTCTTTACATGAATGCATTATTTGGGAGCTCGAAGAAGCCGGGTATTCAGATGCAGCGGCGTATCTACAAGATCTTATTTACGACAATATTCAGCTTGTCACTGAAGACGATATCGGCATTGTGGTGGACCTTAGAAACAGAGAAGATTACTTGGAACACATCGCAAAATATTTGCAAAAAGCTGAAGATGCAAAAGAAAATGGTGAGTATCTATTGATTCTCATTATGAGGTGTAATTTTGTTGAGTCCCATTCAAAAACATACTTTCTACGTATAACATTCACTTTTTGTTATTTTCACGTTGTTAAAACTGTTATTTAGAATGAATACCTATTGGGACAGTTCAACCATTGTATTTGGGTACCTATTGTATATGATTAGGCCAAACATACTTACACCATCCCTTGCAACATATAGACTGGGCACTATAATTAGAAAAATGAAGATGTTTTGCGCAAGTTTATATACGAAATAAACGAGTCAGTGTAGAACAAGGTGTATTTTTTCCACTTCCAGAAAACCCTAAGAAAGAATGCCTCCACTTACTCAATCTAGCACTCTTCTATGCTGAAAAGGAAAAGGGTATTTTATGGTTGGCTGAAAAGTTTTTTCAAGCGTCAATTGCCGTATCTAGTCAGTACCTTGTGGATGGGGGCCGTTTGAAAGCTGTCTGCAAATACCACTATGGAACGTTCCTGCTGCATAAGTGTAAGAATCATGATACCTTAAAGTGACATCTTACTTCTTACCAATACTTACCTATTATAATAAAAATGTGTGAGGATGGATGTATAATGTTTGTTACTTTTTCACGCAAAAACTACTGAATGCCACTCCCCTCCCACGCGAACGAAGTCGCGAGCAGAAACTTGTATGTACATAAGGCCGTGTTTCCACCGGCATCCAGATACAGACCGGTTAAGTAGACGCACATCCTTAGTGAGCTGATCTACGAGTGGCCCTACCTAAAAAAATAATAAAAATAAGAAAATAACCGCATCCAGATTGCACGCGAGGTTCTTTATTTTGATAGCTACCGGGGCTACGTTATAATACGTATTAATCTTGCGTGTGTATCACGCAATGTAATTAAACATGTATGAAGGTTGCTTATAAGAGAAGAAACAAGAACTAATAAATAGGGTCGGAAGTTCCTCATCCTCCATTAAAGTGATGGTCTATTACCCAGTAGTCGTAGTTCGAAGATATAAATATGTACTTCGTATATCACTGTTATAGCTAATATAATGGTATAGACTCAGTAAACTGATAGCCAGGGCTTCCAATACGTACTTTTTTCACATAAAGAAATACATTCATATTGAGGTTAAGCCTATCAACCAAATCATTACCAAATATTATAAATATGATAATAATTCTATTTACTTTTCTGTTACGCATTCATGCCTAAACCATTTAACCAATTTTGATAAAATTTGGTACAGAGGTACCAAATTATATCAAAATCAAAAATTATGCCCATTTATTTTCTGATTTGTAATAATAAAAAAAAAGATAGAAGCAGAAAAGGAGATGGGCATAATTTTTTCGCTGAATTCATGCGAACGAAGCCGCTGGCAGAAGCTAGTGCTTTTCAAATAGAATTGCATATTTTAGTGAATAATATCAATAATTGGTCTTTGATTTAATGCTGTATATCAATTCTATACATATACAGTATTAAAATATATAGTATATTATTAAGTATTTAGGTTAAACGAGGGACTTATTGAGGGAGGGTATTCAGTATTCGATTCTCGTCCCAAATATGTGAAAAACCTATAACCTAAATTTTTGACGTAATTGTCCATTAAAATACGTTATTATGACCACTGAGCGCAAGTGAGCCAAAAAGCGCCGATCCTGCCAAAAAAGGAAGCTCGTGCGTAAACTCTGCCCCCGCCCCGCGGGAGTCCCCCCGAGGGTACGCTTCCGCGCTGGCGGCCGCGCCGGGCGCCGCAGATGATGTGAGTGCGCCGCTGTTCCCGCCTGTTGTTTGCGCTTCCGCAAACAACCCTGCTTACTTCGCGATAAGACGTGTAAACGTGTTCTTGACTAATCAAAAATTACGTCTTATCAATATTTCATTGATGGGATATGGTTCGTACGGTCGGCCAAGAAAGTGGTGTACCAGTTTTGATTTAGTTTCCCGGTCATCGAAAATTACAACAAGGTTCGTTATAAAAAGATATTACTGAAAGAGACAACATTATCATGACGTAAACCTATGTATTTAGTATTCATACGTCATATGTCACATGACATTTTAACCTTTAGTATAAATGAAAAGGACATTAGTTTCTACAAAGCAATTGAAATGTTTCCAAACAAAAGTAATAAAAACTATTTAGACAACCGAATTCCATTTGAAAAAGAAAACTGACAATTGACATTTTGTCAAATATATGCAAAAAATCGATATATTTTCCGTGTTATTTTTCAATCAACTGCATATAAAATCATCTCAATGCCTGCCAACTTGACCATTGCCGAAAGAGCACAAATAATTGCCCAATTTAATGAGGGAAGCAGTATCAGTGCGATATCCCGGAATTTGAATATATCGAGGCGTTCTGTCCGCTTTTGGATTCGTCGTGAAGGAGAGGAGGGAAGTTTGTTGGATCACAGAAGAAGTGGTCGCCGGCCTGCACTCTCCAATAACGATAGAGAATTCATGAGACGGGAATATGAAATCAATGGTTTTAAGCCCACAAAACATTTTGCGGAGATGTTCGATGTGAGTGCCCAAACAATAAGGAATCATCTACATTACATGGGGTTGCACCACAGGCATTACGCCAAGAAAATATATTTGACGGATGCTCACAGACTTGCTCGTCTGAACTTCGCCAGAGAGCACTTAGAGTTTGATTGGTCTAATACAGTGTTTTGTGATGAAAAAACGTTTAAATCCAGTCAGCATGGACGTCTTCACCTTTGGCGATATAATTCAACACGGTATAAAGATGATCATGTAATCCCAAATAGAGAATCAGGTCGAATTTCCGTAAATATTTGGGGCTGGATGAGTACGGATGGTGTAGGAGAATTGTGTTCTCTACCTCCTCGAGCGACGGCTGTAAATTATATCGACGTGCTTCAGAATGCAATGCTACCGACAGTCCGTAATGTTTACCCGGAGAACGAAGTGCCACAATTTGATTTTGTTCAAGATAATTGTTCAATTCATAATGCGAGGATCGTAAGAGCCTGGTTTCGTTCACACACTGACGTAAGGGTAATTCAGTGGCCCTCAAGATCGCCGGACCTCAACCCGATAGAAAATCTTTGGGGCCTTATGGTCCAACGATGGTCGCATCAAAATGAAAGAACCAAACAAGCTCTTATTAGTCACTGTAATTATATCTGGGAGGAAATGCGGGGAACCGATATTTGCTCACGGCTTGTTGGTTCAATGAGGTCTCGTCTTTTAGAGGTTATAGAGGCCAACGGCGGTTACACCCGTTTCTAATTTTTAAAAATTTTCAATATCTTCTAAATATTACTATATATGCTATGTTTTTGTTTGTTATAAGTATTTTAAAATTGATTGTAGAAATTTAATAAAAGGATAAATCTATTTTTAGCTTGTTTTTTATTGATATTGTAATTACAAGTTTACAGAAATTGTAGGTTTGTGGACTCGCCTTGTGCCTTTACAATTTTATGTAACTTGTTGATTACAATTCTGAATTTGTAGATACAATTTTGTCATCAAAATCTACAGCCCCCCGCCGTTGATTTTACGACGTCATTGGTTCCATCAAGTTCAAACTAAGAACAGCTGTCACGTTACAAACAGTAATAGTCGTTATCAATAATCAGATAAAGACAGCAATAGAAGTTGTCAGATCGATCTGCAAGCGAAACTAATCTTTATCACCTATGAATCTGCAAGCGATATTCAACCTTAGGGTGGTACACCACTTTCTTGGCCGACTGTACCTACGTGTTATTGAATGATAGTGTACTAAAAGCTATTAATTTGTACCGAGAGATGTATGATGTTAATGTGTGGGCAGGTATTTTAAATAATTATTTAATAGGCCCGTAATTTATTGATGGAAGACTTGATAGTGTATCATACCTTAACATTTTAAACAGTGTGATAGATGAAATGTTGATCGATGTGCCTCTTAGTGTTTATCAAAACCTCTTCATGACGGATTAAATACGCCAAAAATACTAAGTAAGCATAATGATTAACTTTGCCTCATCATATCTTTGTCTTAAATTCACATTTGCATTGAAGATTTTTTAATATTTTGTTTAGTACCTAGATATTTTTGCCTGTCCTAAGCCAGGTTTAAAGTATGAAGGGAAAATGGATTCTAACTAAAGGTCATTGATCCGCGCATAAGTTCTGCGATGATATTAAAACGTTAGCGCAAGGGTGTATACACGTAGTGAGACTTTTGCGAAATTTTTGGTATGGTTATGTCTGTTATTTATCAGCGTTTTTTTTTTTGTTATTTTTTTATTAGTATCATGTAGGAGGAAGGAATAAGCATACAATATTGTGGGTTTGAATATGTCCTGCGTTTAAACTAACATACTGTATAACATGCACTTCAGACAACGACCCCGACATTAATTAATAATCTTGCCATAAAATTTAATAATATTAACATTGACACGGTTGACACTACAAATTTTTTAGGATTAATTATCGACACAAAATTAAATTGGAAAGCACATATAGAGACCATAACGAAGAAAATAATTTCCTCACACACTAGCCGAAATAACTAATGTAGATTTTGATTTGTGAGGTCCAACCCTAATCTGTTTCCGAGCATGGCTGATGTATTTCCACGCAATAGACGTGACAACACTCAGATTTGCTTACAACAAGCTAGAACAGCTCTTATGCGCAAGAGTGTCTTTTACATGGCTCCAATTATTGATAATAAATTGCCAAAAAGTTGGAAGCTTTTGAGCGATGTGCAGTTTAAATTCAAAGTTAAAAAAATCTTAGCCGAAAGAGCTTACTACACGATTAATGATTTTTTATGTGAAAAGTATTTTAATTTATGACTATTATAACTTTTACCTATTAATTGACTACTTTAAATGACTGTAATTACTTTTACCGTTTAATTGACTACTTTAAATGACTGTAATAACTTTACGTACTTGTTTTGAGTACGTTATACAAGTAAACTGTGACTGTGATATTTTAATTATTGAATTATATAAAATTGAATTGTTATTATAAATTATTTAAATAACTTTATTCGCTGTGTAATTTAGTACGAAATTATGAATAATTATAATTTACATATACTAACCTTCTTAAATATTTGTATGCCATTGTATAAATATGTAGTGTCCGACCGAAAGTTCGGTTTCGGTTTCGGTTTCGGCCAAGTTTCGGCCAAAAATCAAGTTTCGGCGGCAGTTTCGGTTTCGGCCAAAATTGGCCGAAACTTTTGCCGAAACCGAAACTGATTTCGGAAGTTGTCGTGCACGCTCGCCTAACTTTGTTTCTCGCGGCAACGCTTTGGCGGACGCTGGCGGCCCTGTTCGGGAATTGTCGTGCACCGTTCGGATAGCTCTCTAGCAAGACAACTTAGTCAGTGCGCCCGACGCAAACATACTTTAGAGGTTATGTTTTGATGGAACTGTTTACATGTAAGTTTTTGTTTCGTTTCTGTACTTGAATGATTTATATAGTTAAATATTGAGTCAGTAACTTTGTTTTGCTGTTATTAACAAATCAAGTCACATGTAAAAAAGAGATTATAAGATTGTAAGAAGATTTCAAAATACCAATACTTATTATTAAATGAAACAGTAACAATTAGTGATTTGATTATTGATAACTGATAAACATTTTGCTATGAGAACTTAATTTGAAAAAATAATAAAAATATTATTAATATTTTTTTATATTTTATTAAGTAAATAAATGATTACAACAAAATTAATATACTGTGTTTCCATTTCATGTTCTAATTAATGCAGAATAATGGGTAAAATGCACCAAATTTCAGTATTTTAAGGAATTTTATACTTGACCACGTGAGTTTCGGTTTCGGTTTCGGTTTCGGCCGAAACTGAAGCCGCGGCCGAAAGTTCGGTTTCGGTTTCGGTTTCGGCCGGAAAACCAGTTTCGGTCGGACTCTATAAATATGGCAAACATGACGACCTGTGTAAACTATTTCTTAACAACTTGCATGCTTTTCTTTTGTATGTATACTCATGTTTGGACAAATAAAATGATCTTATCTTATATTATCTTATCTTATCGTATCTTATATTGTGGTATGTAGTGTTACTACAAATACTCGTATGTGTCAAGATTTTTCAAATAATATTTAGGTATTAGTTCCAGGAGCCGATCCAGAGGAACCGTTTGCCTTACTAACAGAAGTGAGAGATTGTGCCATCGGAAAGGTTTTAATTATAATTACTTATTCATTCCGTAACTTCGATCAAAAATTTCCATAATTTAAATTAATACGTAGTAACATCATGATGGATGGATTGTGAGAGGAATGATATGAAAGAAAATTGTGCGTACGGCTAGGGAGTGGAATTCCCTGCCGGAGTCTGTGTTTCCTGTTAGCTATTATAACCTGGAGTCTTGAAGTCAAGAGTGAATAGGTTACTCCTAGGTAAGCGTACTTCATCTTCGATCACATTATCACTTACCATCAGGTGAGATGGTGGTCAAACGCGAACCTATTTTAAATAAAAAACAATAGTAAATGTTGCTGTGACGTCTGCCAGGGGAGAATGGAAAAAGAAAACGTGTTGCGTTAATTAATGAGATAATTTTAGGATGATGATGATGTAGTAACATTATATATTTCTGGGTGAAAAAATCATCTAATGACTGCCTCTGTGGGTGGAGCGACTGTCTGACTTCTACTGACTAATAACCCACCTTGTTCCTTAAGTCACCCTTGAGTTCTGAGGCCGCGGTATCTCGTTACAATATTCCCGATACCCCTGTAGAAACATAATCTTAAACTCGTATAGATTATTTCGTACATAATAATAAATAAAAATATTAATAATTCAGGCTAAAATAAAATAAAAATATTAATAATTCAGGCTAAAATAAAATAAAAGTATTAATAATTTAGGCTAAAATAAAATAAAAATATTAATAATTCAGGCTAAAATAAAATAAAAATATTAATAATTCAGGCCAGTTCCATAGTTCCCACTGCAGGGACACAGGCCTTCTCTCTGTGAGAGGGAATGGGCCATGATCCAGCACGCGGGGCTAGTGCGGGTTGGTAGATATCGCCTGCCTTCGAATTTTTGGGCCTAGGACATACCGGTTTCCTCACGATGTTTTCCTTCACCGATTTATTTCGTACCTACACAGTATTATTTATAGTGATCAAACAGAAACTGACTACGAAGTTTGCAAACTGCTTTTTATGGTAGAATATCAAACAAGTCTATTTGAATTCAAAGCATGAATGGTTTTCCCTAGAACGTTAAATCAGTTGCTGAGTTCTAAGAATTTGGGAAAACACGTCACAACTTTATCTTAGCATAATCACCAGTTATTTTCTGCCAACTAACTCTATATGAGCAGCGTTGGACCAGTGATTACAGGCATGATTTATAAGTTGTAGGTCGTGGGATTAAACCCAGGCTGGCACATAACTTTGTGTAAATTTCATCATCACTACTTCTCTTAAAACTATGAAGGAAAATATCGTCCGGAAATGGCATATTCTAGGACCAAAAACTCAAAGACATTTTTTTATTCCATCAACCTGTACTAGGCCCGCGTAGAGCTGCCATCACCAAATTTGCCGTCCCCAGACAAAGACTTATAAACCCCGGACATTTGGGTAAAATCACAGTTTTCCCCGGACACCGTAGAAAAGTACATTTTTTTTAGAGCATTAGAATTTTTTATTTAAATAGTCTCTTCCTTTTCATTTAATCAACGTAACATAGAGAATGAGATGAAACACCATAGGAAAATAATAATAGAGATCGTGCTTTTTGGTACCCGTAAGACCAACGTGTGTCTGGGTTTTACCTGGACGCTTATTGGGGAAATCCCCCCGGGCCCCCGGATGCTCTCCAAACTAGGACAAATCCGGGAAAACCCGGACGGATGGCAGCTCTACGCCCACGTAATGGATTATGGCCCATTCCCTCTCATAGAGAGGTGGCCTGTGTCCCAGCAATGGGAATGTTATAAATAAGTTTGTTTTATTTTTAAGTCTAATCCACCCGATGTATATTATTTAAGATATTATTTTCGGCTTTTCGAGAAATACCATTTACGTAAACTAAAGAAAAACGGTAACATGTTTTTACTTACAAGTTTAAATAAATGTCAAATGTCTCGATTTTAACACAATTTCAACGACATTTGCAACGCGGGCAGACTCAACATTCTCGCAGGCTAAGCAGCAGGAAACTTTCGAGTTATTTCATACAAAAATCACTTCTTGACACTTTAACTATCCATACATTACCTACACTTAAAAAAAAAAAAATTACGCACAACCTATATATTCTACAGGCAATTAAAATTGCAGGGCATTCCATTGCTAGACTTTCCTTGATAGTTCCGTGAATGATATATGTATCTATAATGTGACATATCATCATCATCCGCTTAGCCTTTTCGCAACTATGTTGAGGTCAGCTTGCAGTCTAACCGGGTGCAGCTGAGTGTGTTTTACATGGAGTGACTGCCTATCTGACCTCCACAACCCAGTAACTGGGTAACCAGATACTCCTTTGCTAGACCAGTGTCAGATTTACTGGCTTCTGACTACCCGTAACGACTGCCAAAGATGTCCTGTTGACATCCGAGAAACGGCTTAACGTGCTTCCGAGGCATGGGGGTATTACACCGCCAACTTCTAAACTCCTTAAAGCTGATAAATTCGTTACCGAAAAACCCAATAGAACTTTTTGCCCAACCCGGGCCCTGCCGGAGACCTCGTGCTCAGCAGTCGAGCTTGCGACCACTCGACTAACGAAACAGTCTTATTACGTGACATATACAACGTGTAACAGAATAAACGCAGTTCCTGAAAGTAGTTGGTTCAGAATCGGCTTCTGAATCGATTTGCGTCATAAAAAATAGGTGTTACATTTTGATGGAAAAATCTTTCATTTAACTTAAAATAGAAACACAGTATTATGACAAATTAATACAATCCCAATTTCAAGGAAATGCGCTCGTGTGCGTGTCGGCCGCTAACATTGCATGAGTGTATGCGTCTGCGTAAGGAAATTGTATAACGCACATGTACATGTATAAGATCATAAATATCCTTGGGCTGGTTAAAGTTAACATTTGGTTTTGACAAAACAGTGTGCATATTTAATATTTATATTTTTTTATGGAGAAAAGAGTTCTTTGGATCTTCTGAACCGATTATGAAAATTCTTGTACCAATAGAAGGCTACATTATTCCTGACTACATTTTCTGGTGAAAATAACTTTTCACGCAATCGAAACCGCAGTCACAAGTTTCGTATTACTTCCAAAGATATATAATAAACTATAGATACGTTGTCCGCGCTCTAAAATGGCAAGTTGAAATCAAGGTAAGTGCCTCGTGTCTGTTTATTTACGCACGAACCTGTGTCGCGATCGCGACACTACACATCTTAAGAAAAAATGTGTCATAAAAGGAAATTAGGAAAAAAGCATGCCTTTGTGTGTTTTCAGACGTTGCACTAATTATACTGCTTCCGTGAGAGGTCAAAATGTGTCATTTCATAGGTAAATATCAACAGAAACACATTTTTTATTTTAATTTTTCTACACTGCTAATGGCGGCTAGCGTATGAATGAAGTCAGTCACGTGACGTTAGGGGAGGTTGTTAACTAAAGATGTATATTCATCTCTCTCTAACATCAGGTGTACCTAAAGATGGCATTTATTTTCTGTCCCTTTCTTTACACGTATTAGATAGTAATTCTCTATGTGTGTGTTTCGTGCCGTTTTTGAGAGGTGTTTTGTGGGAATATGACGCGTCTATTATAATACGTCGTTGAATACTTCAATTCACATTTGCAGGGGTGGCTGCTATACGAAGCTGAAAAAGGAGAGGAAGTTCCTGATGACACCGTGTTTGGGTGCACTGCTTTGCAACTGTTTAGGGTCCTTCTCAACAAAGCACGGGCAGTGCGGAAGTCAGACACTCCTAAAGCTGAGAGATTAGCGCGTTTGGCTGAAAGGAGAGCCAAAGATGGTCAGTAAATCATTTGTGCTTTAGTTCATATAGATAGTTTTTATAGTAGGTATACGAAGTTAGCGAGTTCGGGGTGAGCTGATATGTTTTTTCAGTTGGACTAAACAATTTTCAGTCGGTCTTTTCTTTGAGCTGAATAAGTCAGACTTCAAGTAGGTCTCTATATTAATTTATAGGTACATTTAGTTTAACGTCAAAGAAGTTCGTATTTTCACATGTTTAATTATTCTGGTTGGTTATAAGAGACTAATAAATAAAACTAAGTCTAATTTTTTTTTTACATACAATACACTATTAACAATTAAATGAATCTATTCAATCATCCTCTAAGATTTCAGTTAATCAAGCAAATGATTACCTCCTTTATGAATCTTGTCAAGAATCTCGCAGAAAATGTTGAACTTCTTCACTTATCAACACAGCCGTTTCTTTCTCCAATATATTTTATCGTCTCCCAACTGTTTATAATGAGGTCGAATCGATTCTGATGTCTATAAGATCAGAATGCGCCGTCGTTTGGGATATAAGTATACTAACTGCTCTCTTCAAGAGCTATAAACCCCAATTAGTCTCTATTCTATCACATGTCTTTAACCTCTGCCATAAGAAAAGCAGTGTTTCCTCCTTCTCCAAAAAGGTGATAATTAATACGGTTATACAAAACTGGGAGTGGGAGCTGTGTCATCAATTACCACCCAATAGCTGTTCTTACTATACTGCTTAAAATACTAAAACGAGTTGTAAATAAACGTTGGCCGTAACTAATCCATACTAATATTATAAATGCGAAAGTAACTCTGTCGGTCTGTATGTTGCCTTTTCACGCCTAAACCGCTAAACCGATGTAGATGAAATTTGGCATGGGAATAGTTTAGGACACTAGAAATGACATAAGATAGGTTTTATCCCGAAAATCCTACGGGATCGGGATATAAGCGGGAAACCACTCCCACGCGAACGAAGTCGCGGGCAGAAGCTAGTGTCTATATAAATGTAATGCAAACAAATCTTTGCATAATACCATCTTTTATAAGTTAAGGACGATATCCTTTATGACACACATGTTAGAGATTTGAGGTCATCGGAGAATTTGAGACTTTCAATGCCTGCACATTCCACTAAATTCTATGGCTCATCGTTTACGGTGCATGCTATTCGTTTGTGGAATATATTGCCGCTGTCAGTAAGACAAGCTCAGTCACTCGCTACTTTTAAAAGCTCGGTTGCTAATTATTTTCTTTCCAATTTATGATTATTCTTTTGTTTATTTTTATATGTATTGTATTATTTAATTACCTGTGTAGTGTTATTGTATTTTTATATATATGTATTTGCATATACACTACTAATTTTTAATTAGTACAAAAAAAAATGGGGCTCTATCCGTACCCTTTACTGATCATATTTATGTAGTCAAAAGTAAAAAAAACGAAACCCCAAAATTGTCTACGAAAATTTGTCATAACTGGTGAACTCATAATTGAATCAATCATTCATAACAATTGCTACTAGAAAATACTACGCGCAGTGCTAGTCCAGTTAGATCGTCATTCATAAATCCCGGCAAACTCGCGTCTAAGCTCAAGCCACGCCCCCTCTGGCCAGCGGTCCTTTTTACAACGAGTGAACGAACAAACAGTGCCAATTTGTTAGCGGAAGTGTGCGCGTGCTTTTTAAACATAAGTTGTTACGTTTTTACTGTCGCGATGGCTTACCAGTTTTCATCTCGGGAGTACGTGGCTATGTTGCGTGTGTACTTTTGGTCTGGTGGCCGCTGTTCGTATGTACAGGGAAGAGTACCCAAATGCTCGCTAGCCAAAGGTTCGGACTGTGGTAAATGTTTACCAACGTTTACTCGACCATTGATCATTCCGCGCAACGGCCCATCGCCAAGGACATGGAAGACCGGCCCAAAACCTTTACGACGATGTAGTGGACTACTTTGAAGATCCCCGGCGAAGTACGAATGACGCAGCTCGTCATTTTAATATCAGCCAGTACTGTGCATAGACGATCATTAGTTCGTCTGGATTTCACCCATACCACTAAAGAAAGGGTCAAGAATTGACTACTGTGGATAATGAACCAAGGATGGAGTTCTGCAGGTGGATACTGAACAACACAAGCAAATGGCCCAATTAAAGTATGTAGGTAAAGTTTGAATTTAATAAGTGCCTATTATTTTTCGTGAACCTTTTATTTTACTTTTTTTTAATTCGTAAAGCTTAAAGATGCGTCTAAGCTACCTACAATTACGATAACAGCTGTTGGAGGCGGGGCAAGTTTGAGCGAGACCGCGTGACCGCGACATCACGATTAATGAATACATGAATGGCCTGTACAATATGTCCGTAAATTGAGTGACATTTTGGGATATAAACAAACGCTAATAACTTTGCTATTTATCAATATTATATAGTGAGACTTTACATATATAATAACAAGACCTTTTCTAATAAGCCCTTTAAGTATTTGTACTAATTAAAAATTAGTAGTGTATATTTAATTTTATTTAAAAAAAAAATTCTCTATTTTTATGAGTAATGTAGTAAGTACACTAATTTAGCCCTCCCCACTTTAATTAAAGTTTTTAAAGTTCTTCCAAAGGTTGTCTGGAAGATAATGCTTTTAGCGATAAGACCGCCATTGTAACCATAGAATAAGCAATATTGTTAAATAGGTGTGTTTAAATTTTGGTGTACAATAAAGTATATTATATATATCTATCTATCTTGTGTCTTGGCGCACAAAAGCGCCTGAAATGCTGCTACAAAAGACTACAAAGTTATCACTGGTTAGATGCCACTCATGTATATAGAAATGAAAATAATGGCTTTTATGTTGTATATATAATGGGATGGTGTGATTAATGGGAAGCTTCTGAGGACGCGAAAGGGTTCCTAAACCAAAAAACCCGTAAAAACTAAAACTTTCCACACAAGCGACCCCATGAGTTTTCTAAATCGTCACTGAATTTAAGAATTAATGTGTCTGTGAAGTTTGCTTTGTGTAGAATTCTTTGCCGCCCGAATTAATGCGCTGGTGAAGTGATACAACCGCTATTAAGTTTAATTTTACCTATATCTTTATTGTATATACTTGTTGTTTTAGCCGGTGCCATAAACAAAACAGCAGAGGCAATTATAGATATCGGCATTTGTCAGTTAATGATGAACAATTTGAATAACGCTCAAAAGACTCTGGAGAGAGCTTTCAAGATACACGAGAAGAGTCGGAACATAGAAGGGCTTTGTGACGTGAGAATGCACATGGCAGCTGTTATGCAACGGTAAGAAACTTGACTAAGGCGCTATCTCGACGAGCGAGTGTACCGCGTTGTTTTTATCTCCTTGCCACGTCTAGAACAACTCTATGAATGTGCGAACACAGCTATACAATCGCGGTGATTTGAATTGTGAATGCTGAGCAAAATATCAATGACAATCCAAGCGAGTCAGCGACGTACACGCAACGCATTCGCTGCGAGACGCAACGTTTCGTAACAACCACGAAACTTTTCCACCCAAAAAATGTGCAACGATTCGAGAATATATGCGAAAATTCGTCAGGAATTGCAAGGCGTTGTCGCCGCGTAGTGACGGTCCGTCGCGGGTTGTCTCCTGACGATTCACACGTTTTGAGGTGGAGCCTTATGTTTTTTCATTACAATCAATATGTTTGTCCAACAATGAGATGTCGGGCGAAACCGAGGCAGGGAAAACAAACCCAAAAAGATAAGGGACTCCAAAGAAAATAAATTTCACGTTTTTGTAATTTTCAACTAACATTTTGTTGTTCGTTTAGTTTTTGTATACCTATTATAAGTAATAGGTAAATAAATGATATGATAAATAAATATATGATTAAGCTATGAACTAAGTTTTGGCATTAATTCTACTGAACCTGCTGAGGTTTCAATCCTTTTTAACAAACTTGTTTATTTTCATCTCTAATATATCTCTATCAGTTTTGATCTCACCCTTAGTGAATGCTATTAAGTCAAACTTATACGTACATATGTGAGATTAAATTCCAATTTTAAAATAAAGCTTTTTGATCAAGTGGTCTGCAACACCTACATATTTTTTATATTGGAAGAATCTCGTGCTTACAAATTAAAGAATTCTTCTTTCTTTACGAAGTTTGTGTACGTATATCATAATATTATAAACTGGAAAAGCTCCTTTTAATACCGAGAAACTGTGTGCTTCCATGCAAAGGAAGTCACGGGCAACAACTAGTACTTCATAATCTAAATGCACTGTCATTTAGTCGTGCCATAGTTTGCGATGACTACGAGTAATATTCCACTTTTCATAAAATACGCGTTAACAAGAATATAAAATTTGCAAGCCCGTTTCTATTGAATCGGTGGCAGTTAATCGTGTAATAATAATAATTTTCAACCGACGACAAAAAGAGGAGGTTATCAATTCGACGCGTATATATATTTTTTTTTTTATGTATTATCACCGATTACTTGAAGACGGCTGAACCGATTTGGAAAATCCTTTTTTGATTGAAAGGGTATACTTTGAAATTGGTCCCATTTTCATAAAAGTCAGGATCTGATGATGGGATCCTGGAGAAATCGAGGGAACTCTTCAAATATTATAGGCACACCCATGACGTTTTGGGTATTTATTATAGTAACTTGTGCAGTTGCTCTCAAAAAGTACCATTTGAGGAAGTGGAACTGATGATGAAGACCTCAGATGGCCGCCGAAACTACTCAATAATAAGTAGTGAGTGGATTGCGATTCGATTACTTGAATATGGATGATAAGCACTTTATGCTCGTCACAATGCATATGGTGATGTAGAGCTGATGGTGAAGTACCAGGAGAACTCCTCAACAATTAACGGCCCAGCATTGGGAATAGCAATATTTTGTAAAAGGTTATAAGTAGTTGACATTTAGGCTCTTGTCACTAAGTAAATTAAAAATAGATCAACTAAAAAGAATGAAATAAAAACTTTTTACCAAAAAATTAAATCGACTCCCAAAAAACACTGCAAAGTCAAAAATAACTTTAATTTCGGAAGTCGGTGCCAAAAACGAAAATACAAATCTAAAGACACATAAGACCGCCCATTGTAACAGCCTTTGTAGTTTTTTGAGTCCTTATTTAATTCTGTTATGGTGTACGGTCGGCCAAGAAAGTGGTGTACCAGTTTTGATTTAGTTTCCCGGTCATCGAAAATTACAACAAGGTTCGTTATAAAAAGATATTACTGAAAGAGACAACATTATCATGACGTAAACCTATGTATTTAGTATTCATACGTCATATGTCACATATAAGTACATGACATTTTAACCTTTAGTATAAATGAAAAGGACATTAGTTTCTACAAAGCAATTGAAATGTTTCCAACAAGGATCTTCTACCTACTAACTGGATTGCTTACGAATGACTCAAAGAATACAGAAAGTCTTTCTTAGCTGTTAAACAATAGAGTATAAACTTGCACGTATAAAACTGAAGGAACTATTCGTTCCGAGCGAGACAGTGCCGTGTGTGGACTGTGTCCCTTTCTTCTGTGTGTCAGATTAAAAATATTTATTTCAATGGTAATTTTTTCGACCTGTCTGTTGTAGTAATAACACCTAGTTTTAAACTTCTTTGGAATTCTATCTTTAAAATGAATTACCATTATTACTGTATGCATATTAATGAAAATTAAAGTTATTTTACCACGCAAACACAAGATGTTTAAACCAAAAAAAAAATGGAATTTGCAAGAATTAGTAGTGATATATTATACTATACCTGGCAATTACTACGTTGCCGACTGACGTTTACTTGACATCTGTATGTTTGTAAATTTGAATTATATTTAATTTTGTGAGTTTTCGTAATATTAAAGTGCAAGTTATTGTAACCATGGTAAAGACGTGTTTTGTGGTTAATTGCAAGAGTGAAAAGGGTACCCCGGGTCTGGAATTTCCTTTTTTAAGTAAGTTTTGTGACTTTGTTTACAAATTGCATTTAGGGTGACTATGTTTTCAATGTAAAAGTGGATGTTCTTCTCTTTATTCTTCTTATTTATTATTTTTCTTTCTTCTCATTATATATTATTTTTTGTTATTTTAAGCTTTCCTAAAAATGATGATCTTCGAGTCCGGTGGCTCAGTGTTCTACACAGAAAAGGGTCAGAAACGGTTCCAAAATTTGTAGCCGCCATTTCAAGCCCGAAGTAATATTGCATTTCGAAACAAGATCAAATGATGCAATTCCGTCCATTTTCCCTAAAGTAAGTTATCAATCTTTACAAATGACATGAAGATCACCGTTTCGAAATATGTAGAATATGAGCGTAGCAAGATGAATTTTCATTTTGAATCTATCTTAACCATAAATACTACAATTTTGTTCTCATCAATCTATTATTATTTTAGATTCCTGTCAGTGAAACAAATAAATGTTTTAAGTACTATAATATTAAAACCCACTAAAGAAAAGAATATACAACCTGTACTGGGCACATTCAAAGATCTGGTAAGTGAAAGTTATGAAAGGAGTCAAATTAATGAGCATAAAAGTCGACATTTTAGTTGTTTTATTTACTTTTGCTTAGCAAATTGATGGCAAAAATATTTTATATCATTTTGGCCAAAAACTCAGCTACGCAAACTTGCTTACAAGTGTAGTTTATTATATTAATAATTACTTATAACTTAATTACTTAACTTTTATCCACTGCAGTTAGTTAATGTCGACAAATAATAATCTATACTAATATTATAAAGAGGTAAAATTTGTAAGTTTGTATGTATGGGGTAATCTCTGAAACTACCGAACCGATTTTGAAAATTCTTTCGCTTGCATGTAGCTGCATTATCCCTGAGTGCTATAGGCTATAAATTATCTTTATATCATGCATATTAGCCGAGCTAATATAATCTTTGTCAAGCAAGTCGGGGACGGGATCCCGTGGAATATTTTCGACTTCTACGCGGACGAAGTTGCGGGCAGAAGCTAGTAATTCATAATTTAAAGATTATTTCTATACTTTTAACTAATAATAGTGTAATACATTTTTAGGGTTGTGTGTCAAGCCAATCTTGTAACAAACCTGCAGCTGCAACATATGAGGAACTAGAAAATATAGAACCAACCTAATAATAATAACCTTATAATTATCATTCGATCTGCCTCCTTTATGTTTAGAATTATGTATGTTAATAATATTGATTTCTAACCTTAAATAGCACATGTGGTGTTAGCCTGTAATTAATTTTTACACTTATAAATGTAATATGACTGTTTCATACAAATGTATAGTGTAAACAATTGTAGGTTAACCTAAATAAATATATACAGAAATAAATTATATCTCTTCTGTTATTCTTTCTATTTATAATCATCGTCTTTCATGAAGAGTTTTAGTAGTTTTAATTATATATAAACATTGCATCATTTTATTCTAGTCTACTGGCTCTAACCGTACAAGTGTCGAATAAACATAGATTACCAATTAATGCACGTTTGTTTGGACGTCTATACCACTGCCTATCAAGGCCAAGCCTTCGAAGAATTGCCAGCTGGTGATTCTGTTATTAATTCTGTATCTGCAATAATTGTATTTGTATCACGGGTCTTAACCACTTTGAAAGTTTATAATTCAACGCAATAAAGTTTGCAAAACCAATTTTGCATTTAGCCCGCATAAGGAAGGGTTTATTATGTGTGCGTTACCCCAGCAAAATAATGTCGAAAATAGTCATTTAAATCTTATAGATAATTAGTTGCCCAGTTTCTGTAATTGTTAAGCACATTTTTAAATTTGTTACACATATAGTTTTTTAGTTATTACACAAAAACATATTCTGCTGGGGTAACGTTTGAAACGTTACCGCAGCAAAACTTTTTTTTAAATAATGGGAATATTGAAATAAATATTAGCTACACATTTAGTTGTCTAGATGAGGTAAATGTTACACGTTATTTTGTTTTTGTTCTTTCTTCGGCTGCGAAGTTATTCGAGATTTTGCTGGAGTAACGTTTGTGGTTTTGCTGGATCTCTGAAACGGTTAAGCGGATTCTTATCGTCTTTTGTACATGACTTCTTAGGAATTAGTTTTAATTTGTTTCGCAATAAAAATAACAAAATGATATACCGTTTAAAAGTTATTTAATGAAATATAAAAACACTTCTTTAGGTCCTAACACTCTGAATATGAGCTCTAAAGACTTACTTTAAACGTTATTTTGTAGCGTTTAACTGCCTTCAAATGTATATGAAGTTTCATTAGTATCCTGGTGGTAATTAACAAATTATGATGATATTCAGTTCTCCACGTTCACGGTCACAATGCGCGCGGAGTTATTTGGCCACCGATAAACCTGTATACGGTTATATAAACTGAATGTTATATCAATATTTAGTTGCTTAATTCAGTTATATACCTGTAAAATTTCAGAGTAGTACATACAATAATTAACGAGATAATTAAATAAAAGTCATTAGGAACTTCAACACCGTGGTAATCCGACCAATTTTAGGTGGTTACAAAAAAGCGACCGCGTAGAACATTATGCTATCTTCTAAAATATGTAGGATAGTCTTACAAGTTTAGTAGAGATGTGTACACAAGTGTTAAAAAAAACTACATATTTCTTAAAGAATTTTTATTTACAGGTAAAATAATAATTTTTAAACTTAAAAACAGTAAGTCCTACTATTTTGTAGACAAATTTCAAATATCACAATATTATTTCCTAGATATATATTACAGATAGTTGTATTGTAAGATTAACTTAAATTATGTAAAAATCACAGATCAAAAATAAAATATTAAACTGCAGTCAAATAATTATGTAAGTCAGAATCATCTTTAGGCATAAATTTCATATCCATAATAATTAAAACGTAGAACCATCATTCTTTCAGAAAGTTTACAGTTAGAACCATCTTTTGGCATACATTAAATAAAACATTTCATTGTGAACATACGTGGTTTTTATTTCCCTGTAAGAAACATGTAAACATGCAAGCAAGCATGCAGTTATGCTAAACGAAATTATGCAGAATTCGACTAAATAATAATTATACATACTAAATAATTTTTATGCCTCAAAAATATTCGTTTAAGGAAGATATATACTAAGTGTTTTATGCCAAATGAATTTCGGAGTATCAAAATTCTGCCAAATAGAAGGAACCCGTGCAACTGTGCCATTATACACTAACAACATTATACAATATATACCTATCTAATAAGTAGCTGAAAGGTAATAATAATAATGTTTATAGTACAGATATTATAATATTGTTATGTATTTAACAGTGTATGCGTCTGTACCGAAATTTTAAGGTGTATTATCCTACATATTTTAGAAGATAGCATAATGTTCTACGCGGTCGCTTTTTTGTAACCACCTAAAATTGGTCGGATTACCACGGTGTTGAAGTTCCTAATGACTTTTATTTAATTATCTCGTTAATTGTTGTATGTACTACTCTGAAATTTTACAGGTATATAACTGAATTAAGCAACTAAATATTGATATAACATTCAGTATATATAACCGTATACAGGTTTATCGGTGGCCAAATAACTCCGCGCGCATTGTGACCGTGAACGTGGAGAACTGAATATCATCTTAATTTGTTAATTACCACCAGGATACTAATGAAACTTCATATACATTTGAAGGTAGTTAAACGCTACAAAATAACGTTTAAAGTAAGTCTTTAGAGCTCATATTCAGAGTGTTAGGACCTAAAGAAGTGTTTTTATATTTCATTAAATAACTTTTAAACGGTATATCATTTTGTTATTTTTATTGCGAAACAAATTAAAACTAATTCCTAAGAAGTCATGTACAAAAGACGATAAGAATCCGCTTAACCGTTTCAGAGATCCAGCAAAACCACAAACGTTACTCCAGCAAAATCTCGAATAACTTCGCAGCCGAAGAAAGAACAAAAACAAAATAACGCGTAACATTTACCTCGTCTAGACAACTAAATGTGTAGCTAATATTTATTTCAATATTCCCATTATTTAAAAAAAAGGTTTTGCTGCGGTAACGTTTCAAACGTTACCCCAGCAGAATATGTTTTTGTGTAATAACTAAAAAACTATATGTGTAACAAATTTAAAAATGTGCTTAACAATTACAGAAACTGGGCAACTAATTATCTATAAGATTTAAATGACTATTTTCGACATTATTTTGCTGGGGTAACGCACACGTTTATTATAGAAATTAGCGCGCTCAATATAAGTTCCTCAGATATATATATTGAGAACTAGCTTTTCGCCCACATAGAATTCTGTTATATCGCGCTACCGAGCAACTGTTCAAAAATCTGAGATAAAAAGAACCCTATATAGTTCCCAGGGTTTTAAACTATCTCCATGCCAAATTTTTTCGAAAGCGGCTCTGTGATTTAACCGTGAAAGCGTAACAGACCGATACAGACCTTTATATTTATAATTGAATTTATTTCTTTCTTTCTATTTAATACGTTGTTAAGAAAAAAACTGGCCAAGTACGAGTCGGACTCGCACATGAAGGGTATTTTTATAGGTAGGTAATGAATGGTACGGAACCATTACCTATAAAAAGCGCCAAAAAAATCACAACTGTTGTATGGGAGTCTCCCTTAAATATTTATTTTAATTAATTTTTAGTATTTTTTGTTATAGCGGTAACAGAAATACATCATTTGTAAGGTTAATAATAAGTGTCTAAAAAAACCTGCAAATATTGCATCAAATAAAATTGTCCTTACGTTTATCGCGAATTGATATCCACACTACTAGAAAGAGATAGCTAGGTCCTTCGAGGGTATACTCTTCGGAACGGATTTGAGCTTCGCGTCCGCATTCCAGTTTAGGTACAAGTTCCTTGGTTTCCAAACAAAAGTAATAAAAACTATTTAGACAACCGAATTCCATTTGAAAAAGAAAACTGACAATTGACATTTTGTCAAATATATGCAAAAAATCGATATATTTTCCGTGTTATTTTTCAATCAACTGCATTTATAATCATCTCAATGCCTGCCAACTTGACCATTGCCGAAAGAGCACAAATAATTGCCCAATTTAATGAGGGAAGCAGTATCAGTGCGTTATCCCGGAATTTGAATATATCGAGGCGTTCTGTCCGCTTTTGGATTCGTCGTGAAGGAGAGGAGGGAAGTTTGTTGGATCACAGAAGAAGTGGTCGCCGGCCTGCACTCTCCAATAACGATAGAGAATTCATGAGACGGGAATATGAAATCAATGGTTTTAAGCCCACAAAACATTTTGCGGAGATGTTCGATGTGAGTGCCCAAACAATAAGGAATCATCTACATTACATGGGGTTGCACCACAGGCATTACGCCAAGAAAATATATTTGACGGATGCTCACAGACTTGCTCGTCTGAACTTCGCCAGAGAGCACTTAGAGTTTGATTGGTCTAATACAGTGTTTTGTGATGAAAAAACGTTTAAATCCAGTCAGCATGGACGTCTTCACCTTTGGCGATATAATTCAACACGGTATAAAGATGATCATGTAATCCCAAATAGAGAATCAGGTCGAATTTCCGTAAATATTTGGGGCTGGATGAGTACGGATGGTGTAGGAGAATTGTGTTCTCTACCTCCTCGAGCGACGGCTGTAAATTATATCGACGTGCTTCAGAATGCAATGCTACCGACAGTCCGTAATGTTTACCCGGAGAACGAAGTGCCACAATTTGATTTTGTTCAAGATAATTGTTCAATTCATAATGCGAGGATCGTAAGAGCCTGGTTTCGTTCACACACTGACGTAAGGGTAATTCAGTGGCCCTCAAGATCGCCGGACCTCAACCCGATAGAAAATCTTTGGGGCCTTATGGTCCAACGATGGTCGCATCAAAATGAAAGAACCAAACAAGCTCTTATTAGTCACTGTAATTATATCTGGGAGGAAATGCGGGGAACCGATATTTGCTCACGGCTTGTTGGTTCAATGAGGTCTCGTCTTTTAGAGGTTATAGAGGCCAACGGCGGTTACACCCGTTTCTAATTTTTAAAAATTTTCAATATCTTCTAAATATTACTATATATGCTATGTTTTTGTTTGTTATAAGTATTTTAAAATTGATTGTAGAAATTTAATAAAAGGATAAATCTGTTTTTAGCTTGTTTTTTATTGATATTGTAATTACAAGTTTACAGAAATTGTAGGTTTGTGGACTCGCCTTGTGCCTTTACAATTTTATGTAACTTGTTGATTACAATTCTGAATTTGTAGATACAATTTTGTCATCAAAATCTACAGCCCCCCGCCGTTGATTTTACGACGTCATTGGTTCCATCAAGTTCAAACTAAGAACAGCGGTCACGTTACAAACAGTAATAGTCGTTATCAATAATCAGATAAAGACAGCAATAGAAGTTGTCAGATCGATCTGCAAGCGAAACTAATCTTTATCACCTATGAATCTGCAAGCGATATTCAACCTTAGGGTGGTACACCACTTTCTTGGCCGACTGTACAATAAAGAGTATAACTATCTATTTATCTTTTCCGAAATTGAGTTATATATACCAAACACATCTTCAGGGTGATATATATTAAAGATATCAATATAACTCAATTTCGGAAAGGTGTGGAATGGATCCTTTTTGCGTAACTACGTCCAACTCATATTCAAACTAGATAATATATGCATAATGTATTTAGTACATATTTTGCCAAGAGCATAAGGGAGAGTGACTTTTAGTGATTAAAAACCCACCCTGTTCTTTCAGTTGCCTTTTGCGTCCGGGGTCACGGTAATACGTTAAAACATTCTCGCAAGCCCGGCAGTTGCCAATTGTATGCACAATACTTCATTGCTTTTTTTCTCTTAATTTGTAGAATATATTTCTTATCAGTTTTTAAACTGACATGGTCACTAATAGTATCGTTAGAACGGGATATTTACCATGTGTACCTATTTATTGTTTCGAGTTTCCCACATTTCGGCATACGTTCGTCTATACTTATATTATAATACTAGCTGCTGCCCGCAACTTCGTTCGCGTGGGAGGATTTCCCGCATAAATCCCGATCCCGTGGGAATTCTGGGATAAAAAGTAGATAGTAGCCGATTCTCGAAACTACTGAATAGGCATATAAAATTTGGTAAAAATCAGTAAAGCCGTTTCGGAGGAGTAAGGTAACTAACATTGTGACACGAACATTTTATATATTAGATTATAAAGAGGTAAAGTTTGTAACTTTGATTGTTTGTTTGTTTGTAAGGACTAATCTTAGGAAATACTGAACCGATCATGAAAATTCTTTCACAATCAGAAAGCTACATTATTCAGGACTGTTACAAGCTATATTTTATTATGATTGAATAAAAATTTTAGAGAAAAATAATGATATATGTATATCAAGTCAGCGGAAATCGGGCAAGATGTGATGCTTTACCGGCTTGCGCTGACTAAACGGTTTGGTATTGACGAACATAATGTATATCAAAAATATGGGTATGTATTAACTCTACAAAAAAGTCTGCAGTACAGTATAGCTAGCTTTTATATTTGAATCACTACAGAGGCTTTTTTATTAAATAAAAGAAATGTGAAGTTGAGATGTCTTTTTCACGAAGAAAACATGAATCTATATCAAAGTAAATGATTTTGTCATCAAGACAATTTTATGAAGACAAAATTAGTCGTTTAAAGTATGTTATTTGGTTGTGTAATTTAGGAGATAGGTAGTTTCAATGTCTTCAACAATTAATATAAGTACCACATCCAATACCAGCTAATTCTAAACAATGAACCTGATAAAACTAAGTACCTACTAAGAACTCCACAACATAATTGCATCACAAAAATATAATTAACGCCCAACGAAGTGGGCACGGGTCGGCTAGTTCTCAATAAATATAAAGGGTAAAATCCCAAATCAAGTTCTAATTATATCTTTCTTATCAGCTTTCTACCATTATTTGTTAATCCCAATCGTTTTACATAAATATGTCCCTCTATAACTAATAACGCTTATGGGAAACAGCTTGGGAGAGCATGAAGCTGCGGCCAAGTTATTAACGGAGATGGGAGCCAGCGCTATGGAGCATGGGTTGAGAAGACACCTCGGCCGTGCGCTTCATTTGCTTGGTGAGCTTCATCTGAGACGGGAGCGACCTGAGCTGGGCACACAACATCTGGCTGAAGCATTCCTTTGCTTCATGGGCTTTCAATTTGAATCCGTACGCATTATATTTATTCTCAAATAAGTCTGACTTACTGTGCAATAACACATTTAAAACAACAACTTTTTATTAAAAAATATATTACATTTTCACAACCGAGGCTATTCTGGCAGAATCAGATAAAAGAAGTGAATAATAAGAACAGAGCACTTTGCGTTTTTAGTGATCATTTAACGAAAAATTAAATTATGAATAGTTAATTTTATGAGTAAACATTTACTCCATGTAAATTTTTCTTTGCTATCGCAGTATTTTATTATTCCGATTTTGTAATAAGATAATAAATCACCTTTTGCTCATAATTTTGAATAAAAAATGTATTTGCTAACTTCTTTACAAAAAAAAAACGATAGCTGATAGAATAGACAGATAGAAGCTTATTCTACAGTTATACGGTTATTTTACATTAAAAATGTAGACAAAACTAAGTATAGCTTCGTATATAACTCTCTATTTTAATTTTGTACTTATTCTGTTGTGTCAGAATATCTTCGACATAATATTCGGACAAACAGTTTGAAATACATATTAAATTATTAAAAAAAAAAATAGTTTTTTTTAATTAGTTAATAATGGATTTTTTTTTTAAATTTTAGCAGGTACAAGAGGGAAGCTTGGTTGACATAGAAAAGATTAAGGATACAAAACGAGAAGCTGTCAGTGCGATATACGGATCTACTAAAGAAATATATGAGGAAGAGGCTGAACAATCAAGACTAATGACTGCTATTTCAGCAGGTTCGTAGCATTCTATAATATTCTTGTTTTGCTACTAATTTAACACTTGGCTCGTCAACTTTTTTGTCTCTTGAGGTAGATGTCCTCACGCCTGGGGCTAGCAAAAGGGTTTCTAATTGACTAAAATCACCTCGTGTTTTCTATTACAATTACGCCGGTAGCTGTGGAAGCACTTAAATACTCTTCCGACGTGGCCGCAACGAGTGACGGCCCTTCTCTCTCACGAGACAACTTTTATCTGACCCAGCAAAATGTTGCTTAGTTTAATCTACATTTTTTGATTCATGGCAGGCCATGATTAACGTTTCTACATACTTTTTCAGGTCAAGAACTAATGTCTTCCTACTTCAGTTTGTTGAAAGAGGCAGGCGAATGCTCCGTCGCTAAAATGAAGACGATTGAGTGGAAACTGTCGCACACGGGCTGGTGGATCAGGAGACAGCACCACGACTTCTTGCCATGTCCCTGTCCTGTGCACCATCGAAGTCCTCTGGATATTCTATGGTATTTTTTGCTTAACTAAACAATTCTCCATAAAAGATGCTATTGTAACAAAAATAATTCTGTAAGTAAATAACAATGTTATTTTATATAGGATGCAAATAGCAGCCCAACAGACCACAGAAACTGAAGTATCTACCGTTGAGCTCGGTCAAGAGGGACTCGCCAGGGCATCAACCATTCAAGATATCAGAGAGCGACATAGCAGCTACCGAGGAATAAAATCTAAAACCACACTAAGTCGCGTAGAAATGCTTGCTGCTAAAAAAGCTGGTTAATTAATTACCTACTAGTGTAATATTATTATTTATTTTGCCCTTATTGAGAGGTGTTGCTTATATTTTGTCATTTAATAAGGACAGTTCTATATCTTTATCTATATTATGTTATCATGGTATTAAGGTATTGAGAAATAAAATATAGTTTTTAATATAAACTTTATTAGTTCGTCTCATTCATCGTACAAAGGGTATAATTTAAATGTCTATTTACAAAAAACTAACTAACCGCATAGTTAAATAATATTGAGCAAAACATACAAATGGTTGCACCGTCTTCAAAACCTTCCCATGTGTAAAGGGTCTGCCACCGATATAACAGCTTTCTTGACAATAACAATATGTAAATTAATTAATTCTGTGCAATCTGCACAGGCTTAACAAAAATACAAGAGCCATGCGTCCATATTTACATAAAATTAAAATTAATTTAGGAATATTATGCCACTATTCAGCACGCTTTGGTAGTTTTACGGGGTTCCAGGCGGACCTTGAATCCCTCAGCACGCTTCAAGATTATGTCAGCTTGCAATTTGAAATCAGACTCCTTAAGATCTGAGTGGACACGGAAATTCCTGAGAATCGTTGACAGGATAATCTTCAGCTTCAACATGGCGTATTTACGACCTTTGGAAGAAACATACACAATTAGCACAATAATAGCACGACGTTGCTAAATTTTTTAAAGATAATTTTCTATATGTACTTACCGACGCAACTTCTGGGTCCAGCGGAGAAAGGCACGAAGGCATAATAATGACGGTTGGCAGACCTTTCAGGCAGGAAGTTGTCGGGGTCGAACTTGGTAGGGTTGGGGTACACGTCGGGCCGGCGATGCAGTTTGTAGGTTGCAATAACAACAGTGGTACCAGCGGGCACTTGCTTACCGCAGGAGGCTGTAGAATGATAAGGTTTTAAAGATGATTATTTTAAAGTACTTAAAAATACAGAGATATTGAAACTATTAGACACTTACGAAGAGTGATGTCTTGTTTAAGATGACGTGCAATAATTGGCACCGGAGGGAACATTCTCAATGTTTCCATGAGGCACCTTTCAAGGTATTTCATCTCTAGGGTATCCTGGAATGTGGCTGGTCGGTCAGAATCACCAAAAATCTTGTCGAGCTCATCAATAACTTTGTCTTGAATGTCCTTGTGGATTCCCATCATGGATAAGAAGAAACTGCTTCCGGCGGCGGTTGTGTCATGACCCTGAGATTAAATTTATTGCATGATTACATAATCTACGAAAGAAATCATTATTATTGTCAACTATTTATTTAGAATATTTACCTCAAACATAATGGTGTCTACTTGTTCTTTAATCTCCTCGTCGGTAATAACAACTCCACTCTGTGAACTCTCGAGTAGGAGGTCAAGGAAAGCCAGACGTTTCTTCTGTCCTACATCAACGTCATCGACATCCAAGTCATCCTTCAGACCAGCCGACTGTCCGAACGACAGACCCTCAACGGATGTATTTTTGGTAGCTTCCTCGGTGGTCGTACTATTATTATAGTCTTGTAAGATCGTCGGCCTCTTGCCGGAGTTAAATTCCTCCTTCTTCCTTCGGATAACCTTAAAATTCATAAATGCAATGGGATAAGTACTCGAGTAGGTAGATTCAAAGTCATATTTATTTATAAGCGGCGCATTAAAATGCTAGTTTATTCCGTAGCCTTTGATGGTCGAATCAATAAATAGTTTCCAGTAGCGAGCAATAGGTCATACGAGTCTTGGATGGCTGGGTAATTCAGATCTTGATTATTAAGATGTATATTTATGTACATGTTTTTAAGTAATGTGTGTTACCTTCTTGGTCAGGCCGTGGATGATGTCAAGGAGTTTGGTCTGCTTCTTAGCGTAGTCGGTGAATTGGAAGAGAAGGTCAGGTCTGAGCCAGATCTTGGTATGTCTCAGGTGAAGAATATCGCACATCTTCATCACAGCCATTGCGTATTCGAAACCACTCTGGTCTTGTGTGGATTTGCTTACACCCATAGCGGTTTCTATAACAAATAGAGAATTTTACTTGATAGGTAACATTAAAAGTTAACGGTAATGTTGGTATAGGATTTTTAACTTGCGAATTATACCTAGATAGAAGGATAGAGGTTTTTTTGTGGAAAAATGAGAGTTAAAGAATAAACACTCTGTGAACGCTTAAATATCAATTGTTTTCATTTATACTAACGACAATATTCCCAGGTGCAAATCAACGAGTAACAACTAGATTTAATTGTTATAAATGTGATTCAAAATCTTGTGCCGTAAACACCGTTCAAGCTGTCACTAGCTCCTATTAATAAAAGAAAGAGTTTTTGACCTCCATTGAATTCAAAAACAATTGCGTAAGGAGGAGAGCAATAAAGGAGCGCAACAATCGTGGCCGGGAATGGCGAATATTGGCCATTAGCACGTGAGCACGTGGGGGGTCGCCAAACCTGTTGGCCGGTAGTACTACGTGCCGGTGAATCAGTGCCGAGGTCGAGTGGTACCACGCACGTACCAATGATTCAATCATACTTCCATCATCACTGACCCGTGGCCGTAGAGATTCCCCTTTATGAAATAATCGCGCTGTTCTTGATAGTAATTGAAATCTCGCACTGAGTTGCATGCAGTAGGTCTCTTGTTGTTATAAAACAAGAATATTCAGGAACAATGCAGGGCTTTGACAAAAATCTATACTAACATTATAAAGCGGAAAAGTTTGTTTGTTTGTGTAATCGTGCTAATCTTCAAAAGTACTGGGTCAATTTGGTATGGAAGTAGCTTGATGCTTAAGGAAGGTTATAGTTTACTTTTTACCTGACTGCAAAAAGGAGGGTTATGTTTAATCGTGATTAAGACCACGAGAGTGAAGCCCCGCGCGTCTGCTTAGTATAATATAAAATCAAATTCATCAAATTGTTTTATGTTTTGATGGCGTGACTGGTGAATTAGCGAAGGTAATAATATGGATCGAAATAAAAGCCTAACCTCATAATGGCTGTTGTTAAGCTTTGTTAACTCCTATAAGGTAAAATTAGCTTGGAACTTAACACGCAAGGATCTTAAAGTTTCTTCCGACGTTCTGTTTTCCGCTTAAGGAAAAACTTGTAGTATAATACCGCAAGTTTAAGCGCGTCTGCATTGAACCGCATAAATTGTTGTAAGCAAACTACATAATTACCACCATAAACATTGCGTATGCAATCCATACTGCTGGTGTTCTATTTATCTCAACTTCCTTCTAATGACTATTATTATTGTACGCAATAAGACGATTACTGGCTACGTGATAAGTATACATTTACGTAGTTTGAAAATCTAGGAATTACCAAGTTGCATAGAAGTAGTACTTCTTAATACCGCATCATACGATTTGCAATACTGCTTCTGCCCACGACTTCGTTTGCGTGGGAAGGTTTTCCCGTGTAAATCCCGATCCAGTGGTAATTTCGGATTAAAAATTAGCCTAATTACCCAATTTCATTCAGAACCGTTTAGCAGTTTTTGCGTGAAACAGTAACAAACATTAATACATCCTCACAAACTGTCGCTTTTATATATATATATATATATTTATTGAAAATAGGTTCGCGTTTGACCACTATCTCACCTGAATAATAATATTAGTATAGTATTGATGTAAAAGTTAATCGGAACTCTGGCTATGCTCTTGTCATGCATAATGCTAGAGATTATTTAATAAACATGATTTTGTATAAGAGTGTGTTGAATCAACATGTAGGTAATCTTCGTCTCGTAGATTTCGCAAACGGTTTAATAGTTTCTCGGGGCATTTGCTTCAAGAACACGGTCTGCTGTCCATGTGAGGGCCACCGTGTTGTCACAGCGTGGCTGACTACGTGACATAACATATAAATTGCTCTTTATCCTGCTTTATTTTTGTGCAAACACCTTGAGATTTAAGACCATTTCCACTTCACGCGTTCAATCTAGTTTTGGGGTGCTTTTAGTTTAATGTTAGTCTTATTACGCATTGCGAATGAGCACTTTAAACCATTTTTTGTTGGTTTTGTTATCTCGGATCATATTTATAGCCCCTTCACATTCGTCTTGTGTACCTAGATATGACTCGCGAATCTTGGATTCTTGGTAAGCGAACTGTTATTAGATTGTCAAGTGAAGGTTACCAGTAAATTGCGCAGAAATCTGTTGCTTTACACCTTTATAACTTGAGAATGTATAAAATTGCATTGCATAGCGTACAGCTAACTTCCCAATTACCGTTTGTATTAAAACAGATCTGTTATCTATAATACAACTAAAGAACAAAGTGCACTGAGTAGACAAGTCATTGAAAGGGAATATAGTCAAATTATAACTATTCGGCGCACGCGCATGTGACTATTGGTAACAAAACCTGAATGATTCTACGCATGTCTAGTAGCACGTAGGCTTCATGACATTGAAATGAAAAGAAATGTTATTTCAACTATTTGAATAATTTATTTAAAGCACTTGTTGATCGGTAAATCGACTAATATATTGTTTTTCATGAATACAATAGACTTTTGTATTTTATTTTTCATTAAATTGGTATATTAATTATCTACCTGATTTCCATATAGTTTTCAATGTTTGACGTAAAACTGGCGGCATTGTATGCCTATTATTCATAATGACAAGGCTAATTCTACTGTCGCTATCAAATAAACGGAAAAAAACAAGTCAAGCACTTCACTTGTAAAAAAAAAAAAGCGTAATTTTACAAATAAATCTTATATATAAAATATACTCTCTTTGCATTTAATATTTCCGTAAGGCCTCTTCACTCTACTAAAAACCAAAGCATTGGGATTATTTTTTTTCAAATAATAAGAGATGTAATATTACTTACCAAGCAAGATTTCCACTGTGCACTCGCTCATGTAGTCATGGCAATCAAATTCTCCAGCCTCCTTCTTCAGTTTGCTGACAACAGCCCTAGAGTTGGCGTTGAACAGGTCTATGAAACTCTTCAACACGTTCAAATGGAAGGTTGGAGCAATCAGTTTGCGGTGAGACCTCCATTTCTGGCCTAAGGACAAAAGATACAAAGAATGAGAATGTTTCTCTAGAATTCTTCGCCTGTCGCAGTATCGAATCAATGTCCATATACTTAGTAATTACAAGTTAATTGAGATTCTTTATGTGCCTATGAAGCATTTCCTGAACTTGGTTTATGGATAATAATATACTTTGTTGTACTTTGTGTACATAAAGTAAAACGGAAAAGAAAGGAAAAGGAATGACCTTATTAACGCACGTACACGTTGCCTCCTGGAATTTAGTTCTAAGATAAAATCTTTTCCGCTATAAAACTTAGCCAATTGAAATTCTATAATCGTCGGCAAAGTTTATATTACGGTTTGACGTCAGATTTGGGCAGTCACTATGAATAAGGGTAACATTAAAGTACCAATATATGTACATACATGATTCACTTATTAAAGCAGGTTATTTTTAACGCTTTGGTACGCATTTGCATGCAAGTATATTCGCTTAATTTCCCTTACGTGTATATTTTTGGATAAAATAGTCGATACCTACTGGACTTGTTACAATTATGTTAACAATTACAATTTATTTGTTTATTATAATAAAAAGAGAACCACAAGAAAATCTTCATGTTCAAAGTAAACTCACCGGTACTAATGAGGAGACCGTTTCCGAGCCAAGGCTTGAAGAATCTGTATTCGTCAGCTTTGTCGATGTGTGTGTGACTGCTGAGGATCAGCTCCACGTCACGAGGATCATACAGGAACACCAGGAGACGGGGTCCAATCCAGATCTTCACGACAGACTCGCCATCGTAAGGAATACTCTTCTCGATAACGTTTCTGAAGATGTCTGTAGAAAGAATAGAAATCATACATTTGAGGAGGATTTATTATAAAGTTAAGGATTTCGCATTTAATAGGTCACCTTTGTGGAGCACGATATGAATGTTTTTGTTGAAAGTGTTGTTTTGGATGATTATATTCTTGTTTAGGAGTAGGTATACAGTATGTTACTAACACACGCGTACTTGAAGGACGACAACATCGCAATTTATTTATGAATGCGTGCGTACGCGTGTACAGAGTGTTTCTTTTACGTATCAATTTAACATTTTTAGTGAATATTTTAAAATAAAAAAATAACATTTTATTTTCGAATGGTAATATTTTTTTTAGCATGTCTGGATGCTATACTATTACGGGTTAACGGGAACGCCTTCTGTTAGTTAACATACTGTATGTGTTTATCTTTTGGTGTTTATTTATTGGATCTTTTTAAGAATTTTTGGATTTTTTATAATACTTGAAACAAGTATCGAAACTTACCGTGTGAGCCGCCGGTGAATTCCAGTGCGTTTCCAAGAAGTGGTAGGCCAGGTGGTCCATGCAACTTAGCTGCGAGCTCATACATGTGTCTCCTCGACATACGCCAGTAGGCGTACCAGAGTATGAGTGCAGGTACCAGGAGGACATAGAACAGGTTGGTGGCAGCCCAGGTGCTAGTGGGCACCACGCTTTCGGCAGCCGCGTAGCTCATGTTGAGATAATTTATCAACTGTAAAATTTGATAAGGGTTAGCAAACTGGCTGTCAAACATACAATAAGATAGGAGCATTATGCAGAGTTTAATCAAATTTGTAGCATATACTAGCTTCTGACCGTGATTTCGTACCTTTTGGAGGGATATTCCGAATTACTGAACACGTGGGAAATCCGGGATAAAAAGTAGCCTTGTTATCCCGGGATTACAAGTATCAAGTACATACCAATTTCATTCAGATCCATGAAATATTCATCCATCCTTACAAACATTCCGCCTCGTCGGGCACCTGGAGAGGGTGGGGCCGGATCTTGCGGATAGCCAATTCGGTTTCTGCAAGGGGCGCTCTACGGTGGATGCCATCATGCGTGTGAGGGCTCTCTCGATAGAGGCTGCGGTGTCCCGGGGTGGGGTCGTCTTGGCGGTGTCTCTCGACATCACCAATGCCTTCAACACCCTGCCCTGGAGTTGCATACGGGAGGCACTCCGGTATCACCGGATGCCGACCTACCTCTGTCGTGTAGTCGAGGCCTACCTGACGGACAGAGCCGTCATCTACCCTGGTCACCAGGGAGAGTGGAATCGGCGAGAGATGTCGTGCGGTGTCCCACAGGGATCGGTTTTGGGGCCACCCCTGTGGGACATCGGTTACGACTGGGTGTTGCGCGCCGACCTCCCTACAGGCGTCAGTGTAGTTTGCTATGCTGACGACACGCTGGTCCTGGTGCATGGGGGGTCGCACGAGGCGGCGGCCGAACTGGCGATGCGAGGGGTTGCGACAGTCGTAGAGAGGATCCGGCAACTGGGACTCGAGGTGGCACTGCACAAGTCCGAGGCCATGTGTTTCCATGGCCGTCGGAACGCGCCACCTTCGGGTTCCCAAGTAACGGTGGGAGGAGTTCACATCGGCGTCGAGACGACTATGAAGTACCTGGGACTCGTCCTCGACAGCCGGTGGAACTTCGTCGAGCACTTCCGACGTTTGGCTCCAAGACTGGACCGGGCGGGGGCTGCACTCAAGCGGCTCCTACCCAATCTAGGGGGGCCAAACGCCTCCTGTCGGAGGCTCTATGCGGAGATCGTGCGGTCCATGGCCCTCTATGGGGCCCCTGTGTGGGCGCTGAATTTGCAGCGGCGACCAGCTAGCCGGCTGGTCGCGTCTCAGAGGGTCATGGCTATCCGGATGATCCGGGGATACCGCACGATCTCTGGGGAGGCGGCGAACCTCCTTGCCGGATTGCTGCCGTGGGATCTGGAGGCGGTAGCCCTCGCGCGCGTGCATAATTGGCGTGCAGAGGTGCTAAGCCGGTGTGAAACTCCGCTACCGCGGCAAGTCGCGGCTCAGCGGATAGAACTCCGGCGCGATCTCACGGCAGCATGGAAAGAGTGGCTGTCGCAACCGAAGGCTGGGCACGCCGCAATCGCGGCGATAAGTCCCCTCTTTGAGGAGTGGCTGGAAAGAGGCCACGGCGTCCTCACCTTCCGCCTGACGCAGGTGCTGACCGGACATGGCTGTTTCGGGAGGTACCTGTTTCGGATTCAGTGGGAGGACACGCCCGGGTGTCACCATTGTGAGGACGACCTGGAGGACACGGTGGAGCATACGGTGGAGGTGTGCCCTGCTTGGGCGGAGCACCGTCGTGTCCTCGTAGAGGCGGTCGGTGGTAGCGACCTCTCGCGCCCTGCTCTGGTTCAGACTATGGTGCGGAGCGAGAGGGAATGGGATGCGGTCGCCTCCTTCTGCGAAGCAGTCATGCTAGCGAAGGAGGAGGCCGAACGCGCGAGGGAGAGGCAACTCTCTTCCTCGCGCCCCAGCCGCCGCGGGAGACGCCCCGGGCTTCGGGGATCGCGAGCCGATTTCCGGCCACCGTAGGCGCGGGTCTGCGGACGGCGAGCAGGGGTCGCTCACCGTCCGGTAAGGATCAGGCCCGTGTCGGCGGCGCGTCGTGTTCCACGCGCGCCTCAAAGAGCTGTCAACACCAGCGACGGGGCCTCATAGGGCCATTGCCTGCCGGGGTTTGCGGGAAAGTTCTACCGAGTTACCGCGGCCCTGGAAATTTAGGGCAACCGAAGGAACAGGGTGGGTTTTTAGTCAGTAGAAATCTGACACACCCTTCCGCTTGACCCAGAGCGGAAGAAGTCATTCGATGATCTTACCACCCAAAAAAAAATCCTTACAAACATTCACATTAATTAATTTAACCTATGCTGATGCCGTAGCGTCTCGTTTAATCAATTCCCAACATAAAATGATAACCATTGAAAGTGATATTGATTAAAATCATGATATCGTTTCCAAGACAACAGATACAACCTTATATTATATTGATAATACTGTTTCTAAAACCTGCCTAATCTTAGATTAAATAATCAGGTATAAAAGGTATGTAGGTAGTATATTAGACACGTACATAAGTTTTGTTACGTAACTTGAAACAAGTTTGTTACTTGAAATAAGTAACATTTAAGTTCCTAACATTATGCATAGGCACTAGTATAAGGGATTTAGTTATTATTGACATTCATAGTTCTGTATAAATGCTAATATTATTATTCTATTTACTCAATATCAATACTAAATGAGAGTAGGGCTGTTTAGTATCAAAGCTACACAATATTAGGGACTGTCGAGTATTCACAGCTTTTAACTCCGAATTCTAACCCCCTAGCAACCTTTGACACAGAGCGACATTATTCCATATTGAAAACTGTATATTTTTCAAAAGCTTTCGTAAACGGGTCGGTACTGCCCAAAGACTATAAAACCACTTGACCGCGCATACAGTTCCCCCACGCACGAAAACTATTAGCCTTTTTGCACCTATATATTGGCATTAAGTAGGACATTAGTACACGAACCATTTTAGTAGTGACCAAGTGTTAGACCTGTGTGCATGCTAAACAATTACAAATTTTAAATTTTTGTACCTATTTTATAACGCCTTCATGCACGTTGAAGTGGTGTGGAAAACATTCCCAGACATCTAGATACTAAATGGATGACATAACTATTCATCAGTAATGAAATACTATGAAAATTATTTTTTATTTTATCAAATTATAAGCCACCGCAGGGTCTATTTAAAATGGTAGTTTAGGTGAGCAAGCCGGTTGAGTCGCGCGTTGATGTCTTTTGGAAAAGTCTCTTTTTTTCATTAAGAAAATCTAATTCTTTTATCCCTTTCTTTCCTTTTGTATTTTTATCGTAAAAATCTGTGCTGTTAACTTTAACGTCTGAATACGATATCGATAATTACAAAATGAAACTTACTTGTTTTTAATTCAGTTCAGTTACTATCTACCTATCTACTTTTAACCGACTTTAAAAAAGGAGGAAGTTCTAAAAGGTTTTCTTCTGTATGACATGCATGTTTTCATTTAAGATTTCCGAAGATTCCAGAATTAAAATTACAGTAGATAGATAAGGTTACTAGGGAATATTGGTTTCTAGTTTTGTTTTTATTTATATAATTTTGAGAAGAGTCGAATCGTGAAAATAAGATACCTATATTCAATCTTTTTAGGCTTTAAATAGTATGGCGGACTCTAATACTAATTAACTTGGGCCTTAATTAAAATATTTTTACTATGGGATTTTTACTCAGTATTTTTACAATGTTAACTTCAGTTTTATCGATATCGACTACTTTCCCTTATTCAAGTAGACCAATCCATAACCAGGCATATCTACGCAACTTGACCTTGAGCTGATCAATTACAGCTCTGCATTTCTCTCTCCCGCCCGACCCGAAACAGTGAGTCGTGCTCTTCAAAGAAATCGGCCTATACGCTCTCCAGTTGTTATATACTCTCTGGTTCTGCCAGAGATTTATAAATAAACAATTCTTTTATTAAGATAATCTTACAGAAAAAACAAAGCGTATGCATTCGTCCTTCGATATACAAATAGACGTAATTGTCATGAATGGAATTTTTTGGTTTTTCTACCGAAGTAAACAAATTAGTATTAACATTTTAAATGCGAGATCGAAATTATTTATTTATTTTATATTTTAACTACTTTTATATTGTACTATCAATGACTGTCGACGGAGTTGGGTACCTAAAACGGAACTGAATAGCAATTTTTGGTAACTAGAATTATTATTGGTACACAACACATTACCTGTTTTCGGCATGAGCCTGGAGTTTTGTGTTGAATATTTAAGAATGTGATCGAAAACTTAGTCGTTAATAACTTTTAGCATAGTCTTCCTAAGGAATAGAAGAAAAACACTAGTCACTTTCATGAACATTCGGCAATTAACATCTACTTTATGGTTGTAGTCCAAGTTTAATGTCACGTGAGGATAGCCACGTGCCTGGCTACAGTGTAATAATAAATCGCTTTTCTAACCGATTTCAGTATGCGTAAATTTTAAACAAACTTTTTTAACTAAAGGTACTTCTTTTATTTTATATACGTACATAAGTCAGTATTCACTATTTGTTCAATACTTAACGTATGACTATAGATGAATTATGTATCGAATTTTACATATAATGTATAACTATTCAACGAGTGACTGTTATACCTATTTGTTAAAAATATCGTGCAATCTTTATTAGTCTTGTGTCTTATAAAATAGAAACTGGTAATTGGTGCGATTAAATGTATCTACGGTTATTACATGTATAACTCATGCTTTTCCCCATGGGGTAAGCAGAAATGACAGAAGTACCACCTGTTACAACCCTTAAAGCTTCTTCTATTGTAATCTCTCCTCTTATTAATACGCGAAGCAAAGCTTTCATATGAAAATTACGCGGACAGAGGATTAAATCATTTGGCACAGTTAAAGTTTATGTGGACACGGAGTGCGGAAAGCTGATATTTATATATTATAATAATAATGCATATAGAAATGTATATAGAAACAATTAAAATTATGATCGATTTGTGACCATGGGTGTTCACTAGTTTACTTAAAAGTACTTTGTACAAAATATAACCAAAATATTGTATCTTATTGTATTGCACCTTTGATGCTGTGATTTTTTATCATTCTAAAGATTTTACAATTTAACGTTATGAAATGCCTAATAGCATATCTGACACAATAACATTTTGTTGAATTTTGTTAGAATACACTTGCAAATATTCCCATAAACTCGACATTGTGAAGCTAAAACGGTATGTCATAGGAGTCTACATTTAAGCATTTACTACAGGTTTATAGTTCTGGTAAACAATGACTCATTCAATTAAAAAAACGACAAATTTTTGAATAGACTGCTGGAGTATTTCCACTACTTGATATACATGTATTAAAGTTTCATGCACAATGAGAAATCTATTTATACTATGATGAAAACTATGCTTGGTAGTTGATATCTAAATTTGGTGTATAATAGAAGATGAAAGTTGGTAATAGCTGGAACTTTAGATATTATACTTCTTATTGTACTCCATAACAGAATTAAACAAAGACTTAACAAAGGCTTTCATTTCGTCATTAATAAATAAATATATACAATAGACTTTAGTTCCGAAGTGAGATAGATAATACCAAAATAACTTTTTATTGGTAAGGTATGGTATTTTTTATTAAGTTATGGTAGTTACGGAAAACTAAAGTGTCAATCGGTCTCTAAGGTAATAAGCTAATAGAAGTGTTTCGGTACATCAATAACCCAGTTCCTCCAGCCTTGAACTTGGACGTGATTTTTCTTAATGAATGCAAAATTTACACTTGTTGTTTAATGTGTTAAGCTGTTTATTCCGCAAACACAGCCTAATTTATGCTGAGCCTACCATTCTATTAGAATGTATTAAGGTAAAGATAAATTCCTTTACCTATAAGTATTATTGTACGTTTGTGTGACTTTAAAGGTAAGCCTTAAAATAATGCAAATAGGTACAGGTATTAGATAACATTTGTTTTGTAAAATGGTTATGGATAAATTAACTTAAGGGTGATTAAATTCTTAGGAGTTCCGAAGGTGCCTGATTGGGTAAAAAGCTGATAAAGAGATTCTAATGACAAATATTGAAATATACAGAAAAATATTAGGTTTAGGGGGTGATAGAGGTGAATAGAAACGTAGAGGTGCAAATAGAAACAAAATTTTCATTGATGTTAGCCGCCTCAAAATTCGAGTCAAAAGTCTTTGAATTCTAAAAAGAATATTTTTAAATCTCCTTCAAAGTTTTGTTTCCATTAACGCTTGTTTCCACGCTGATTACAGTACTTATAAATATTTTGCATTAATTTTAAGAGAAGAGCACTTAGAGTCACACAAAGAAAAATATATACACACACAAAATGAGGGCGAATTGTAAAACCAAGTGGGTCTAGCCAGTTAGAACAAGATGGGATTGCTACACCGACAAATGGCCCCACTTAAATTGGAGATGGATGGTTGAATCAATCATGCTGTGAGATTCTGAGATTACTTTGATTATTCACATTATTTACTGTAATTTGATTTAAAAGTATCAAAGACATTTTAGCAATGCTTAGGTACTTGTAGAATACCTACGCGAAATTCTAAACTGTCTCCCTATAGCGAACTATGGAAAGTAAAAGTCGTTACAGTTTACCACAAAAATGAATACGACTCTCATAGTTAACGTAACAAAAATACTAATATTATTAGCTAAATAAACACAGTATAAAGTATTTATATCATCAATTTAAGAAAGAAGGGGACATTGCTTGTACTTGGCCTTGTGAAACGATCACATTAATACGAACAGTTGATTTAACACGTTAAACAATTTAAGGTAAGATGAAATTAGATTAGAAATAATAAAAATAAAATAAAAATATGTAGTTATTAGACATTTTTATGAATTAAATAGGAAAAGTTTTTAACACATTTTTACATAATTTTTCCTAGGTCGTATTAGTTTAAATGGGTTGGATTTAAGTGATCCATTTTAGGCAATAACATAATTACTCATATATTTTATACACAATAAGCAAGTTATAATACAAAATGTGTCTAATTATAGTTACCTGCAATCGATTAGATTAATTTTTAACTTTGAACTTATGAAACCAAACGGATTTTTTAACTTTATTTTATAACACTATATAAAATATGGCTCCCTACCTCTCGATTAGAATCACCTCCACTGCGGGGTAGACAAATTGTCCTATCCCCAAACGACACTCAACGTGTCTCACTACAGACTATCTTTGAAACTCCTGCGCAACTGTCTATATACACGCGTATGACGTCATGCGTCGTCACCGGTTACCTGATACTTACAGGTTACATTATTATTCAAATCTTATTTTAAAAAAACTGAAAGGAAATTTTACTTATTTGTGGATGTTTCCAAAACCAATTTCCATAATATTTAAAAAATATTTATTTAGAAAACTTTGGTATCCGATTCATTAACAAGGCTTATATAAATGTAACGTAATATACAACTATCAATATGGGACCAAACTTTTTTTTTTCAGTAAGATAATCATATAATGACTCCTTCGACTCTGGGTGAAGCGGAAGAGAGTGTCAGACTTCTACTGACTAAAAACCTACCCTGTTTCTTCAATTGCCCTTATGTTCCGGGGTCGCGGTATCTCGTTAAAATATTCCCATAATGACCGCATCGGAAGGTGAGCTACCCCTGCTGGCCGCCCACAAGCCCTTGCCTTCGGTGCTAGGAGATCGGTTCGCGATCTCCGACGCCCGGGGCGTCTCCCGTGGGAATATAGCAGTCTCTTTCTTTCTCACGCATTCGCGCACTGCTCTGGTTCAGACCATGGTGTGGGGTGAGAGGGAATGGGGATGTAGTCGCCGCCTTCTGCGAAACAGTCATGCTAGCGAAGGAGGGGGCTAAACGCGCGAGGGAGAGGCAACTCTCTTCCTCGCGCCTTAGCCCCCGCGGGAGAGGCCCCCGGTGTCTGGAATCGCGAGACGATCTCCGGCCACCGAAGGCGCGGGTTTGCGGTCGGAGAGCAGGGGTAGCTCACCGGCCGGTAAGGACCCGACCCGAGTCGGAAGTGCGTCGTGTTCCGCGCGCGCCTCAAAGAGCAGCATTGACGGAGCCGAATAGGGCCACTGCCTTACGGGTTTGTGGAAGTGTTCTAACGAGATCCCACGGCCCCCCGTTTTTTTTTATATTATATGCGTTTTTTAACCACCCAAAAAGGTGTACCGTTTGGCAACAAGAATTATTGACAAAGTGCAAATTAACGCGGGCGAAGCCGCGGGCAAAAGCTAGTTTATAATGTACCCGCTCATTGTACACACATATGTAGTTTTTACTTGCCTACTATGTAACATTGTATATATTCTACAATCCTACTTAATATAATAACTGTGAAAGATTGACTGTTTGTGTTACAACCACGCAAAAATGGCTTAAGAGATTTGGACAAAACCTGGCATACAATATAGTTTATATCCTGTCACACTTATCTATCACATGGGCCACTTTTTCCGCAACAAATAGCGAAATTCCCACGGAAACGGTAAGGTAAGTACGATAAATTTATATGTCGCTTACATATGGAAGTTCCCAGAAGATTGAAAGTATAAGCACGTTGAATGACAATAGGACTGGTATAGACCAAGAATAAGGCCAGGAAGATGATGCTGATAGCAGCATCATCTTCCTAGCCTTATTCCAATAAATTGGGGTCAGTAAAACACGTTTTCTTGTTCCATTCTCCCCTTTCAGACGTCACAGCGTCATTTACTCCCTTTTCTTTCATATCTTTCCTCACATAATCCATCCATCTTTTCTTTGACCTTTCTCTTTCTTTCCACCCATCAAGTCTGTCACTAAGGGCGAAATATCTATAGTAATATGCACGTCAGAGTCATATAAAGCGTTTCATCGATAAACGTCTCAAAACTGTAATTAGGTTTAAATACCTTTATACCTCATAAAACATTATGGTTCACTTAAAATGAGGAAAAAATACAACATATGTATAATTTAACAATAATTATATAGATTTCCCTTAATTTTTCTTTTTGCGGGGGTAAACCATCAAATGACTGCTACCGTTCTAGATGAGGCGGAACGGATCTTCATCAGACTTCGACTGACTAAAAACCCACCCTCTTCCGTCAGTTGCCCTTGAGTTCCGGTACCGTGTATTTCGTTAGAACATTACCGCAACCCCGGTAGTGCCTTATGATACGTACTTACTTCTTAAGTTTCTTTTAAATAATGTTGACGCTATTAGTTCGCCGGCTCCGAAAAATAAAATCCTCCGGCAAACCGGTGTAATTGTGGGTAAGATTAAAGTATTTGTGCTGCTTAATCTGTTGCAGTGATTGCAACGCTAGCATAATCTGCAGTATTTGAAACACAAGATGGCGGATGGTGGTTACATTCGTAGCATCTCGTCTCTACTTATAACTAACAAAAAATAAAGCTACCAAAAAGTGTTTAATTAAATTTTTGTGCTTCATTGTACAGACGCATACTGTTTTTGTTCTTTTTATTTGAGACTTTTAGGATAGTGTTTTTTTCCAAATAACATTTTAATATTCGTTACTAATTATACCTGCTCACCTCTAAAATGGGCTCCAGAAAAGGTTTTCATTAGAACAGAACCAATTAAACCCCGATGTAATCCTGGCCATATTTCCTCTCTTCTAATGACCGTGAAAGCAATTTATTTAGCTAGATAATATAACGCAGTATCGTGACGAAATAATGTTTTAAGTCACAAAATATTTCATTTTCTCCCCACCCATACTTTTTTTATAATATTCTACCACATGATAGGTATAACGGACCGTCCCCTGTGCAGGGCATGCATGGGGAAGGAGAAAACGGTGGGACACGTGCTCCTAGAGTACACGGGAGTCACCGACATACGGAAACAAACCTTCGGGTCATTGAATTCCCTTACAGACATCCTGAATAGACCGAGAGACCTGATTTGCTTCTGGAGGGAGGTTGGCTGGATGGACTAATGGCCGACATGGCCCACACATAAGCATGTAGTGACTAAGTGCGGAAACCAACCCCAAAGAAGAAGAAGAAGAAACTGATCCGCTTCAGTGGACTTTATCACTATAATAAAAAAAACATAACCCTCCTTTTTTTGCAGTCCAATAAAAAGTAACCATTAATCCTCTTCAAGCTTAAAACTACTTCCATATCAAATTTCATCCAAATCGGCCATATACTTTCGAAGATTAGCACGTTTAAATGAACAAATAAACAAACTTTTCTGCTTTATAATATTAGTATATATAGCAAGAAAGTACGATATTTACCTGTTCGTTATCATCAGTTTTAACTGACGCAAAGTATAAAATAATTATTGTAATTTGTTGCATTTATTTTGTTTAAATTCGCCAATTTAATTAGCATATATAAATGCATTGACCTATGTCTTGTTTTTGGAAATAAATACGGAAATATACCTACTGTGATTTTGAATTGCGTTTGAACTGTTAAATACCAGACGGAAAAAAGGGGGATAAATAAACGAAATAAAATTAATATAAATATTCCTAACCTGACAAAGCCTTATAAGTAGATACCTACAGCATTTCTTTGCTTCCTTCCTACTGATATATGTAGAAGCAACCTGTAACCGACTATACAGGGTAGTTTATGGATCACTTCCGCAAATATAGCAATGGATTACAATGTATACGAAAACGGGGAAAGATGAAACTTAGAGTAACTGGATTTAAGTATGAAACCTCTGTATCATACTTTTTACAATCATGTAACTATATACCAGAAACTAGTCCCAGAAGTAGGAGGCACTCTACTTATCTCAATATTTTTACGGTTAAAAATAAAATAGTCCATGCCGCTTTGATCACTTCAATGGAATCGCCATATGTAAAAAAAAAAAAAAAAACATTTCGCCGATTGTCTTTCAACAAAGTTAATCAATGTCAATGGAAATTTTCAAGACGTTTGCATAATTTCAGTTCTGTATTAGGTTATTTTTTTTAATAAACTAGTTTTGTTTCAACAATTTAATATGGAGCAAAGTAACCCCTAAAGACCTTTCTTAACAGTTACCTGGCAAACTGTTTCGCTCGTAGTTTACAAACAAAAAGAAAGGTTGAATACAAAATGCTGAGAGCGTAATTTGTTCAAAGTTCGGAGTAAGCATTGTCCTATGTAAGCATTTCGCGTGACTATTGGCGGGGTCAGCAATAATCAGTGTGTTTTTACCTAGAGTCGCTGTTTGCCTCATTTAATTTGGGCAAAATTGAATGTGTTCAGGTGCCGATAGCCGAGGCAGTTAATTGTATTCATGTTTATTAACATACTGTGACCACTCACGTGTCTGGAATACATATTCAGTTTAGGCACAGCCCAATTTCATTCTGTATTCCTAAAAAAACCTTTCGTACTTTTGCGTAAATCTCCGTTTATTCCCAGTATACCCAACCACCCTCTGAGTGGCGGAGGTTGTATAAATATGTCAGACTCCTTATATCTGGAATACCTATTGTATAATACATTTGCATTGAGTCAATGCAGCTAGTCCAATAGAATTGTATGGTGGAAAAAGTTACGGCTTTTTTTTTCACACAAAATTTCGGTTTGTTATAATTTTGAACCATATTAAACTATAATAATTAATAAAATAATTGTTGACAGGTTACGCATGTCTTGTGAGATTTTGTATGCCTACATTTGCCTTGTTCGTTGTGAATACTAATACATATTATAAATTCTAAAGTAACTCTGTTATCTCTATCGCTTATTTAGCCATTTTAGATAGACAGATAGAATATACTTTATTGTACACCAAAATTTAAACACACCTATTTAACATAATTTCTTAATTAAATGGTTACAATGGCGTATAAAACTGACTACAAATAGCAAAAAACTGCGGATGCACTTATAAATAGCAATAACATGATGCAGGTTTTTCCTACGAAATAATCTGTTATATTTTAAACTAGCGAATATTCTAGAACTTAACGAATTAGGTAGTTTGAAAATTGCCCGTCGATGCTTCGTGAATGATAAATAACTACCATTATTTATTCAATTGTATTTCTTTTGTTATGATTGAATTTATTTTTGTATGCAATATAAATAAAGAACATAGAAATCACGGAGTTGACTATTTCGAATAGGGAAGATGCAAATATAATATTTATGAAAATTTTATGATTGAAATGTTAAAAAAATAGAAAAGAAGGGCCACTGCAACATTTTTATTTTACATAATGTTGATTTTTAACAATAATTACGAATTAAAAATGACTTGAAACGAAGCGTACTTCAAAACACCAATCAGCGTTTAGTGACGTCACTCCTGTTATAACAACTTATTTGAGGTTATGGTTGTAAAAGTGAATATTATTTTACGGGAATACTAATTGCGTTTTTTTTTAATAAAAATGTAAGTTGGATTTATCAAAGCAGACTCCAGGAATCCAGGAATTTACCAAGAGTTAGTGTTGACATGGTTGTAACTTTTTTATCGAAAGTGCAGAGTTTTCAAGTGTAGAAATGAAAGGGACTAAATTACTACGATATGTATAAAATCATAGTTGTTTAACTTTGTTTTTCATTCAGCGGCTTCGACATATATCAGTTATTTCGATCGTTCGTTTATATGGATATATACCTGTACACCTTTATCATTGGATATTTTAATATTTTGAGAACCATGTGTTTCTGTGATTAATGAACACTCTGAAGATGGATCTGAAACATGAAAGACATAATAATATAGTTCTTCATTAGAAAGCATTATCCTTATATTATTATAAATTTGAAAGTTTGAATGTTTATTTGTCTTTAGTATAAGAATAAATCTGAAAGAATAAATCAAAATTATACCCGGTGTATTTACAATGCTTTCAAGAATTTCAAGTTTTTTCTTTTTCATTATTACTGATCTAGGTTTCAGTGGCATTTGGCATTCATAAATATGAGGTACCACACCTTTTTCAGGAAAAGTTTTCCTCCACACATTTTAAACTTTATCCAATTTTCGACGTCGTTCTCCAACAGTAAAATTAAAATGATGTTATAGATAAGTTTTGTAAGTATTAGGTAGGTAACTAACGTGTTTTTGCGTACAAGCAGATTAACTACAAAATATAACAAGTATATTCGCCGACTTACATCAAAGTGATCTTCACAGCATCGAATAATGGTCTTTGGAGAATAATTGTCATTTTTCTTTGCAGCTTGAAACCACTTTTTTCTCAGTTTTGGGTCAGAAGGTCCAGTCACAAACAATTTATTTGGAAACTTTATTGAAGTAGTTGGGCACATTGGTACAAAACATGAGTTACCACGGCTTTTTTCGGAATATTAGTAGTATTGTTATAATCACCTGATGTTGTAGGATAGTCCATTTTAAATTTTCACAAAAAAAATCTCGAAAGTCGAAAAAATATACATAAGTATTAGCCAGCGACGAACAAGTACGACCAGTGACCGACAGGAATGACGTCATAGGAACTATAGTTCCGTTTTCGCGCGAAAATTTAAACTGTCAATTTAAAACTACATTTTTTCCGATAAATTACAAAGATTTAATTTTATAATATATTTGTGGTCTATTCTACATGGAGTTCTTTAAAATGAAAACAAAAATAAAAATATTGCATCTTCCCTATTATGTACCAACTGTATTGATTTGAACTGCCTCCATTGCCGGTCGCAAATGCGACTGCTGCGCGTGAGATCTTGGGTTCGATTTCCGGGTCGGGCAAAAGTGCTAATGGGTTTTTCTATAATAAAATTCTCATTAGTAGCCCGGAGTGAGGCGAGCTACATCCGCCACTCCAGCATTTACTGCATATTGATCTCGATCACTCTGGCAAGAGCGATATGACTAAGAACAAGTAAATAGTATATCAGCACAGTGATTTAACACCAAAATAGTTTAAATAATAAAAAGTAAAAAAACTAAAACCCGACTACGACAAAAAAATCGACGCTGGAAAAATATGAAACAAGATTTTCAGGATGCTGAAATAAACAAGGTTACACGTTACAGGACAGGTTACAGGAGTCACACGTTATTAACTGTTTTGTTACGGTTGATATCCTATACAACGTGTAATTTAAAGGGTATATACATACCGAGTGCACGGCTTCTTTGGAGATAGCACACGATATAGCAAGGGTTTTGTAATCCATATGTCTACATGTGTGGAACTTATTAGAAATTTCAATACATTGATACCAGAGACCGAATTTTTCAAATTAAGAAGAACGAAGAGAATTATCGTTTTATTGGCAAGGGACTAGGGCATCGGAACCGGTTTTTCCCGGTTCCAGAAGAACCGGGAAATCCCGGTTCTGAGGGTCCTTGAAAGAACCGGTTCTGTAGAACGGAGAACCGGTCGTTTCGGTTCTTTCGGTTCTCTCTTAAAATAAATTTAGAAACAATATTATCTCTATAATACTCTTGATGCTTAATATAAAGTTATTATCCAAACAATAAATACTGTTATTTCACTGTTAAATTAATAAATAACATGACATGATGATTTACAAGTATCTTTTTTAACAAATGAAGAACTTAATAAGGAAATAAGTCAAGCTACTGCTTCAGCTCCTGAATCGACATCAAATGACATCAACACTGCAAGGGTAGAAATGACTCTGTTTGAGAATGGTGGTCAGAGACAGCGAGGACGATACCTATCGCTGGCTTATCAACATTTACTATCAATTCCATCCACTAGTGTGGAGCCGGAACATATATTTTCTTCTGCCGGGATAGTCTGCAATAGACTCCGTTCGTCGTTAAGCGACAAAACTTTAAACGCACTTATTTTTTTACATTCCTTTTATTTAGGTAAAAAGAAACCCAATACGTAATGCTCAATTTAATAATTAATTTTATTGTTTGGTTTTTGTTAAGTCCATATAGAATAATTTTTTTTTTTATTTATATCATTTATTTACGACTTTTGTGTGCTTTTTTGATTTATTTTGAGTGGATTTGTGAAAGTTCCTATTTCTAGCTTGTAAGATTGTTCATTTTTTTAAAGTTTAATTTTTATTATTTCATAGCTACATTTTGATCTCTGTAGTGTAGTGGATTATCAACAAATGATTGTCAACTGGTTGTGAAAATACTGAATTTTAAACAACTCATTGTTGCCAAAAATATTTAAAACCATGTTGCAAATTTGTAATTTAAGTATAATTAAAAAAATATTTACCATACTTTATTGCTTACCAATAAAGTGTGTTTTATTTAGATCCTTTCCCTTTATTCGTTTTGATAGTAGGAATTCTATATAAAAGATAGCCTTGAAAAGCATACCTTTTCAACATGAATTTATGAAAAAAACCCGAAAGAACCGAAAAAACCGGGTTCCCGGTTCCGGCTTGAGTTTAGAACCGAAAGAACCGGTTCCTAAAACAGGGCCGGTTCTCGATGCCCTAGGTGGGAGGGACTGTCAGACTTTTACTGACTAAAATCCACGGTGTTCCTTCAATAACCCTTTACATACCGGGGCCACGGTAACGGGATGAGTCCCACGACCCCGGCGGGCTTCGGCCCTCTGCAGAGGGGGCCTCGTCATGTTGCTGACGCTCTTTGAGGCGCGCGTGGAACACGACGCGCCGTCGACCCGGGCATGGTCCATGGTCGGACAGCGAGTTGCCCTTTACTCGCTGTCCGCATGCCCGCGCCTACGGTGGCCGGAGATCGTCGGCCGACGTCCGACGCCGTGGGCGTCTACCACTGCGGCTGGGCTGGAGGGAGGACGCCATCCTCTCCCTCGCGCGGCCCGCCTCCTCCTTCGGAAGCATGACTGCTTCGCAGAAGGAGGTGACCGCTTCCCACTCCCTCTCGCCCCGCAGCATGGCCTCGACCAATGCCGGGCGCGAGAGGTCTCCGCCTATCGCCGCCGTGAGGACACGTCGGTGCTCTGCCCAGGCGGGGCAGTCTTGCACCGTGTGCTCTACGGTGTCCTCAGGGCGACCCTCGCAGTGGTGACACCCAGGCGTTTCCTCCTTTCCCATCAGACACAGGTACCTCCCGAAACTTCCGTGTCCGGTGAGGACCTGCGTCATGCGGTAGGTCAGGACGCCGTGACGCCGATCTAGCCACTCCTCAAAGAGGGGTCTTACCGCTGCAATTGCGGCGTGCCCGGCCATCGGTTGCGACAGTCGTTCCCTCCATACTGCCCTGAGATCGCGCCGGAGCTCTTCCCGCTGCGTCTCGACTTCTCGAGGCAGCGGGGATACGCCCCGGCGCTGCGCCTCCACACGCCATTCATAGACGCGCTGGAGGGCAGTCGCCTCCAGATCCCAGGGCAGCAATCCGGCAAGGAGGTTGGCCGATTCGCCGGCGATCGTGCGGTATCCCCGGATCATTCGGATAGCCATGACCCTCTGGCATGCGACCAACTTTAGTGGTCGCGTCCGGGGACCCGTAGAGGGCCATGGACCGCACGACGCCGGCGTACAGCCTTCGGCAGGAGGCGTTTTGCCCGCTGAGATTAGGCAGGAGTCGCCTGAAGGCGGCTGCTGCCCGGTTCAGCTTTGGGGCCAAACTCAGGAAATGCTCCCTGAAGTTCCACCGGCTGTCGAGGACGAGTCCCAGGTACTTCATCGTCCTCCCGACGCCGATGCGAACCCCCTCCACCATTATGTGGGACTCGGACCGTGGCGCATTCCGACCGCCATGGAAGCACATGGCCTCTGTCTTGTGCAGCGCCACGTCGAGTCCCAACTGCCGGATCCTATGAACGACTGTCGCAACCGCTTGCGTCGCCAGGTCGGCCGCCGCCTGGTGCGACTCTCCCTGCGCCAGGACGAGCGTGTCGTCAGCGTAACATACTACGCTGACGCCGTCAGGGAGGTCGCCGCGCAGCACCCAGTCGTATCCGATGTTCCACAGGGGCGGCCCCAAGACCGATCCCTGTGGGACACCGCACGACATCTCTCGCCGGTTCCACTCTCCCCGGTGACCGGGGTAGATGACGGCTCTGTCCGTCAGGTAGTCCTCGACTATGCGACGGAGGTAGCTAGTAGATGCAACTCTAGGGCAGGGTGTTAAAGGCGTTGGTGATGTCCAAAGACACCGCCAAGACGACCCTGCCCCGGGATACCGCGTCCCCCGTCGTGAGGGCTCTCACGCACATGATGGCATCCACCGTCGAGCGCCCCCTGCGGAAGCCAAACTGGCACTCCGCAAGATCCGGGCCCACCCGATTCAGGTGCCCAAAGAGGCGGTCTGCAATTACTCTTTCCAAGAGCTTGCCCGCCTCGTCGAGCAGCACGATGGGCCGGAATGCGGACGGAGAGTCCGCAGGGCGCCCGGCTTTCTGGATCAGGACCAGCTTTCCCGTCTTCCAGCGAAGCGGAAACTGGCCCCTCTCCAGGCATGCGCTAAAGAGCCCCCTAGTCGAGGCCCGAGAGTCTCCGAGGCCAGGACCCACGCTTTTCCTGGCAAGCCGTCGGGTCCTGGGGCGGTATTTTTGGCCTTGAGCCGTTGTACCGCCACTCCCAAGTCTACCTCGGTCACCTCTGGAGCGTCGTAGACGTCGTCGTCGCTGTGGTCCGCGTTTGCGCCAGCTTCAGGTTCCATCGGAGACGGAGCCATGGGCGGGGGAGCGTGCTCCCCTCGCGATGGGAACAGGGCGCTCACCACGTCCTCCAAGAACTGAGGCTGGAGACTCTGCGTCAACGGGGGAGCCCAGGGGCGGAGCTTCTCTCGCACCCACTTGTAGGAGCGGCCCCATGGGTCCCCGTCCAGAGTCGCCAGCATCTCCTCCCGGGCCAGTTCCTTGGCCCGCCAGATCTCGTCTCGGAGGACGGCCTTTGCTGCCCTGTAGCCCTCGTACAGCTCCGCCTCTACAGTCGCCGCATCCGAAGGTCGGGTGCGGCGCCTGCGGAACCTGGTGTACCGGCGTCGCGCCGCAACGCACGCTTCGCGCAGTGCTGCTAGCTCGCTCGACCACCAGTACAGCTGACGCCGGGCGCGTCCTTGCCGGACCCGGGGCATGGCCACGTCGCAGATCTCCGACATGGCCTCCCGGAACCACTCCGCCTCGTCGTTTATGTCGGCAGGCCTTTCCGGGGGTGACCCCCAGGCCTGCACGATCGAGGCTTCCAGGAATAGCTCCCGGTCCATCTGCTTCAGCGCCCATCACGGACCACTCAGGTCCCGTCGGACCGGTGCGTCTGGGGTCTGGGCGGAGACGTCGAACCGGATATACCGGTGGTCGGAATAGGTCTCCACCTCCTCCATCCTGCCCCGCCCATGGTCCGTGGACCGGGAACCCCAAGCTGGACTTTTGGCGTTGAAGTCCCCGAGGACGAGGGCGAGGAGGGAACCGAGGGCGACGACGACGTCTCCTAGCTCCGTTAGGGAGTTCTGGAATTCGGCGAGAGTTCGGTTCGGGGAGAAATAAACGCCTACCACAGCGATCTCCCCGAACCGTGCTGCAACGATCCCACGCCCTCTCTTGACGCGATCGAGGGGCGGGGTACCGGCGGCGGCCGACGAAACGAGGGTCACCGAGCCGTCCAAGTCCGCCACCCAGTCATTCCTGGGCAGGACAAAATACGGCTCGGCGACCACGGCGACGTTGATCAACCACTGCGCCATGCTCTGGAGCAAAAGGTTTTGAGCAGCGGCGCAGTGGTTGATGTTCGCCTGGAGGAAGCGCAATGGGGCCATTAATCGGGATCCATTGCAGCCTTCTCCAGGGCCCCTCGCGGGGGTTCAGCCACGACGGCGACGGCGGTGGCAGTAGCGACGGCGGCGGCGGCGGCGGCGGTGGCGGTGACGACGGCGGCAGAGGGCCTACCTCTGCGCCTGGCTTTGGTGGGTGGGGCGCAGGACTTGCCCCCAGCCCGGTGATCGGCCGGCTTGCCAACCGCCTCACATGCGAAGCAGTGAGGCGGGGCGGAGCACGAGCCGGCCTTGTGACCGGGCTGACCGCAGCGGAAGCACCTATCGCTGCGGTCTACCTCCGAGGTGCACACGCATGCCGCATAGTTGCCCACTTGGCAGCGGAAGCACCTCAGGGGTCTGGGGTCCAGGACTTTCACCTGCGCAGACACCCAGCCAACCAGGAGCCTTCGGCCCTCCTGCAACTTTTTCGCCGCCGGGACGGGGCAACTAACCGTAATGGTTTGCCCCCCAGTGAAGCCAAGACGCAGGGCGCCCGCCCTCACCTGATCGGGAGGGCACTCCCCAGTCCTGGCAACGGCGGCCACCACTTCCTCGGCCGTCACGGAGTCATCCAGACCCAATATGCGCACGTCTGCGCGCTTGGTGGGTCTGGAGACTCGGGCCTCCTCCGCGTTTAAGGACGCTCTGAGCCGTTCGGCCAGAGCGTCAGCGGCAGGGCCACTGGCCGCGCCGGGGATCTCCAGCATCCGAGCCCCCGTCGCAGTGACCCGGTGACGGAGGCCGCCGACGATGCCGAGCTCCGTGATGTCGATCGCCATCCGCGCCTTCGCCAGCACGTCGCGGTACGACACGCCCCTCTTCACCGCGTCCGGCTGCAGTGTGATCACTACAGCCGCGGTCTTGGGGGCACGCAATCGCGCCGCGGCGTCTCGCCGCCGCCGTCGCTCCCTTCTCCGCGAGGACCTGGCTGTGCCAGCAGCCTTCCTCTTCTCCCCGGCCACTTGCCAGTCGGCGCCGGCCGGAGGAGTCTTTGGAGGAGGCTGCTGGGACGGCTGGTTCCCGGCCTGGGCCTTCTTCCCTTTGGCCGCCTGTTTCGGCCCCGCAGGTGTCGGGGTCGGAGACGGCTTTGGTGGGCCCAGTTTGGGCTTGGCCGGGGCCGTCTTCGCCCTCGCAGGAGCCGCCGCCACTGAGGCCGTCTGCCCAGTGGCCGTCTTTGCCTGAGGCGGCCTCGTCGCCGTCCGGGGAGGCTTGGACGCGGCCGCAGCCGCGTACGAAGGCGCCGCCAGCGGGGGTCGCAGCACGCGGCTCTCCAATACGGAGAACCGCTGCTGGAAGGCGGCCAGCTCCTGTCGCACCAGGTCGAGAACCGAGTTCTCCGCTGGTGTGGGCTGGCCTTTCTCCTTTTGGCCCCGCGGCGGCGCATTCCGCTGGCCGTCTCCTCGGATTGCAGCCAGGTCCGCCTTAAGGGCGGCGTTCTCCCTCTGGAGAGCCTCCATGGCGGCAGTCAGGCGGGTGACCTCCGGCCGCAGATTGGGCATATCGTCCCTTGCAGCCGCCGTAAGTCCGCGCGGCCGCCATGATGGAGGCATCAGAAGGAGCATCCTCCTTGCTTCGCCGGTTCCGCTTCCGCGAAATGGTGCGGATGGCAGCTGCCACGGCCTCTTCTAATTTGGCCTCGCCCGAGGCCAGACCAGTGTTGGGCTCTCCAGAGGGAGGCCCCCTCCCCGAGGCCTTGCCTCGGCGTTTACCCCGCACGCTAGTGGGGATCTTGCGGGCCGAGACAAGCCCCTCCTCCGACGACGACTCGTCGTCGCGGGGGCGCTTGAGGAACTCCTTCCTCCTGTCGGCGCCCCCCTCGTCGCTCCTCACTGCGCTCCCAGAGACTAAGCTCTGGAAGCTCTCGGCGTCCGATGCCGAGTCGGTCTCCGACCCGAGCATCAGCGCCCCCTTCCTCTGCGGAGCGGCGCTCTGCGCTCGCTCAATGTTCGGTGCCGGTGAGGTGGACGTGCTGGACAAGTCCAGCGACTCCACCTCACGGGCACGTGAGCCTCCCTGGCTCGATGCGGCGACTGCCGGAAATTTGGGGTAAAAGCGGTTGTTGTCCCCCCCAGAGTACGGTGGGACTGACCGGACGTGTCCGGTGCGGGACTCCCCAGCTGAAGAGCAGCTGGAACCCGCCTGGGTATCTTTGACAAAAGCTTTGTTCTCCATATTGTTTTACTTTTTTAGAGAGGTGAGTTCCTCTGACCCTACACCCCATTTCCCCTCCCCTGGTTCACTTCACGGTTACGTCTAAAGATTAGACGCATACCGGAAGTGAACCTTTCCTCCCCCTTGACCCGATCTCTGAGACCGGGCCCCGCGCCGTCTAGAAGCTCGAGCTAGCTGCTCGATCCTCCAGGCGGCGCGCCTTTCCCCCGGTGTGTCCCTCTTGGTCTGGTTTCTCCCTCTGGGCCCGTCCGGCATGAGTGCCTCTACCGGCATGGCCCCAGAGATCATCGAAACACGCAAGCCCCACCACGACGACAACGTGGGGACACAGTTGGTGGGGTAGTGTGTGGTCTAGGGTGTATTAAACTTAGAACAATAAAGATTATTCTATATAATATCCTACTTGAATTTGCGAATTCCGATGATTTACCATCGAAGATTCGATTCTACTACAAATTAGACCATTGCGGAGCCTTATATTAGTTTACCCAACACAAAAATATTGACATATTATATTTTATAATAAAAAAAAAATAAGTATTACCATTATAGATAACCCATTAAGACGGAACTAATACAGGTATTAAAAATATTCATAACTTTATCTACAAGTTTTCATTTTTTAAACCAAAATAATGCTTTTAATTAGGTATAATTTGAACGCGTCTGACATTAAATTTCTAGGTTTCTCTTTTTTTCAAGTTACCAAGTATAGCGTAGTCTTAGGCTCAATTTACACCGCCGCGGAAAGGAATGGAAGTGACTTTTTGCAACGAAATTGTACATAGCATAATGAACTTTGTCAATCGTATAACATAGGTATGAACTAAATACAAGCCAAAAAAGGTCACGCGTCTTCTGGCGAATCCTCGCGCATTCTCGAGAATTCCCCTAGCTACTGTCGACGCCGTCTGTGGAATACGCGGGAAGAGGCGCGAACGGGGAGTTGGTTGGGTCGGCCAAAGCAGTGCGGTGCCAACTAATAGATGTAGACTGAACATCCCTCATAGCGCAGTCGCGAGAATTCGCTGGAATGCGCGAGAATAGTCGAGCATTCCAGCGAATTAGCGCGCCTTCTCGCGTCATGCGGCGAAATTGACGCTTCCATTCCATTTCATTCCGCGGCGGTGTAAATTGAGCAATAAATTAACCAACCGATCGTTTCGTTTAAATAAAGTAAAAAAAACATGTCCTGTTTCTAGATGCTTGTAGTTCGTAAAACGACAGTTTAAAGTATAAATAAACTTTAGTTTCAATCACAAGTAACGATGAATATGCGCAATCGTATGACAAAAATAACTGTCACCGCTTCTTTCTTACGCGTGGTAATTTCGCATATTTTTCCGGGATATAACGGGATATATGTAGCCTATTTGCTACTAATCTATCTATGTGCCAAATTTCATTTATTCGAGTAAGAAAGGCTAACGTATTCATATGTGTTTGTTTGTATGTATGTAAGTCACTAGTTCCTGTTTTTTATAAACAATTCTCTTATATATAATTATTGCACCTACCAAGCTTTCTCTTCAACAGCCTTGGTTGACTGGTAGAGAACGCCTACGGCATTAAGTTCGCCTTTGTGTGCATGAAGTGTAAATAAATAAATAAAGAATAAATTTCTATGGGTGAACTATACACATTTGTACTTTAGCGTTTATGCGTATCCAATTGTAAACGATGTAAGTTTAGTTTAAACCTTTTTTGGATTTAATGAATTAAAATCCATAACAGACCAATCCACAGACCATCACATTCATAATTCACACTCCCACACCATCACTTTAACATACAAACGCACACACAATTACATTAAAATTTATACACCTTCACTCTCACACATTTTCTAAATGTTAACCTTAATTCTCTGTATATTTTTCTTTATCATATTGAAATGTTCAATAAGCACCACATACAAATGATCCGAATAAAGTAGACAAATGATATGTATGTATTTAATATTGGAAGAGCGGAGAATCCTAACACAGGCTTATTTGTTTAAAAGGAGCCTCCTATTACCAATTGCTAAGATTTACTTTTTAAATTAATAAACAAACCATTAATTTCCATAGTTATATTCCATCATTTTCATTACAATAATTGTGACATTTAGTAACTGAAGTAATTCTCTTTATAATTTTTTTTAAATATTTTTATGGATGGCACATACACCGCCACATTATTCCTATAGAATAAAAATATATATTTTCTCGATCTGCTAATATTGTATGCTCTAAACCCTGGGGTGGAATAAGAAGTCAGTCAGACTCCTTCAGGTGTTACAGGGAATACGGGGTAGTTTTAGTCAGTTAGCTGACTAAAGCCACCCCGTGTTCCTTTGTACACTTGATCCGAAATGCGGCTCCAACAAAATAAAAACTTTAACTTAACTTCAGGTGCTACAAGGGCATAATAAATGTAGGGTGGATGGCCGTAATAATAACCTAAAGTTCCCAAAAACTCATTTACTTTATTCCCTAGTCAAATTGGGTATGAACGCAGCGATGAGTGAAGGACAGAAAATTTGATTAATCAATTTTTATATCAGGTCATTGATTTCTACGTTAAACTCAGACACAGATTCAGAATAATCTGAGTAGTACCACCTAAAACATATTCTTTTAACGATGTTTTGTTTTAAGGTATTGTTTCAAAAACACTCTTTGTCACTCTACCCGCTCAATGGCGGGTCAAGGCGGCGAATAATTTAACTAACTAAAATTGTTATTTTTTTTATGGCCATGAATGGTATTTTTACTAATTTTTATTCATGATAGGCTTACATTTGACCACTATCTCACGTGTCATGTAATACCTATCAGGAAATACCGACTCTGGCAGGGAATTCCACTCCTTAACTGTACGCACAATGAAAGTATTCCCAAAACGTTTTATGCGTATGGGTGTAAAGTATTCAAAGAAGCTTACAGTACGTATGCCCTACGTAAAGTACCTATACCCTTTTGTTAAGTAGGTATTTTATGTTATGCCACCGTAAAATTACCGATAAGTTGTAATCCTAACATTACGGTTCCCAGTTTAAAGCATTATTTTTCGTTACATTATAATCTATGGTACTGAAACCATTTTATCACCATCTGTCACTCATCCAACATGCTGCTGCGTGCAGCTGTACCAACAACGCGGCTGTATGTGTCCAGGTTCCATCACTCCACGAAGGCTGAGGAGATCGTGGAGTACATTCATGTGAAGACCAACTGGACTTTGAGAGTAGTGAAGTTAGAGCCGCGCCACAATACGAATTTCCAATCGTTCGTAGTACGAGTTCCGACTTCCGAGTTTTAACCAAAGGGTGTCGCGTATCGACGATTTCGTGGGAGGCTTCGTAACACTTCGCAGCGTAACACGACGCCACTACTTCGTGCATTGTGATAGTGTTATTTTTTTTGAAAATATGTGTTAGTATATAGTTTATTGTGTAATATGATGTATTTCATTTGTATGGGCCAAGTTGCCTCACGTGTAATTAGAAAAATATGCATTAATTTATTGCTACTTATTATGTTTATATATTTTCTATGGGCCTTAAAAGCCTGAAATAAATAAATAATGAATATATTAAAATGCCAACTGTCCAAAGGGCGGTCTCTGATTGGTCGATTTAGCTGTAGGACGTTCTGTTGGTAGCACGGAGCAAATGACGTTCAACCAATCAGCGTGCGAGTTGATTTTCGTTGTATGCCATTGCACAATTTCACGGTTTCACTTCGATAAATTATAATCTATCTAAAAAGAATGTGTTAAATTGCAAACAGTATGACACGGATTAAAATTTTTCGATAGATTAAAATCTCGCGAGATAAATTATAATCTAATGGTATTTGCAATTTTACGGTGACATATAATATTTAGAAGCGACAATAGACTGATGGCTAAGGTGGTCGGCCTTGTGATCTAAAAGTCGCGATTTCGAATCCCCATTCCAGACACAAGCATATTTAGCTTAGTTAGAAGGGTTAATAAGATTGCTATTAATGTGAAGTCTATCCACATTGTGTATCCAAGAAAATGGAGCCCATCTCGAGCAACTAATTAGTTAGTTTACCATTTTTTGTAAACAATTAAAATAATTTAAGATTTTATGGTTTTTCTTTCATTTAATTTATCAAGTTTCTTAGAGGGGTTTCATCCTTATAATTGATCCTAACGATCAATGCAATAAAAAAGTACTGGGTGTAATTTTTACAGATTTTAGTGAATTCGATTCCCGGGTGTGCCAAGCGAATTTTCGAAAATCTTTTAATGCAGTTTTCTTTTTATTAAAAAATAAAGAAATGTTTTCTTTGAGCAAAATTTTCTATCTACAGTATTAAGAGTACTTTCCTTTCAGGTGGCATTACAAAATTCCACCCTGTATATACAGAATGGACTGTATAGAAATCCAAAACATACCATGCAACCTCAGGGATGTTGATTTGCTCGAATGTATGTATGTATTTCAGAAACATTGTATATCAAGTGTCTTAAACGTACGAAGATTCGTTAATTAGGCTGGCTATTGCGCTCTCATCGCAGCAGAATAATTTTAACAAAAATTAATAGCAATGAAGCACCCGGCGCGGTTGTCCACTATCCTGCAAATAATGATGAAATGGTCTGAAATATCTTGTAATTGGCCAACGCCTAAATACCGTAATTTGTATATTCTGTTATTAAAAATTCCACATGTGAATACAAAACTGCGCAGTTACACAAGGGAATTAATAAATTACTGCATCTAGTATCATTAGAATTTACTAACTACGGATTAGTTCATCCGTGATCATGGCGCTTGCAACAGTGCCGAAATATCGAAAACTCGAAACAATAAATTCGTATAATAAATATCCCGTTTCAAGTTCTAATGATACTGTTAGTGACCATGTTAGCTTAAAAACTTAGTACATCTAATTGATTGATATATTCATTTGCCTCAGTTCATTGTCATTTAAGGTCAGAGTCCTCATGAAGATATCAAACAAAATACATTAAAATTTATTTACATACACTTGATATACAATAGTGACAAATAGGCGGACCTAATACAAGGAAGCAATTAAAAAAATGAAAAATGTTAAGTAATCTCCTACAATCTTGAACAGATCTTAATAAATACCATCAATAAACCATCAGAACCATCACGATCATGTCAGCTTTCTAAAAAAAACCGCATCGTAATTGGTTCATTCGTTTAGGAGCTACGATACCACATACAGACACGTTAACACCCCTCTTTTGCGTGGGGGGTTAATAAAATACACTGTGATAGATATACAACAAATAATTATGCGAACATATATCTGCTAAAATAAATAATCAACGATCAGGCTTATTCACAAATAATCTAATTGTACGCCTAGTTTAAGCAGTGATTAGCAATCTAAATTCAAATTCTCATTAACAACCTGTATATTCAAGTTTAACCTATCGTCAATGACCCAAGTCTAATTCTTTCCGGGGTTGCAGGAATGTTCTAACATAAGGGTGGTTGAAGGAACAGGGTGGGTTTTAGTCAGTAGAAGTCTGACACTACCTTCCAGTAGGAGTACCTTCCAGTAGTGTCAGACTTCTACTGACTAATACCCACCTTGTACCTTCAATTGTCCTTAACGGAGCCGTTCCTTGTCCGGGGCCGCGGTATTTCGTTACAGCCGTTTGCGCAACCCCGACAGGCAATGCTACTGACTACTCTTTGAGGCGCGCGTGGTACACGACGCGCCGTCAAGTCGAGCCTGGTCCTTACCGGACGGTGAGCTATCCCTTCTCGCCACCCGCAAGCCCACGTATTAGGTGGCCGGAGATCGGCTCACGATCCTCGACGCCCGGGTGCGTCTCCCGCAGCTGTGGTCGTGGGGAAGGGAGGTATCTCTCCCTCACGTATTCAGTCTCCTCCTTCGCTAGCATGACTGCTTCGCAGAAGGAGGCGGCTGCATCCCATTCCATCACGTAAAACCATCAACTGATAAAAATTTAAGAAAGTATTTATTTTTTATAATATATACAACGTGTAACGGAAACCCCATATCTATCCAAAAGGACTGAAGACAACATCTGGTATGGAGTCTCTATACAAAGTTTCAGCACAAAATAAGTGACTCACAGATTTGACCCCAAATTATTGGTTTCATATGTTTCTTGAATACCAGTAATAACAAACGTGTCACAGCACTATGAGGGTCATCACTTTCCACGTCACTTACCAATAAAACGATAATTCTCTTCGTTCTTCTTAATTTGAAAAATTCGGCCTCTGGTATCAATGTATTGAAATTTCTAATATGCTCCACACATGTAGACATAGGATAAGAAAACCCTTGCCATATCGTTTGTTATCATCCAAAGAAGCCGTGCACTCGGTATGTATATACCCTTTAAATTACACGTTGTATAATAAAAACTAAAGTGACAAATGCGAGTGATATAAAAAGGGGCAATAAAAAAATAATAATCTCACATTAAAATCTTAAATAAAAATAATGTACAAGATTTTCAATGGATTGACCTTTAAGGAAATCAGAAATTAAATAATATATCTCTGTGTTCATCTGTCACGGAGGTATTTTGTGAAAGGTACAGTAAAGTGAATAATAATAAATTGTTCAAATATAAGAGTGCATGGCCATACTCATTGGCGAAATTTATTTAAAAGGGGTAAGATGAACGGCCGAGCAATGCACTTCTAATTTATTTTACTGTTGGTATTTCGTTCTTAACTGTTTAGTACCAAAGTATTAATGTTTACCTACAGCTGACGCACAAGAGTTATATGAATAAATAATTTAACGCCATATCACAAAACTATTTATTCATACCATTCTTGATAATGTAAAAAAATGGAGTTCAAAATCATAGTGCTTACGTAATTTATTGCTTGACTGAAAATAACTACATAAATCTATACTGATATTATAAAGCGGAAAAGTTTGTATGTTTAAACTCGCTGATATCCGAAAGTACTGGGTGGATTTGGATGATATTTGGAATGGAAGCAGCTTAAAGTTTGAGACAGGTTTTCCAACTGCAAAAGATAAGAGGGTTATGTTTTTATCGTTATAAAATCCAATGGAGCGAAGCTGCGCGTAACAGCTAGTATATGTATATGACGAGCTTCTGCTTGCGGCCTCGCTCGCATGTACAGACGCCAGCACATGAAGCTACCCAAAATTGTCAAATTTTCCCAAACAACCTTGAACCTAATTTCTTTAACAATAAAGTTGTATCGTGGGCGCAGTTACAAATATATCAATTCATATGTGGGGATGGTTCTAAGTGTAACCAACAAGTGGCCCAAGACACTGGTTTCCGTAAGAAGCTGGAAGAACAAACCTCCCTTATGTCAAAATTAGCGGTTAATATACGAGAAACTAAGCTCCAGAACGTTAAGATACAAGAGTCTAATGCTGAGATATGTAAGACAAATGCGGAAATCAAGGTCCTTTATGATCAAAAATTTTGAAGAATTACGAAGAGAAGTTGAGGAACCTAAAAAGGAAAGACTGGAACAGCGTTGCTACATACTTAGAAAGAAGATTGTTGAACTCCAATTTAAATCCCGCTCAGCCGGTATTAAAATCCACAATATTCCACTAACAGATAGCGAGAATTCAAATGACCTAATCAAAATCGTCTGCAGCATTGGGAAGCTGGTTGGAATTCCTATCACTGAACCTGAATTAAGATATATATACCGCCTACCTGGAAAATTCACTCCTGCTACAACAGCACGCCGCATAGTAAAGTTTACGTCAGTACAAACCAAGCAGAAATTGATATCTGCTATCCGGACTTACAACAGAAATATAGAACTAAAAGATAATAAATTGAACACCGAAAAAATTGGCATTCCTGGAAAACGACAACCAGTTTATGTCACCCTGAATAAGTTTGTTTCAATGATATCTACCGTAATAACTAACCACCCTAGCAAAATTAAAATTATTAGGAAACAAAGTATTATATAAAAGCCTGGATTACCCCGGACTTGTTAAAATGCATTAAAAACAGGGATATGCTCCATAAAAGATCCAAAAATCAACTAATAACCTTAAATATTAAAAGTAACATACACACGCTATAGAAACTTTTGTAATGATTTGCTCAGGAAACTAAAAGTAACCTTTGAAAAAACTGAATTTGAAAAATCTAAAAACAATTCCGAAGCTCTTTGGAAAACCATACAAGATATTACTCATACACGCAAAGTACGAACTAGTCCTGATGTGTTGTTAAAACCATGTGATATTCCTTATTCTTCCATAAACCAAGTATGGTCCTTCTTTAGTAATATTGGCAAAAATTTGGCAGCAAATTTAATAAATGCTCCTGCTCCGAATAGGACACCCACAGACAGTGGCCCATGCGTGGAGTCAATGTTATCTCTCTATCAAACCCCCTGGTTTTACTTGACACTGGTGAAAGTGAAGAAGAAACAATAATTTTACAATTACGTAATGACTGTGCTGTAGGTTAGGACGGTATATCATCAAGTCTGCTGAAAACTTGTTGCCACATACTAGTGCCACCAATAACCTATATTTGCAATCGTTGCTTACAAACGGGAATATTCCCCGCCGGACTAAAAATCCATAGTTCATCCAATATATAAGAGCGAGAACAGAACCTGTGTCAACAATTACAGACCCATATCTATCCCCCTTCAATTTCAAAAGTTGTTGAAAAGATTCTTAACGAACGACTTAAGAGCTTTTTACAAAAACATAGTTCTATTGCTGAGAACCAATACGGCTTCAAGACCGGGATTTCGACGAAAGATGCTGTGCTGGAACTTACGTAATTTGTAGCAAGTAAACTTGACAATGGGGAAAAGTGTTTGGGTATATTTCTTGATCTGTCGAAGGCTTTTGACACAGTTTCTGTTCCCAAACTTATCTCGAAGCTGGAGTTGTTGGATGTACGTGGCATTACACTCAACATCTTCAAAGATTACCTCAGGGATCGCTCCCAGCAAGTCAAAATAGATTCGTACTTCAGCAAAGAGGAATTTGTGACTTACGTGTGCCCCAGGGTAGCATATTAGGTCTGACATTGTTCCCGATCTATGTCAATGAACTTTGCAGGATGATGCTCCCAAACTGTAAGATCTACGCATACGTGGACGCTACTATAATCATTATCTACGGACCAACTTGGGAGGCGGTTAAAATAAAGGCAGAAAAAGCCCTTCGTAGTATAATGAACTGGTTCCACCAAAATCTACTCACACTAAACATGTTACGTTCCTTGCGAAAGGAACGTAACATTCGTCGAAACACCAAAACGTCGCATGACTTTGCCGTAACGGCTCACACATGCATAAACTCAAGATCATGTTCATGCCCAAAATTAGCTAAAAAAGACTGTGTGAAGTATGTAGGTTTGCAAATAGATGACGACCTAAGATAGAATAAACAGCTTGAAATGGTTACAAGCTGAACAACGCGTCTTATCTATATTTTTAAATCCCTTAGAGAATCGGCTGACATAGGCATTCTAAAAATGGTTTACTTTGCGCTGTGCCAGTCGAATATTGGATATTGCATCACTGCATGGGGTGGTGCATTTAAAACAAATCTGCTGAGGGCAAAGCGGGCTCGTAATTAAAGAAATGTTTAAGAAACCGTACAGATATCCAACCAAAGCTGTAAGACAGCTGTTTATATTGCATTCTGTCCTCAGAACACACAGGGCCATGCCCAGATCTAACCCGGAAAAACGCAGAAACATTCCGCCAGGTATCTAAATATATATAACTCAAAGGTGACTGACTGACTGACTGACATAGTGATCTATCAACGCACAGCCCAAACCACTGGACGGATCGGGCTGAAATTTGGCATGTTTGGTAGATGTTATGACGTAGGCATCCGCTAAGAAAGGATTTTACGAAATTCCCACGGGATCGGGATTTACACGGGAAAAACTTCCCACGCTGGCGAAGCCGCTGGCACAAGCTAGTTAGACATAAAACTTCATTTGCGAAACACCAATTTTACTTCATAGGTACACACATATACAACAAACTACACAAAAACTAAACATACTCGATTTAAACATTCACACCCTAAAACATAAAATCACTCAATGGCTATTGCAGCAGGATTACCTCACAACAGAGAATCTCCTAACTCCCATCTTGTAATAATTCACTTTAAACTACATTATACAGAGAGTTTGGTGCATCGTGTGCCAAATTGAAATGGTCGACTGAAGGGGTCATCTGCTATCCTTTCAGACCCTTTAACACCTCTCATGCCCTGTGGATTTTTTTATCAACTTTTTATTGTTTTATTAAAAAAAAAAGACCCAAATTTTACATTCAAATACAAAATTAAAAAAATTAAGGCGTAGACTCTAAATTTTTATTTTATTTAGATGGAAATTGTTTTGAGTACTTTTTAATATACAATTAGTGACATTAGTCGTCTAGTTTTTTTTTAATTTACTCGCAAAGTTTCGAACTTAAATTAAAACTGTACAGGTAACTTACTTGTTGTTTAGCTGTTTACATGGCTACAAAAAAAAGAACCTAAAGCGACCGGGATCTTCCAATTCTCTCAAAAATTTTCTAGTTTATCCTCTTGCTAGTGATGTGCCACATGTCATAAAAATCTTTTAACAACTCTGTGATTTCGCCAGAATTGTGAATATTCTTCCAGAAAAATACCAAATTCTAATGAAAAAAATCTTTTTGCATAACTGTTTAAGAGATAGAGTATAAAACTGTACTAAAAGCGTGACAAATTGTTAAATGTATATGCTATATGTAATTTCAAATGTAGAAAATGCAATGTGTTAAAATATTTATAAAATATTGATTTAATAAAACATTATGAAATAAATATATTTATTATAAAAAAAATATATACATTATAGAGTCCGACCCGAAACAAATATATGTACGTCATAAAAATGTTTATTCCGTGCGGAATCGAACCTGTGACACGCAGTATAACAGCCAATCACTCAACTAGTACAACGCCAACTGGGTCGTCAAACAACTTAACACGTTCGCTGACAGTGAGCACTTACCCTGACACCACATTACGACAGCAGAATTTCCACGACGTACTCTTAAAAATAAGTGGCCCGTCCCTCGACGTACTGTCATAACGTACTATTTTAATTTCCCGCCTAACGACGTACTGTCAGCGAACGTGTTTAAAAATAAGTGGCCCGTCCCTCGACGTACTGTCATAACGCACTATTTTAATTTCCCGCCTAACGACGTACTGTCAGCGAACGTGTTAAGTTAAATATTTCTCAAAGAAAGCATGACGTAATAAAAAAAAATATATATTATTATTATCTGCTTAGCCTTTTCCCAACAATATTGGGGTCGGCTTCCAGTCTAACCGGGTGCAGTTGAGTATTGGTGTTTTACATGGAACGACTGTCTATCTGTCCTCCACAACCCTGTAACTGGGTAACACGACACCCCTTAACCAGACCAGTATCAGATTTTCTTGTAAATGACAGCCGGAACCAACTGCTAAAAGTGCATAATGAGTCACGGGGGTATCACACACCGCCAACTTCCAAACTCTTGGCTCTTTTTACCCGACTACGGCAAAGCCAAAGGAGGAGAAGGAGCCGTAGTCACACGTTATACAACGTGTAACGGAAACCCCATATCTATCCAAAAGGACCGAAGAAACATCTGGTATGGAGTCTCTATGCAAAGTTTCAGCTCAAAATAAGTGACTCACAGAATTGAACCCAAATGATTGGTTTCGTATGTTTCTTGAATACCAATAATAACAAACGTGTCACAGCACTATGAGGGTCATCACTTTCCACGTCCCTTGTAGGGCATCGAGAACCGGCCCTGTTTTAGGAACCGGTTCTTTCGGTTCTAAACTCAAGCCGGAACCGGGAACCCGGTTTTTTCGGTTCTTTCGGGTTTTTTTCATAAATTCATGTTGAAAAGGTATGCTTTTCAAGGCTATCTTTTATATAGAATTCCTACTATCAAAACGAATAAAGGGAAAGGATCTAAATAAAACACACTTTATTGGTAAGCAATAAAGTATGGTAAATATTTTTTTAATTATACTTAAATTACAAATTTGCAACATGGTTTTAAATATTTTTGGCAACAATGAGTTGTTTAAAATTCAGTATTTTCACAACCAGTTGACAATCATTTGTTGATAATCCACTACACTACAGAGATCAAAATGTAGCTATGAAATAATAAAAATTAAACTTTAAAAAAATGAACAATCTTACAAGCTAGAAATAGGAACTTTCACAAATCCACTCAAAATAAATAAAAAAAGCACACAAAAGTCGTAAATAAATGATATAAATAAAAAAAAATTATTCCATATGGACTTAACAAAAACCAAACAATAAAATTAATTATTAAATTGAGCATTACGTATTGGGTTTCTTTTTACCTAAATAAAAGGAATGTAAAAAAATAAGTGCGTTTAAAGTTTTGTCGCTTAACGACGAACGGAGTCTATTGCAGACTATCCCGGCAGAAGAAAATATACGTTCCGGCTCCACACTAGTGGATGGAATTGATAGTAAATGTTGATAAGCCAGCCTATACCTATGTATCGTCCTCGCTGTCTCTGACCACCATTCTCAAACAGAGTCATTTCTACCCTTGCAGTGTTGATGTCATTTGATGTCGATTCAGGAGCTGAAGCAGTAGCTTGACTTATTTCCCTATTAAGTTCTTCATTTGTTAAAAAAGATACTTGTAAATCATCATGTCATGTTATTTATTAATTTAACAGTGAAATAACAGTATTTATTGTTTGGATAATAACTTTATATTAAGCATCAAGAGTATTATAGAGATAATATTATTTCTAAATTTATTTTAAGAGAGAACCGAAAGAACCGAAACGACCGGTTCTCCGTTCTACAGAACCGGTTCTTTCAAGGACCCTCAGAACCGGGATTTCCCGGTTCTTCTGGAACCGGGAAAAACCGGTTCCGATGCCCTACTCCCACCCTGCCCGGAGTGGGAGGACTTATTTGATAATTTTACCACGTTAAAAAAAAAAAAAAAAAAGACCACACACTAGGATTCCCTGTGCCGTGGGGGATATTGTAAGACATATCAGTAGAGAATACAATCCCGAGCAAGTTTTTCGATCCTGAGATTACGTAATTCTGGATGCGTAATCCCGGGATCCCGGGGCTTCCCGGGATTAGACTATGTGGTTTCTAATTGGTCTCAAATTTTAAAATTACAATCGTAGAAATATGAACGCATCCAAGGTTTGACTTCTAAGCCTGCTTCGTAGTTTATTACCAACATAAGCAGCAGCTGAAAACGCTCGTTCAGGTTCTATACTGGTTGGAGGAATAGACAATATATACTTATATGCTATTTCTAAATGATATCCAAAAACTCCTCCATTTTCAAACAGGCTCATTTCACGTCTAATACTATTTGCCAACCCCGATTCATTTTGTATTTGTACTTCAGGATCTAGGGATTTCATACTCTTATCAATTTCCAGCTGTAACTTTTCCTTTACTGTCAATTGGGGTTGGAATTGGGAGGTTTGTGGCATTAACTCATCATCTGTTTGTGATCCTAATCTTCCTTCTTCTTCTTCTTCCGTCATCGGTTTCTGTCAATAATGTTTCTGAAAATAATCCGTTTTTCAGAATGTGTAGTCAATATAATGTAATAGGCTCTAATTTAGATTTATCTTTGAACAGTTTTAACGAATTTAGAAATTTGTTGTGTAAATTGTAATTACAACCATAATTATCATTTAGTAACTTTAAACTTTATATAAACTAAACCCGTTACTAATGAAGTAGAATATTAAACAATGAATGCTGTGTACAGTAATAACTGGACCTCAGATTTATGTAATATATTTTGTAATAAGTGTACTAAATGTCTGTCTCTGTACTTATTAAAATAAAAAAAAAATAAAAATAAATCTCGACTACTAAGTCTTTTAACAATACTCTTTATTTGCTTCCTCACTAAAGCCTGTGTAGGAACTGGAAATAAGTCATGCCATTCCAAATCCGCTTAAAACTGATTTTCATCATATTTTCGTGGATTTTGTAAATAATTCAACATACCAGTGAAATCATCACTTCGCCGTTGCTTTTTCATTTTTCAATGGTGATCTTTTGAAATACACTACATTTTTGCGGATTTTCTTTAGTAGCTCATTAATGTTTTCATCTTGTGTTAACTCTGGTATGTGTTCTAGCGCAAGATCATTGTGTGACATTAAGATTAAGCCTGATTCTGGATTGTCTAAGTCTTCTAAATGTTCATTATCATGGCTGTCGTCCATATAATCAGCAGTCACAGATGGTTCGTTTATAGTATCATCTGAGGTAGGGCTGTCTTGCAATAATTATGTTTTTCATAAAGCACAGCACAGACAGCCAAATTGACACCATGTACGGGACACAATTGTTGTTCAGTGCAAACAAGCCGTCCCACCTTTATCATAACATTCGGTCCATCGGTTACAATAGCCACGATGTCAGTGTCCAGGGAAATATCAAATTTACTTAGACGCTCTTTCAATATACGAAGACAATTTTCAGCTGTCGTACTTCCATAAATAGAAACAACCCAACGAGCACATTAGTGGAAATTGCAGCCTATTTTGTTACTTTCGGCTGTAAAATAGCGCTTTAAGGGTTCAAAAAGCAGTTCAAAGTTGCATATCTGCATCCGTAAACGTCTATAGCTATAAAAGTTACTTAAGGTGCTATAAGCTGAATCAAATACCACCCTAGCCTTCACAGTAGTCCACGGTAGAACTCATTTACCACTTACACCTTTATATGAGAGTTACGAAGGTCATTCTGCCACTCACAGCTGTACAGTGGTTTCCATTGTAACTTTTATAGGTTATAGTTATAGTAACCACTATTATACTACTAGAAGTTCCATTATAGAAATAATAGAAACTCTTATGCATACTATAGTTACAAAAAAATCATCAGTGTAACTAAGGCCTTTAGTAGCAATAGTCATTCCTTGCAGGCTCAATCCATTCGCCATTTTACAGCCGCTTTTGTATCTATTATAAAACATTTAAAAACACTAAACACCAATTAATAAAAATGGATGCTAAACGAATAAGTACGTAACTACATCTTATAACCTCAAAAACAAGAAAATAGGAGCTTTTTGTGGCTGTGAGTTGCACTAGGGTAACAAAAATCACTGGAAGCGTTAGAAGGGTGAAAATTAGCACTATGATTCTCAAATGGGAGTTATTAGAGCTCAAACTGCAGGTTATGACTACATTACAATGACGCCATGATTTTTTAAGAAAACTTATAATTCACTTGCAAAATTGAGTTGATATACATTGGTTTTTCAGTTAAATGTGCATTAAATGTACCGGTAAACAATCGGCCACTTGCAAATAGTAAGTTATCGACACGTAAAAATACGGAAATAAAATGTATTCTGTATAACAAATAAAAAATATCACATATCTTTTGTTATTTTTTTAAATATCATAAAAGCGCGTTAAAATTACTCGAAAATTATCTTATATATCTACAGTAAACTGGACAGCGTTTTAAGTATCTTTATATATCTTGCTAATACAGAATACAAACTTTTACTTCTTTTTGTTTTATTTTCATGATGGCGACGAAAACACTTTACCAAAATATTACAAATAATGTCAACTGAAGATATAGAATAAAGAACTATAATCAATTCATTCGTTCAAAGTAGTTCAAAATCATTCAAAAGTAGCGCTATGAGAGCTTTAGTATAGCGTTAATAAATCGTTATAGCTATTAAGGAACCTTTATGCAACCGTTGTGCAGGTTAAATGGAACTTTAGGTTGCATAAAATGGCGCCCAAATAGCGCTAAAGCGGCTGCTTTAAGTCTGTAGTAGACGCTCTAGCGCTTACGTCTATTACCATAAGTAATAATCGGATACGCTCTAAAGCCCTAATGCAGCCCATTTGTGCTAGTTGGGAAGTCCTAAGTGCCAAAGTTTTTTATATGAATGAATGTTGACAGCCATGTATCGTTTATTGGACGTTGAAGTCGACTCGTCGAAAGAAAGACTAAATCTTTCACCTGCACTGTTCAAATGTTTCAATTCAGCAGTTACTTGCTTTCTGATTTTTTCACTGTAATTCATAACACATTTTCGAATGGTGACGGCTGACTTTGGTAAATCCGTGTATTTTGCAAAGAGCAATTTTCTCAAATCATCTGAAGTTATGAATACACTGAATGGAAATTCATCTAATGCGATTGCATGAATGATTATTTTTGCCAAAAACATCATTCAAGCTATCGTCGGCACTTTTAGTAAAATAGTAATTTAACTTTCGCTTGGATGGCGGCGGTGCTGTGTTCGGATTATCAGAATCTTGACTTGTTGAAGCTGATATAAGCTTGATGTTATGTTTTGATGACAAATGTGAATGTAATCCCTTAGTCGATCCACCCAAAGTCTTGAGAATGGCTGGGCATCGCTTACATTTGGCACTATTCCCGTCCCCAGCAACTAAAAAATAGCTCCACACTAACGTCGTCGTCTTTTTTATGTTTAACAAAGTCTCCCGCCATTTGAAATACGTAATTTCAGATAATTGACTTTTAAATTTAAATAACGTAACGTAACCTACGTAACCTCGTCAGTGGCAGAATAATAATGAAAAAAAAAATGAAACCAGATTGGCGTATTTATACTTTCGTACAGGGAATCCCCGACCGGAAATACCTCGCAACAATATTATGGTATGAGGTGATCGGCTGATTCCCCTATTGGCCCGTTGGGGAGTTACCTTAAGAGCTTACCTTGGTATTGAAGTATCCTGAGCGGGGAAGTCCCTTCTAAGTTCTACGACAAACATATTATTAGTGCTGTACCTATGTAGTACGTATCGTACGCGTATCAAGGGTTGTTTCTTTGGCGATATGTGATAAAAGCTATTAAAATAATCTAGGCAAGGTCATTGTCAAGGCGTAACGGACTAGGAAGTGGAAACTAGACCTGTTTGTTGCAATCCCGAAAATCCCGAGATTATCCAAGTACAGTCCCGGGATTTTCGTAGTCAGCAAACGGCCGGGATTCTGGGATACCGGGATTCGGGATCCCGGGATTGTATTCTCTGGACATATGACATATTATGTCATTTATTTATATGTAGTTAATTAAAAAGTTGTAATACAAATTATATGAATTGACCTACATTTGTCTATTAATGTAATTGGTGTTACAACGTTTTACAAAACTTAAAGTTAAACAGACACACTGCTGCATAGTTCATCACACAGAGCACCCGTCATATACTAGTACGAACCCTTTTTCATCATTCAGCCTCAAACACATCACATTGAGGGTTGGCAGAAAGAAGGGCGTTAAGTATCCTAAGAGTACGGCATATACGATATCATAGATAGTCATACCCAATGCAAGTTAGGTTTTGATCTTTATATGTAGGAACTGGATGGGATTCGGTCATGGTCCACCTGCTTAGTTCACCTGGGTGGACTACGAGCACTTTTTCTTGCCAGTAGTCCACCTAAATGATGAACAATATGCAAATCAAAAATGTCTATAGGCCATGGTCCACCTAAAATTAATTCTACGGAAATAAAAGTCCTCACAATCCTGATCTTGTCATTTTACTACAATTGAAAAATGAATGACGAAAGAACGGATGAAAGTCGAAAAAAAATTAATGCGGAGAAAATACTTATTAAAATATTATTTATCATTGAGACAATCAACGTAACTCTTCCTAAGCGAGTCCTACAGTTTCTTTGATTAACTATTCTTATTGTTTTCCTATTATATCGTGATCATCCAGTTATGTATTTGTTTTTCCGTTTGCGCAAAATGGAGTAACACACCATTTTGCGCCTTTTAATTGAACTGATACATATTTGACAAACGGAAAATTTATATTATATATTTAGGTGGACCACCGGCAAGAAAAAGTGCCCGTTTAGTTCACCTGCTTAGTTCACCAGGGTGTACACCCAGATGAACTAAGCAGATGGACCATGACCGGATCCTGGAACTGGAGTGGGCCTGAAATATGGATCCACATAACGGCACAGCGAGAATGTGTAGATTGAGTCCTCTATGAGAATCATGATTTGATATAATATGGAATGATGAAAACTTGCTCAAGTTGAACACATTTAAAAAGAAAAAAATAAAAATAACTTTATTTAACATCATAGTATTTCTATAAATTTCAAAATTATATTTGCGGTTTTTGAAAACTGCTGATTATGTCACATTGAAATCAATTTTCGTTGAAAGGTTTTATTGTCTTTTTTTTAATCTTAAAATCTAAAAAAATATACAGCTAATATATTTTTGTTTTAATTTTTTTCTCTCTTATTTTAAAAGCTCTAGGAGATTACAAACATTCTACCACTCTGGAAGGGAACCCTAAAAACAGCTAAAATACTAAATCCTTGTTCTATCAAACTTCTCTCTGACGAGCATAGACCCTTTTGTATCGCATCTAGCTCATTTCTATGTCACGTGTATTTAAATCAAGAAGAAATACTTTGTGTATCAACCTAATGATAGAGCACCTGTTTTTTAGGAAGGCTTAAAGCCCTACTCATGCACGACTGCACGTGTCCTACTCATGCACCTGTTCTGTAATGATTACAATACTTACACAGTAACCTTCAAGACATGTGCGACTATTTTAGCAATTCCCTGGGAACTTGCTATTATCATAAATATAAGTTTTTAAGCTAACATGGTCACTAACAGTATCATTAGAACTTGAAACGGGATATTTACCATGTGTATTTATTGTTTTGAGTTTCCGATATTTCAGTTCATCCGCGATCATGGCGCTTGCAACAGTGCCGAAATATCTCAAACTCAAAACAATAAATACTCATGGTAAATATCCTGTTTCAAGTTCTATTGATACTATTATCATAAATGTTTGACGAAAAATTCGCAATAACGAGAAATTATAAATTTTATTACGAAACAGCAACAATTTAGTTTCTGTGACGAAATCGCGTAGTTTTTTTTTTTTTAGTAAAACGTCGTGTATTGTTTATGCGTTTACAAACTTCCATTTTTCTATATATAGATCCATAGAGAGACTATACACAAACACAGAAACCAAACATCTTTCCGTACTAGCCGTCAAGGCCCGCCGCACGGTGGGCTGAAAATCGGCTTTCATAGACTTAGGCATTTTATTTTGCAAGTGCGAGTTTTTTTGCCGGATATCACTTCTATTAGTTATAACAATATACAAAAATGACACCAGAATTGATTCTGCACAGAAACGAAGGAATTATAATTTTTTTACGAAAATTTTGTATGGAGCTAGTATGAAAAATCGAAATATCTCTAAAACGGCAGCGATAACCGTAATATCCTTATAGGGGGTTATAGTACTAATTATTTATGATTTTTTGACATACGTTACATAATGGTTGTAGATGCCTTTTTTTTTTAAAAATCGTCAAAATATTTTTATTTATTTTTACATATTTAAACGTTCCTTTTAGTGTTTAAGTTGAAGAATTCAGAGCTTTAACAACTCTTATCATAAAATAGCATCACCCCTATAGACCTGAAGGACTAGACAGAGGTGTGTAGTGTCTTGTTGATCTTGTAAGATTTCCAACAATACCAAATAGTTGAATATCAGTGTCAAAGTGCCCATGCTGTCGCTTCTTTTTGAAAGATAGGGGAATGAAATTGTTAATTGATCATACCCTAAAAGTATGATTACAACATAACCGGACACATAATAATAATAATATCCTTATAGGGGATTATAGTACTAACATTATTTATTTTAACATATGAAACTGTTCAAAACGATCCATGAACTGTGTCAAAGTTAAGAACATCGTTAGGAAGCATGCTTTTTCCCCAAATATTAAGAATATGTGAAAAAAAAAAGCCTGTATATAAACTTTTTATTGATAGGTAATTTAAATAAAACAGAAGTAACAAAAATAATATCTAATAAATTCAATTATACAAAATACATATTTGAAACTATAATTTATGAAATTATTAACTAAACATATTGGTACAATAAACTAACATAAATAACAAAAGAACATAAAGAAAAATAATTAAATTTTACAAATTTTCTTTACAACTTTCGTTGTCGGACTCCAATTCCGAGTCAGAATCCAGATCGGATATACCTACAAACTCGAACTCAGTTTCCGGAAACTGTATTAGGTCGAGAGTTTCAGCAAAAAAGGTTGTCTTCCTTTTGGCATCTAACTTCGGCCTTTGTGCACTTAGAAAAGGATCCGAAGAAACAACAAGCATATTTAGGATATCTTGATTAGAATCTTGCCTGCTTCTTTTCCGCGAATGATGTTCCCGGAACCTCCTAAAATCTTTGTTTCGAGACTCTGAGGCTTCTTCCGAGAGAGTCCCAATCGGGACAATATCATTTTTTTCGATTATGTCAGCTCCGTGTATTAATAGTTTATGTACGGTTGATGACATGTAGTACCAGTCGTATAATTCCACGTACTTTTCTGCTGTTTTGCGAGCAAAATCTTTAAATTTGATGACATCGATCTTCTCACCAGATGTTATTGCTTGCAAAATAACAGCAAATCTTTTTATCAGGTTTTGATCCAACCCAGTAATAGCTGCAGTTTTATTGGGAAACTCGAAAAACTTCCTTGCGGTATTCCCGTCATTGGTAGTTCCCGAGCCTTGTTTTACTATATCAATTAACAGATTGAGCTCCTCTTTAAATTTATTTTGAATGTTTTTTTTTTCTGTTTTGTAACATATCTTTATGCTCATTACTTCTTGCTGCCCACTGTTTGAAGTCAAGTCTGTACGCAATGTGTAACAGACATTCCATGCAATTTATACGGGCATGTAGGGATGATAGGCCAAATTCATATATGTCAGAACACACAGTTTTTGATGTTACAGCATCTAAGTGGTTCATTTCTGTTGGTTTTGCTAAGCACAGGTAGCATGATGCATTTGATCTAGCTTCAGAAAGGTACGTGCAGACTTTTGCGTCGATCATTGTCATCATTAGTTTATGAGTCACCCTGTTACTATTAATGCACTCTGTGGGGTTAAGGGCCTCAATTTCCTCATCCATTTTTCTTTTGTTATCAATGACAACTGCATGGCTTTCTTTTACAAAAGTGAACTGAACCGGACGACAATAAAAAGTTGAGCATGGTTTCGGGTTTGTCCATATAGTATTATCTCCATCTGTCAGTTTCAGTGGCACCAAGGAGGTCATGAAAATGCTTGAATCATCATGCTCGCCGTCCATTTTCTGCTTGTATCGGCTTTGATTGGAAGCACCATCAAATCCCCACTTCGATATCAGCTTTAACTGCTTATTTTCCACATTATCAGAAAGACTTTGAAGAATCCGCTTCACCGTGATGTCAAGTAAAGCTTGAAGTGTAATTCTAGCTGATGAATCCGTAACTGATACTGATTGATTAGGAGGGTAGCATGCAAGCTTAGTTTGTTGCAGTTTATAGTAGGATGGGTAAATATCCTTAGCACCTTCCCGAATGGCAGTCTCTCGCAACGTAATATATTGCCACTTTGAAAGCTTAAGTGAAAGAAGCAATCCAAGTGCTTTCTCTGGTGTAAATATTACTGTTTTCTTAATGCTTTCCTTGATTTTAACGGCAGCTTCTGGATTTTTGATCATATAATTGATTACAGATGCGATATCTTCATAACCTTCTTCTTTTAAACGTGCTGCAGCTGCATATGCCAATTCACAGGAATCCTCGCCTATGTGCTCACTAGATCTTCTCTTTTTCTGTTTGCTTCCCAGATCTTTGAATGGTTTTCGGGACCTTTTTGTCATTGTTCCAACAGTCGATGATGTCGAAGGTTCTGGAGAGACTGAGCGTGCTCTTGGTATCTCATCAACAGTTGGTTCTTGATTTATTAAAGTTTGCACGCAACTCGGCCAATCAATATTTGCTTGCAACCACTCTCCGTACGTATTTCTAAACTTATCAAAGAATCGTTTAGATTTCTGCCACCTGTTTAAAGCAGCTCGCGTGAATCTCCGGCAAAATTCTTTGAGAGTTACTTGATCTTTGGCAGAAAGGCAATCGCCTATGCGGGACACAATTGCACTAAACAATACTTCATGATTAAATGAAGGACACTCACTTTTTAGAAGAACAAACAAATCTAAGTTGGTGATTAAACTTTCCATTCTAAGATTTTGTAGTCGCAAAGCAAATAGTTTTAGTGTTAGCAATTACACGGTTGTGAACAATCTAAATTATGGAACAAAATTATAGCCCTTTTATTGTATAAAGTCAATAATTAGTTAACTACCCTCATTAAAGTTATAAAAGATATGATTATAAAAATTTATAATCGTCAAAAACATTTCGTAGAACTCATAGTAGAACTAATCAACATTAGCAAATCACATTAGCTCACTAATTATAAAAAGGTGAATGCAGTTCTTAGTTGGTATTGTTGCGAGATATTTCAAATCATTTAATCACTTAATAGGCTCATTAGAATCAGAAGACTACAACAATCATTCTAATTACTTAATTACTTGTCATCAGACTCATTAGATGACTACACAATATGTTATTTTGTATTTTGAACGTATGCAAGGTTTTAAAATTCCTTTTGTGTCGATATTATTATGTGTCCGGTTATGTTGTAATCATACTTTTAGGGTATGATCAATTAACAATTTCATTCCCCTATCTTTCTAAAAGAAGCGACAGCATGGGCACTTTGACACTGATATTCAACTATTTGGTATTGTTGGAAATCTTACAAGATCAACAAGATACTACACACCTCTGTCTAGTCCTTCAGGTCTATAGGGGTGATGCTATTTTATGTTAAGAGTTGTTAAAGCTCTGAATTCTTCAACTTAAACACTAAAAGGAACGTTTAATATGTAAAAATAAATAAAAATATTTTGACTATTTTAAAAAAAAAAAGGCATCTACAACCATTATGTAACGTATGTCAAAAAATCATAAATAATTAGTACTAAAACCTCCTATAAGGATATTACGGTTATCGCTGCCGTTTCAAAGATATTTCGATTTTTCATACTAGCTCCATACAAAATTTTCGTAAAAAAATTATAATTCCTTCGTTTTTGTGCAGAATCAATTCTGGTGTCATTTTTGTATATTGTTATAACAAATAGAAGTGATATCCGGCACAAAAACTGGCACTTGCAAAATAAAATGCCTAAGTCTATGAAAGCCGTTTTTCAGCCCACCGTGCGCCGCGACGGCCCCGTAATAGCCCTCCCCATGAAGCTGAGCCAGTAACATTAAATTCGCCCCTAATAATAATAATTAACCGATTCAGCCCTAGCTGCCCTAAACCGAGTTCCGTTATATCCCACAGTGGTGCCCATAGCGTGTAAGTAGACCTATAGTCACCTAGTTTGTAAGCGTAAGATAAGCCCTGGCTGTAGGCGTAATTATAATTAATTAAAGCAGCTATAAGCAAGCCGGGTTAAGCAGCCGATATAAAATAGTGAGTTCATCTATACTTATAATAAATCTGTAGAGAGGTCAATTCTGTACATGAAATATATTTACAAAATAACTATCAGGGGGTGATTAGGGATCGATACTGATGCCAAAAATGCAATCAGTAAAATTTTTGTCTGTCTGTCTGTCTGTCTGTCTGTCTGTCTGTATAACCGTTATAGAAACAAAAACTACTCGACGGATTTTAACGAAACTTGGTACAATTATTTTTCATACTCCTGAGCAGGTTATAGTATACTTTTCATCACGCTACAATCAATAGGAGCAGAGCAGTGAAGGGAAATGTTGGGAAAACGGGAGAAGTTACTCCATTTTTAAAGCTTCCGTCGCGTGTGCAACCTTAATGGTTAAAGCTACACAGAAATCATATATGACGGAAATGTTCTCCTTAAAATTATATAACAAATATCCCACGAGAGCATATATCTATCTTTTATGGTTGACTCACAATAACACGTGTAACTCCCGATAGCTTAGCAGTTCGAAGCTTTCTGATTATTATTCTGCTCCGAAATTTAAAACCACCACAACTTTGCAATGGAACTCGGCTAAAAGTAACCCAGTTGCAACAAAATATAATCGAGGCTCAAATTTTAACAGGTTGCGGTGCAGGAGAAACCGTCTTTATTCCCAGAATTCCCATAATACCAAATAATTTTCCATTCCAATTTAAAAGAACGCGATTCCCAGTATCGGTGTGTTATTCAATAACAATTAATAAGGCTCAAGGGTAGACTTTTCGTGTTGCTGGAGTAGATCTCGGTGTCAGTTGTTTCTCGCATGGTCAGTTGTACATCGCTCTTTCCCGGGTTAGCAGTTCTAGAAATCTTTATGTTCACGTGCCGGACGGGTCAACTTTCAACATAGTTTACCCGGAAGCTTTGCGCTGAAGTATTGTCGTTCTATAGGTACTTAAGCCTCATGTGAACGTGATCTAAACAATATTACCAATACATTAACTTAATAACACACAAGGAGTTACACGCTGACGGAGACGCGGGCACAGCTATTAACAATAATATGGTGAGGTTCCGTATTGCGATATTTTTCGACAGTATTATAGATTGACAAAATTGACTAAATTACGAAAGTTAATCTGTGTGTTACATCAAAATCACTGAACCGTGAGGAAGGACATAGGCTACTTTTTTTACGAAAAACGACGGAAACGCGGACGAAGTCGCGGGCAACAGCTATCTATACTAATAATATTAGGCTGAAGAGTTTGTTTGTTTGTTTGAACGCGATAATCTCAGGAACTACAGGTTCGAATTGAAAAAAAATATTTTTTAATTAATATGCAATTTTTAGAGAAAGGCTATAGGCTATAATATCATTACGCTAAGGCCAATAGGAGCGGAGCGCCAATGAAGAATGCTTCAAAATCGGGGTTAAATTTAACGTTAGCCCAAAGTAACTATTCCACGCGGACGAAGTCGCGGGCAAAAGCTAGTTTGGAATAAAATATAAAAATGACAGCCTCAGAAGTTGTAGTAGAGATGTCACACAAAAAAAAAGTGCATACTACAACTTCAAAAACTGTTCACATTCCTGCTTTCTTCTGAAGCCTTTCCTTTTGATCTACTAGTAAAGAAACCAAAATTAAACCCATTTAACTCATGCGCATCTTGGATATAACCCCGATCTTCTTCTTCTTTGTCGCTTCGCTCTTGTCGCCTCGACGTGACCACGACCGCTCTGGTCGTGGTCACGTCGAGGCGTTGGTTGTAGGGGCGGACACAGCTATCCGCACGATCTCCCGCCATCTGTCCTGTCATCTATATCTGTCCAATACTAAAATACAAAAACTTATACTTAGAAATTTATCCAAAAAAACAAACAAAATGTTAAGATATTGGGACCTATTTCTACATACAAGTACTATTTTTTAAATGTAAATAATATTTTCCTCTCATAGAGAGGAAACCAGTGTTTCAGCAGTGGGAACTTATGGCTGGTTATGTTTTCAGGCCAATTATAAGGTTCTATAAATAATTACGATTCGAGCGTTATAGTTATCCATTGAAATTCGATGTCCTTGCATTTAAATATTACCTAAACATTGCAAATGGCATACGAGCCAACTCAGATTTGTAACGATATGATTCCGGAACTGTTGTTGGCAAAAAAGGCGTCGATGCGCATGAGTTGGAGAGCGACCGGGATATTAAGGGATATTCAAGAGACAAGGATCGTGCCGACTCGTCATAGTATGATACTGAGTCGTAGACAACAACGCAGTATTATAATATGTGTTTTTTTTTTTTTTATGCAAGTAAAATAGTTTTTGTTTCTTAATTTCATTGACAAGCTGTCTGTATTAAGTCAAAATCACATTTTCTTAAAAACAACAAAAGAGAAAGAGAAGAAAGAAGAAGAGAAAGAGAAGGTTTGCAGCATTGCTGTGAATATACCTATTTAGTGCATTTTTATAATACGATACATTTAGACTATCTCAAACGCCCACACAAAATTTCTGCTAATTCAACACAACTCACACATTAGAAATACCATATGTTCAGTCCCAAGCCAGCCAACGGTAACTGGTATGCTGAACTGTCCACGGTACGTGGAGGATTCAACAGGATTTTTAATTTCAATCAATGAATCGATCTCAACAAACAAGGCGGTTGCTTTTGCAAGAGAAAATTATATGTCAAGTCCAAAAGTTATGTCAAGTGTCAACATCAAAGACAATAGAATGTTGCCACACCAAAAATATGCGTTCAAATACGTTTTGGACGCAACACCATACTTTTACACAATTATCATCATAATATTGCGTAAAATTTTTCACAAGCAAATATGGGTATAAAAAGTTGGAGGCAAAATAACATTAGAAAAACAAAAATATCGAAAATAAAGATTTGATACTCAATCATCAAAACTTCGCCTGCATTGCTTTTAATTTGCAATAATACAAACAATAAAAAACAATAAAATAACAAAGAAAGGTGATTTTCTTCGTTAGGCCCACTGGGTTCCAGCCTACATAAAAAATCCTGGTTCATCACAACAATATTATATTTTCTTCCGATGCATAATTGTAGTAGATTAAGTGTTGTAGTAGTATTTGTTAAATTCCGTATCATTCCGATAGCTACTACAATCTGTGTAGAAAATTTCATTTACTTCCATTAAGTACTCGCCATGACATCTCTGACTGCATTCTACTATTAATTTTTTTTAAATATAATATTGATAGGAAGTTAATTTAAACATTGCGACTAAAACTCGGAACTCGGTATAATCCATCTTTACGTGTACCATTAGGCGAGATCAAGGTCAAGAGTGGGCTCTTTCTGAATAAAAATAAATAAATATATATATAATAATAATATAATATAATATCAAATCAAATCTGTACTGCTATGTATCTATTTAGTAATGTTGAATATTGTACGATTGGATTTATATTAAGATTATTTATATTAAGTGTTGATTTTACTGCTTCTAAACGTGAGGACTTTTTATTGGCTCACTGTTTACTACACTTTATATTTCCTGTTTACATATGCTGTTAGTCCTCCACACTTGTTAAATTAATAAATAAAAATATATAAATAAACTTTGAAATAATTACTTTGTTATTTTTGTTGCCTGTGCCTTTAAAGTGTTTGTAATTTGGAACGATCATAATCAAAATATCGACGAAGTTTAAAAATAGCCCAAGTAATTCGTAACCTTTTTTGTCGAGCTTTACGATTTATTTGTTATTTATGTTTATGCGATCGTAGGGTACGTTTCCACGCAGCTGACGTCAAAAGGCAGCCTCGCAGATGCCTGTAGTAGTTTCTAGAGGCTTAATGGAACAGAACCCAGTGCATTGCTCTTAATTTTTTTGTCCTTTCCAATTCTCGACGTACCATGTAGGCAGTTACATGTAGCTAATATACCGGAAAGCTTGACAAAGTGTACTTGTCTGTATTATAGCTTGGTGGACACAAGTCTGCAACGTATCCATAACGGTACGCGGTAAACCATAACTTGACGTCACAAACTTTATAGAGGTCACGGTCAAAAGAGCCCCTTTTGACCATGACCTAGACCTTATCGTTAGATGCTTGGCAAATCAGTACCTAATCTATACTCGTATCCTTGAACAAGCAAGCTTTCTTTTTGCTTTGAGCAAGCAGGGGGGTAGTTCACCGTCCAGTAAGGACCACGCACGGGTCAGCAGCGCGTCGTGTTCCAGGTGCACCTCAGAGAGCATTCAGCTACGTTGACGGGGCTCAATGGGCCATTGTCTGCCGAAGTAACGGGATATTCTAAGGATATTCTACGGCCCTGGAACGCAAGCGCTACTGAAGAAACAAGATGGGTTTTCTAGGCAGTAGAAATATGACACTGTCTTTCACCCCACACAAAGCGGGAAGTGTCATTTGATGATTTTCCCACGGAAAAAAGGCCTGCTACTACATAGCATCATTAATAACCGCGGCCATGACTTTGCAAAGTAAAAAACCTGTTCTGTTATAAATATACTTTGGACCAAAATAACAACACCAATAAGAACCAGATGAGGCAGAAATGTAGAAAGAAACCCTATTGGAAAAATACCAGTACTTCCAAACAATCGCTTTTGGTTGCATTAATGAAGTTTGACATCACTTTTTAAGAATTTGGATGAGATTCATAATTTTTCTGAAAACGTTCCGGTTTCGACCGGTTCAATTTGTTGTTGTTTTTTGTCTAGACGTTTATTTGTTTTAAAAACTGATTGCAGATTGCTAACGAGCGGTATATTTTATTCAGTGTTGGTATAAAAGTTTAAGTGAATTAAAAGTAAGTATGTTACAAATCGTCTCTTCGTGTGTTTCATTAGTGTGACCATATGAAAATGTACTTTAAAAAAATGCACGAGTATACTGGCTGCCAAAATATTGCTTATTAGTAATTCATTAAACTAGTACAGACGGAAGGACTCCTTACAACCTGAATGCAAGGTAAATAAATACAAATGAAATGGGATCTCTTTTGTATTTATTTAAAGAGGAGGCATGTTCTATATTATAGAACATGCCTCCTCTTTTAGGGGTAAAGACCTGTTATAAATATTTACAACAAATGGGGTGAGCTGAAAACGAGAAAATACAAGAACTTCATCATTAAAAATGTATGTATGGAGAGGAAAAATATAACCATATCAAATATTTTGGGCTTAGCACATTGTTAGCCGAATTTACTTTGAACATGCATTTCAAGTTGACTTTTGAACAAGGTTGGATGTTATAATTTAAGGTATCATTTTAGGAAAACCAGGCCCAAAACTAGGTGTAGGTCTTACTATCTTCAAATTTTTGCTGTGCCCGACAGGGTCCATATTGATCTAAATTGTATGAAACCACTCATGTAACACATATGTAATGCAATAAATGATTGAGTATTGAGTATCTTGAATTTACCACATGAATTTATCACATGATTATTTATGATTTAATCTTTACGCCATATTTTAGATTATTTTTAAATATATGTCTATTATAGTTTAGTGTTTTTATTTAAGTGTATATTTTCAGATTTAAAATAAACAAAATTCGAATCGTGTTAGACATTACTAAATAAGACGTCCTAATATTGCAATACAAACATTTTAACCACTTGCCTATAACCTTTCCGTTCCTCGGTTTCACACGCCTTCCTTCTCTGAGAAGAAATGGGACGTAATCTACCACGCGGTACCAGTGCGCGTTGCTGCTTCTGATTTTTGCTCTTAGGACATACTAGTCTGTTGCTGGAATGTTCTAACTTCCTTCCGCCCACGGAATAGATGAATAAGGTTGGAATGGTAATGTGGGCGTGGCGAGCGCGATTCATTCACCGCGTTTAGTGCGCTTCGGATTACTTCGGAACACAGAGCTCTGCTTTAAACTGCCGTGTTGTGCAATTATAACCTGTAAAACAAAAAGTCAGACCGCAAGTATAGAGCGAAGAGGTATATCTTTCCATCGGTAAGTCGAAAATAACATTTAATTACAATTTTATTTGTAAAAAACCTAAAAATATTCTGATCACTATGAAATTCCGAACATTAACAACATTATTGCAACAAGTTACAAAAAGTATACATTGCCCGTTGTGTACTCGTTTAATCAACGCAATGACCAAGTCCGCTTACAATGTAATGCTTGCTCCACACTTCAACCAGTGAAGTTTTGTCCTTTGCCCTGATTGGCCGTGATGCACGGCGCATGTTTATCAACAGTGAGTTACAATCAGTAGCAAGCTCTCGATTTAAGTGCGTGTAATTTATTTGTGTGCGTAATTCGCATACCTAACGGGCCTCTTGCTTGTAGTAGGGCTAAAGATTGGGGAGACAAGCGGCGACACGCGTTCTCATACAAATCAGGAACTATTTCCTTTCTAACCTCTTTTATCTGTTCTGTGCTTCCGCCCCACGTACTACATACTGGTCTCCTCATGCATAGATGTTTGTTACTCTTTCACGCAAAAACTACTGAACGGATCTGAATGCAAGGAGTTCGAACCTTCTTGTATAAATGCGTGCATATCGACCAGCCGCCATTTTGTTTTTACGCGCGGACGCACGATGTAAGTGGTATGTATTGGTACAGGACATATAGACGAATAAAACATTTCATGTAACATGGAATAACACATAGGCTACTTTTTATCCCGGAATTCCTACGAGATCGGGATTTACGCGAGAAACCCAGGGATTTCGGGCATAAATCCCGATCTCTTACCGATCGATCAGCTTTCGCCCAAGACTTGGCTCCGCCCAAGGCGAAAGCTAATATTACAAAATGCAAAAGTTGATTGATGTAAGGATGTTTGATAATTAATCATTGTGGTCTTTTTAACCCAAAGGTTGACTGGTAGAGAATGCCTTGTTCCATTAAGTCCGCCCATGTACCACTATTGTACATAAAGTTTAAATATATAAATAAATAACGTTAAAATGACTTAACAAATCTGTATGAAATTTTGAACAGAGACATTATTATAGTCTAGAATAGTGCACAGGTTACTTTTTAGCCCGGTAATATGTACGATTCCCGTGGGCTTTTTTTTCTTAATAAATTTATTGTAAAACATGCAAGGAGAACACATGCTTTATTTCACGAAGATTGCCTTGTCATGTATGTGTGCTTGATCATGTATTTATGACTACATATAAAATCAATACGAGTACATAACCCCAAGCAAGTAATTATCCGTTGTAAAAGACTCCACAATAATGGTTCACTTATTATTTAAATAACCTACGAATGTGTTGATTTTTATATTTCCTCATATACAAATATTATACATTTGGATCCTCAAAGCTCTTTGCTTTCAACTACACACGTGCTATATATACCATCAAATATTTGTATATAAGGTAGGTACCCATTTTTATTTGTACCGCACTCATAAAAAAGATTGTTCTTTGTTCTTATGTGTGGTAAAGCAAATTGGAGATTACTTACATGTAGACATTTGCAGCTCATCCTTCTAGAAAACGTCTGTCCGTCCGTCTGTCTATCAATAGATCAAAAATCCGACGACAATCACAGTTTATAGAAATTGTGATTGTATCTATCTGTTTTCAGTATCTATGATCGTTTCATAATCGGGCAAATGTGTGGTGAAAGTTCAACGTTGTCGTTTACAAGCTAGTGAGATGAAAATATTAGGACAATTGCGAAAATAAATGCGAAAACTGTCTGTCTGTCTGTTACGCTTTCACGGCTAAACCACTGCAGCGATTTGGATGAAATTTAGAATGAAAATTATTGAAGACTTCGACTCAAACCTAGGCTACCTTTTTTTCATAACTAGGGAACATAAATAGGGGACTAAGCTTGTATGAGAAACCGCTTCACTGATTTTAAAGGATTTTGTTTTTTTTTCCTCAAATTAACGCGGTTGAAACCGCAGGGCACAGCTAGTATCCCAGCAGTAGGAACTTTATAAGGATAAAGTTTTTACTGGTGGGATCTAGATCTACTCTCTATGAGAGGGGCTAGGCTGTTATGCATCACACGGAACTAGTGCGGCATAAAAATATACAATTGGTGGTCACCAATTGTATATTTTTATAAGGTCTTATAGCAATCCACGATCTCTTCCAGGCAGCTAGGAATAAAAAGAAATTGCCAAGACACGAAATGGGGTGGCACTTGGTGCAAATGTAGTCTATGTATGTCTTGGTTTATTAATGAATTATACCTATACCTACCTTTATCAATATTCTGAAGAATTGTAATTGGAACATGTCTTGTTACTATAGTCTTATTTTTGTTTTAGCAGTAGTTAATAATTATAATTTATTACTAACTAGGTGTGCCCGCGACTTCGTCCGCGCGGAATAGTGACTTTCAGCAGCATTTTTAATTTTTTAGGCTAATTATTTTGAAAATAAAACTCATACATAAATAAGCTATTTTTACAATATTTTACTGCTAATAGCTTTTTTAAGTACATTTTTCTAATCAAAAGTCGAAAAAATAAGTTTCATGCTTCCAGCTTTAAAAATGACGTAATTTCCATACAAACTTTCATCCCCTATTTCAACCCCTTAAAACCCTTTTTTCGCAATGAAAATTAGCCTATGACCTTTCTCAGGCTCTAGAATATGTCCGTATCAAATTTCATTTAAATCGGTTCAGTAGTTTAGGCGTGATTGAGTAACACACAGACAGACAGAGTTATTTTTGCATTTATAATATTAGTAAGGATAACAATAAATAATAATGGTGTAGGATTATTATACCCTAATCGGTTCATAGTCCACAAAGTTTTAGCTAAGTTACATCCAAATAAGTTCAGCTATCAGGGCATGATAGTTTCTTAGAAGTTACGGGAGAAGCGGACCACCTCAATCCCTCCGCTTGACCAGACGGGACCCGTACTGGACGGCCAGCACCAGTCGGGGGCCGCGTCGATGTGTTTACAAAGCCCCCGGAGCAAGGGTACAAAAAATACAGGGTGGTTTTAGTGAGGAAGAGTCTGACTGATCCTTTCACCGGTGCCAGGGCAAAGGATATCCGTGAGGATTTCCACCTCGAGATAAAAAGAGATAGATTAATGAACATCAAGACACACATACATACTTTCACATTTATTATAGAAGTAGGAAATTATTCCACTGGTCACCCTTAACATACTATTAATCTTCTTTTACGACACAAACGGGAAGAAAGCAATAGATAAATAACTTTATGGTGTCATTGTACCCAACTACCGACCTAAATAATACTAAGGATTACGACTGTAAAACGGCATTTTCAAGTACCTAGTAAAGAAAAATGAGACATAAAATTGGGTTAACTACATGTGGTTGTAATTTTAAGGCTGTCTATGCCAAGAGCAATGCGACCATACAACGACCTTTTTTGTGGAAATTGTTCAAAATAATTGTTTTTTTATCTTAAAGAACTCATGGCTAAATTGTTTATATTTTATGTTTCTTATATATTTTCAATTATAACATCTTCTAGGTTAAGGAACGCTGCGGATGGGTTACCATATTCACATATCGAGATTCCCCGTGCTTCGGAAAGCACGTTACGCTTTTGGTCCCGACAGTCATATGTATATCTTTAGGGTTAAGATTAAGCGCCTATACTACCTTAGCGCTTCTCACTCTTTATCTCGCTCGCACACTACTGGCCGCGGTCACGCGAGCAAGCGAGACAGGGTGGCAGGGAAAAGACTTCAAGACACCGATAATTTAGTTTATTTCTTTTTACGGTGAAAATAATGGTAATTAAAAAAAAAGTAAATAACATAAGACCTGCTTTATTGTTAGTTCAATTAATATGCAAAGTTTCATTATGTAATTTGAAGTTATTTTTGAATACCAGCGGTTTATTGTTCGGTTTGGAGGTAACTTTGGAATTTTTTTCTATCAAGAAAATTTTATGGAATCGTGTTTTCGTCAAACATAATACCTAATATTAATCCTCAACTTTACCATATATTTATTTCAAAATTATTGCTGCAGTATTTTCGACATAACGGAGGATCATGCTAAGCCATTTGAGGTAGTATAGGACCTTAAGGGTAGTCAGAAGCTAAAAAATCTGCTAAGGTGTGAAATTTTATCCAGCTGTGGAGGTCAGATAGGCAGTCCAGCTGCATCCAGTAAGACTGGAAGCTGACCTCACCATAGTTGAGAAAGGCTTAACAAATGTTGCATACTGGCGTTACCACTAAGAAACGTCGAGCTGACATAGTATTTCGCTCAGAACCACACAGTACCGCCTTTGCACATAGACAATACCCCTTTGTCAGCACCAGACTCTATAATAAAATAAACAGAAACCTTAATATCCATGCGTTAAACAGACACGAATGTAAGAACAAGTTGAAAGCTTGGTTATTCACCTTAGACTATACCAAAACAGAATCGCTTTTAATATAAATTCCACATCAGTATACAAGCACGCATACACACATACTTACACCCACACACACCCACTCACACTCACTAACGCACACACACACAACTACACCCATACACTCACTTGTATAGCATAAACGTAGATAAATGGCATTCTATATTATTAATTTATTTAACAATGATTTATTTTTAGGGATTTTTTTCTTTTTTGTTTGTATTCGATTCTCTGTATTTTTTTTTTGTAGTTTGTTTTCTCTTTATATTTTTATTTTGACCTAATCTATTTGAAGTTCACACCGTCTTACACGGGCTATGAATAAAGAATATAAAAATTCACTATTATACTGCCTCCCAAGATACAGGTTTTTGCCTAGTTTGGGAGACAGCAGGCTATGTATTACTGTCAAATTCATGTACTTATTCTAGCTATTAAGGCACATGTAATTTTCTGGCTGTGTTTCAAATAAAATATATATTATATGGATGACATACATTTTTTTTTTATCTGTAAAGCAGTTTATTTGAAGAATTGTTGTCGCATTGTCTTCGACTGTGTTGAGACATGAAATGGAATTGTAAAACAGAAATATGTTTATATTAGCAAACATAAATATATATATTCGTATAAATAAAACAAGTAACTACAATTCCTTCAAAAAAAATCGATACACAGGCGACGCAGTGCGGTTCAAGAGAAAGTTAAGAGGCGCTAAATATGGTACGAGTAGTAAAGCTGCCAATAAATTTCAGAATCCTACTTGATTTTCACATGTTAAAGTAGCGAGTACCAGGCAGGAGAATTGTAATTTAAATTTTATTAATTTGTGCAAGATGAGAGTGTTACATGTAATATGTGAGGACCTCGTGGCTAAATAATAAAATAAGATGGATTTATTTCGAGCTACTAGGACTGCTCTGGACTGACCGTTGGCAGAGGTCAATCCATGGATGAAGACCTTATAATCCGGACTCGGCCGTGGTCCACCTGCTTAGTTCGCCTGGGTGGACCACGAGATAGATACAATACTCTTTATTGTACACCAATAATTTAAACAAACGCTTGATTCACACGAGCACTTTTTCTTGCCGATTGTCCACCTAAATGATGAACAATATGCAAATCAAAAATGTATATAGGCCATGGTCCACCTAAAATTAATTCTACGGAAATAAAACCCTCCTCACAATCCTGATCTTGTCATTTTACTACAATTGAAAAATGAATGACGAAAGAACGGACGTACGTCGGAAAAGCCACCGGCAAGAAAAAGTGCCTGTGGTACACCCAGGTGAACCAAGCAGGTGGACCACGACTGAATCCCGCTTTTTATCTTATCTAATTCTAAATATTAGTTATTAATTTTAGTTTATTTTCAGATGTATATATGTTGTTTAGGGATTTTATTTAAGTGTATATTCAATTATTTATTTAGAAAATATAAACATGTACATATTATATAATTTAATTTCAAAACGTACATAATCAAAAGGTATTAAATTCTAAATGTAGTATCTTCGGGTACGTATCCCCAAAGCTTCAGTAACTGAAAATCAGACTCTGTTATACCAAAACCACATAAGTAGGTAAGTAGAACCGTATTATTAAAGTAGTTGCCAAGCGACGAAGCGACTAATAATTGTCGGCTATTTTCTTGCTTGAGAAACGTACCAATAGATGTACATACATTCCGTGTTAACAAAAGAGATGTTAATAGTCGATCGCTGACTGTTAACACTTTCAGCGAGGACTCCCTCCAATAGTTTGTCACGGAGCGATAAGAGCAATTAAAAAAATTGGCCAAGTGCGAGTCAGACTCGCCCATGAAGGGTTCCGTAGTATATACGCCAAATAACTTTGTTTTTTATAGTATTTGTATGAATTACAAAGTTAAATTTCGGTTTTAGATAATATGTTATATCTCAAAAACTGCTGACCCGATTTCTTTCAAACAAATTTTTATTGAAAGTTTACATTAAGATCTACAGCACATATATTTTTTTAGATTTTTCTCTCCATTATTACAGAAGTTAGAGGGGCGACACACACATTTTACTACTTTGGAAGCGTATATCTTTTCAAAGATTGACTTTATGAAAAAGAGGTTTTAGAAATCTCGATGCCATTTTTAAAGACCTGTCTATAGATATAACACACGCATAGGTTTCATGAAAAAAAAAATTAGATCGGAAAGCGGTTCACAGAATCATCTACCTACCAAGTTTCACATGTATAGTCCTAATAATTTAGGAAAAAATGGCTGTGACATACGGACGGATGGATAGACCGACAGACAGACTGACATGACGAAACTATAAGGGTTCCATTTTTTGCCATTCCGCTACGGAACCCTAAAAATGATACTTGGTCAGCGATGCTCGCTGGCGGTCAGAACCCACGCAGGACCATCATGCAATTGACTTCTCCCGATCCGGGTGGAGCGGAAGGGAGTGTCAGACTTCTACTGACTAAAAACCCACCCTGTTCCTTCAGTTGCCCTTGAAGTCTGAGGTTCTATTTCGTTAGAACATTCCCGAAACCCCAGCCTAGCGATAGAACTATCGGAACTACACATTCGCTGCTTGATGCTTGCTAACTCAATTTAAGTTGCAAGCTCTATTTTCTACTCGTTAATTATCGGTGGTGGGATAGCTACTTAAGCCTCCAGTATCCATAGTTCTGTCTGCGGCATATTTTTAGGCTTATGTTACGGAAATTTTAGTGAGCGAATTCGTTTTGTACTAGGCCGGTTTTTGAAGTCCGTACTGCCTCTATGAATAAAATAGCTAATTATCATTCTTCCACGGTCACAGTTGTCTTTCGATTGCTTAAATCACTTCAAGTCACAAGGTATTAACGCCACAATTAATTAAACAAAATTTTAAATTAATTAAATTAAAACACAATTGTACATAAAGTTTAAATAAATAAATATATGATTTGATTTATTCAGTCGTGTTTTGTTGATGCTGCTTCATTGTTACAGTGAAGCGATTGAAAACTTTGGAATGAATCCTACAAAATCGGTCTACCATATAATCATACTCATTCATAAAGGTAAACGCGTACAAGCGGGTTCTATATGCATCGGGTGATAAAGTGGTGACTGTCACATACCCAGTAATAAAAAGCGAGAGCTGTCGATACGAGACCAGTGATTATTTGTGATACGACATTCGGACTTTGTATTAAATACCTACCTAACATGACCGACTGGTTTGACAACAGTATTGCCAAGGGGATATATTTCCGGAGATTACCCCCTACATAAAAACTTATAGACACATTACACAAATTACAAACAAATTTATCACTTTATAATATTAGTATCAAGCCAAATTCGACCTTCGGCCCTACATTACAGCGTAACATTAATGAATTCCACTGTGGGTGACGTAACGAACGACAAATTGTACATCGACGACGAGTTGCAAGTCTATCGGTTTTCTATCGGTCACATTTCGGGGAGTGTGCGATGGAATTACACAATCTAATTCCGCCAAGCCCGTTCCATCGTTGGACTACAAGACAAACGGCGATGCGCCATCGTTACATGGTGGACAATGTGGACATCCCACCCATACGCACGAAACGTTTTGGGAATACTTTCATTGTGCGTACGGCTAAGGAGTAGAATTCCCTGCCGGAGTCTGTGTTTCCCGATAGCTATAACCTAGGAGTCTTTAAGTCAAGAGTGAATAGGTTACTTTTAGGTAAGCGTGCTCCATCTTCGACCACATCATCACATACCATCAGGTGAGATGGTGGTCAAACGCGAACCTATTATTAATTAAAAAAGAAATATTATTTACGGTTGGTACAGTAATCATGTCTAGGGATAGAACCGCAAAATTTGGTTGATTTTTTATTGTATATACTTTTCCGGGATAAAAAGTATCCAGTGTGGTGTCTAGAATGTTAAAGTACAATTATATCAAGGTTCATCATAATCGAACCGGTAATTTATTCCCGATGCTTGAACAAACAAACAGACAATAAAAATTAAATTACAGTTTTGGGTTTGGTGTTGATTTAGTAACACCCCCTGCAATTTTTTTAAATATTTTCAATGTACAGAATTGACACTTCTTTGGTTTTATTATATTTATGCGATTAGAAAGCGTACCTATTGTAACTACACTAGTTTTACTACTTGTATCATTATTGAAATTGGAAGGCGTACAATGAAGTGTTAAATAATAATAAACTTCATAAGCAGTCTGTAGTTGGCATTCTGTGGTATGACATTAAATCTGTGATTAAAAGGTAACAAATCAGGTTTATTGAATACCCGCCATACTATACGTATACCCGTTGCTTCGCCCTCTCGACAACGGTTTTCTTATCCTAAGGGACGATTTACTAGAATAAAATAGTGGATTATGCACCGAGAATATAAAACAGTGTCGAGCTCTATAAAATTGTTTACTCCTGAATGTATCGAGGGACTAATAATAATATTCTTGAATGCACCGAAGGCGGAATTTATGCTAGCCCAAAGCACATTCATTATAAACTGCAGTAACACTAAGATATAAAACATAGTGTTATTTACATTCTCATTTACATTCTCTTTGCTGAGATAAAGTACTATGGGTAATAATGACTACCTTTGAGTCAGAATACTAAGCTTTGTCATGACAAATGACAACTATGTCATGGAACATAAAAACTCTGCGCATCGTTGATACGATTTTGTTCTTGAAATGCGCGCTTGTCTTGGAACATGTCGAAATAAAACACTTTAAGTACGTTATTTAGATTCGGAATTGCAAGCCAGAAGTTTTATACGTAAATTCAAGCTGGCTGGACAGAGATTTTTGAATGTTTCTGCTAAAATGCTGTACGTATCACAAAACTTTTAGCTCGATACCTGTAATAAAGGGAAACGTCTATTCTTGGCCATGTTTTGCCCATCAATGTGATAAATACAAAAAAAATACCCATTCAGTTACTAAAATATTGCTACTATTTATTTATAATGAAAACTCTGGAATTAAAAGCCGATTTAATATGTACATCAGAACGTTCGGCCAGTCGAGGTAAGGAGCTGGCTGCTACTCCAGTTTTTACTGACGATCATGTGACACATAAAGATGCCAGCCAAAGAATTTGTGACGGAACAGTTCGAAAGTTAGAAGCATTTATTTATGGCCGAACGACCTGATATCAGAACGTTCGGCCAACCTGAATCTCCATAACTGAGTACCTCAGAGAAACTGTTACTGAATCAAGATTTAGCGACGATTTGCTGACAAACAACCACTGCTTTACTTTTACTCGTAATGTCACCGATTAAAAGTAAAATGAACTTTAGTTTCTGGAACATCAGGACGTTCGGCCAACGTGATCTTCATAACTAAGGACCTGAGAGAAACCGTTAATGAATAAAGATTAAGTGACGAGACTGAAACGAATTTTTATTGCTTTATTTTATTTTGTGACGGCCCCGTTAAGTAGTAAAATGAAAATTTAACTTATAACCTCAAAACATTGGGATTATCGATTCCTCCACAAGGAAGAAGCCCAGAGAAACCATTAATCAATAAAGATTAAGTGACGACACTGAAACGAACTTTTATTGCTTCAATTTTTTTTGTAACGTCCCTTTTAATTAGTAAATTGAAAATTTAACATATAACCTAACATTGGGATTATCGATTCCTCCACAACAAAGAAGCCTAGAAGAATCGGAAAACACCTGATGTGTTTTCAGTTTCCAGTTCAACGGTGTCAGTATTTTTGTTGATTTAAGATTAATCTATAAAAATGCACTATGGCGGATGGCGCCTGAAATAGGGTGACCATGTATTCCAACGAAAAAAGTATTTATCGAGTAGGTACCTATTTATCTACTGAATGAAGCAAAACACGTCGAAATAGTTGAAATAAGGTGACGATGTAGGTATTGCAACGAAATAAATAGATACGCGGACGGAGGAGTATGAAATTTGTCACAGTTAAGTTTATATGGAGAAGGAGTGCAGATAACTAATATTTATATAAATATTGCATTAGAAATAAATTGTTATAAAAAACACATACACATATACGTTATGATGAAAAAGTCGAAGCAAAGAGGCCACCGTCTTTGCTTCGACTTTTTATTATTTTTCTGTTTGTCAATGTCACATAAGTAAAAATAATTGAAACTGATTGAAAGTATCTATAGAATTTCGACCAAAAGGCTACCAATAGTTTTACTTTATTCAGTTACAGCCGCTTTCTAAAATATATCTCAATCCCAATTAATTTCTCTCGTTTACAAGATGTGATAGTGGTAGAAACTGTGCCATGCTTCTGCTATAACGAGAGATGATGGAGGTAAATGAACTTGCACCAACCTAAATCGTACCTAAAATAAAATACCTACTTGTAGGTAACGATTATTCGCTGACCATCCATTGAGTCTACTGCGAGCGCGCTATCAACTGACTCACACACGCACATCTATGCCGCACTACGTCATCATCGAGCGGATCGCGCACGATCTTGCGTTTATGAACAAAATAGTGGAAGCGCTACTAAAAAACAAAAAAATACAGAAAAACTTTATTAGATGTCTTAAAAAAAAACAATAACAATGCCAATAGTAACTATTACTCGTCTGGAGTTAGTGTTTTGGCTCCAAAACGATGTAAAATTAACCGTGTATAATCAAAGAAAATAGATGCACAAAATGGTCAGTGTCATTATGATTAAAGTTACCTTTAATCATAATGACATGAATTTAGTTAGTCATTTGACTTCTACACTCTCAGACTCCGATCCACCTCTGCTGGAAGGTGCTAGGTGTAATGATTACGAGGATCTAATCGAAAAGAAGAAGAGACACGCTTTTTCACGTTTCCTTTACCGTAAATGTACTTATTTGATTTTTTAAGAAATGACTAATAACCATTAAGTATGAAAAAAACCGGCCAAGTGCGAGTAGGACTCGTGCCTTGGGGGTTCTGAATCAAGATTATTATTATGTCTTTTATTAACTTTCTTTCTAATCTAGTTACAATTTTAAATATTTCATAAAAAAAATAGAGGCCCGCGTATTGGGAGCAGGGTCCAAGCTACCTGTAGTTAGAGCTGCAGAGACAGGAACCTCCTCACAAACCCCCTGACCACAGCTAAGCGCAGTGCGAATTGCGGCGCGTCTTGAGACGCGTCAAGAGGTGAGTGCCGAAAACAAATTGTAGACAACCTATGAAGTATGCCACAGCTACCGGCGACGCGAACTGCGGTGCGTCTTGCGGGCCTAGTTACACACTCAAACACTACATACTCATACAAATATTAAGTAGGTACCACTTACATACACTTCACACATACATACTTCAATCAAACTCCACAGATACTGCACGCACTCTCATAATCACATCCACTCTTACTAACTCTTCATTTTTTTTAATTAGTGTTAAATTTTCACCTTAGCTGATAAGTACTCCATGCTGTTGTAAACACTTTGTTGGCTTTTATTTTTAACTCTTGGAAATGGCATTGATAACTGAAATACAGACATTGCCTAGTTCGGTTACAATAGCTACATCCATTTTACACAGTTACTCACTGCCAAACTATAATTCTGTAAACTACTACTAAATTTTTAGAGAAATAAATTACTATTACTATTGTTAAGTTTTATAGAGTTGTTAAGTTTTTTACTTCTAAGTAGATGGACATTTTTAAACGGATGATAGTACCTACCTACTTGTTAACACGACCAATTTTAAACTAATACCTAACTTATTATAAGTCAATTTAATTTGTAAGCAGTTTTTGATGATAAGAAAGTGCGCTTTTAAAGTGTAAAAAATATATTCTCTGACTGATTTTTTAAGTATTTTTCAGCGCTATTTAAAAGGTCATTAACCTTTTAAAAGTAATGCAAAAATGTGATATCTACATTAATTTTTATTTTTATGGCATCTGTGAGTTTTCCTCTCGTGCATATTAAATGTGATTTCTTATCAATTTCTACTATAGTACCAAGGTATTTCTGCACCCGCGTGGAATGCGTTCCTTTCTCCGCAACTTCTCCGCGGCGCCTTGCTGTCTCTCGCTCGCTCATGTTCATGCTCATTAGTGTGACGTCATCGAGGTCAGGTGCAGTGCAGAGATCCTTTGGTAATATAATAGAACCAGGCATCAAGAATGGGTAGCTTAAGTTCTGGCTGACCTTACTGGAAAGAAAGCCGTAATGTTGTCGACGTATTTTTAAGAGGTCATTTGGTGTAGTTATTGTCTAATACTTACTGTGATTTATCTGTGGAACTGTTATTTAATTGTAAAATGTGTAATCTAGTTTATCAAACGAATTCCGATTTGACAAGTTTCAAGTCAATCACCTAGCAGTAGACAACAAGTAGTGAACCAATTTAACTGTAATTCTAAAAAGTACATATTATTGTGTAGGTACCTAACTACATACCAACGTTTGATTGCAAATAAAGAATTTTTAAGTTGTGTTTGTTTCGTTTTATTATTGTATTTCCCGACAGCTACAACCTGGGAGTCTAAGTCAAGAGTGAACAGGTTACTTCTAGGCAAGCGTGCTCCATCTTCGACCACATCATCACTTACCATCAGGTGAGATGGTGGTCAAACGCGAACCTATATTCAATAAAAAAGAAAAACAAAATAGGCTCGCGTTTGACCACCATCTCACCTGATGGTAAGTGATGATGTGGTCGAAGATGGAGCACGCTTGCCTAGAAGTAACCTGTTCACTCTTGACTTAGACTCCCAGGTTATAGCGATCAGGAAACCTATATATTTAAGTATTCTTGTACTTAATCAAATTTCCCAATCTCCAATGTTAGTCACCTTTCCACTTTCGTTTGCCTTTAGCCAAAATAGACCCAACTAATATAACAAAAACTTCACAAGTGGACACTGGTATGCAGGCATCAGCTCAACATTGCTTGTACTCGTACACAATTTTATATTACGACGTGTTTTGCGTCATTGTTTAGGTAATGAAGTACTCGAAAATACTTGTTTCGTTGGAATACATGGTCACCCTATTTCAGGCACCATCCACCATAGTGCATTTTTATAGATTAATCTTGAATCAACAAAACTAATGACACCGTTGGACTGAAAACTGAAAACACATCAGGTGTTTTCCGAGTCTTCTAGGCTTCTTTGTTGTGGAGGAATCGATAATCCCAATGTTTTGAGGTTATATGTTAAATTTTCAATTTACTAATAAAAAGGGCCGTTTCAAAAAAAAAATGAAGCAATAAAAGTTCGTTTCAGTGTCGTCACTTAATCTTTCTTGATTAATGGTTTCTCTGGGCTTCTTCCTTGTGGAGGAATCGATAATCTCAATGTTTTGAGGTTATAAGTTGAATTTTCGTTTTACTACTTAACGGGGCCGTCACAAAATAAAATAAAGCAATAAAAATTCGTTTCAGTCTCGTCACTTAATCTTTATTCATTAACGGTTTCTCTCAGGTCCTCAGTTATGGAGATCACGTTGGCCGAACGTCCTGATGTGCCAGAAACTAAAGTTTATTTTACTTTTAATCGGTGACATTACGAGTAAAAGTAAAGCAGTGGTTGTTTGTCAGGAAATCGTTGCTAAATCTTTATTCAGTAACAGTTTCTCTGAGGTCCTCAGTTATGGAGATTCAGGTTGGCCGAACGTTCTGATATCAGGTCGTTCGGCCATAAATTAATGCTTCTAACTTTCGAACTGTTCCGTCACAAATTCTTTGGCTGGCATCTTTATGCGTCACATGATCGTCAGTAAAAACTGGAGTAGCAGCCAGCTCCCTATCTCGACTGGCCGAACGTTCTGATGTACATGATTTAATCAAGAAAGTCAATCGTTTATTGCCTTATTTAACACTTCTGGTCGCTGGTCAATCCTGTCAAAGTAGAGATGGTAACTTTTACTGATAAAAAATCGATACACTAAAACCGGTTACCAAAAATCGATTTATGAAAAATCTATTTTTATTATATAGTTGTTTCACTTTTATTATTTTATTTAGAGACAAAAAGATTTGTCCACTATCGAGCTTCTAAATACGAACCATTTAACCGATTCCGTGCTTCCAGTTTCTCAATAATATAGATTTTTCGATAAATTGATTTTTTAGTCATCCCTACATCAAGAAAATCGTAATTGACTGACTGACATTTATCATTTTGTTTGGTTCTGTTTCTTTGCGACTCGTGATTTCTTTTCTACTGCGTTTTTCTATTTGATATTCTGACGACTTTGATTACGATTATGGACCCGGAAACCGCTCCCGATGATGACCTTGGCTTTACATTGGATTCTGTAACCGCCTCCCACGACGACACCGGCTGCCCATGCAGACCTTACCAGTATCTCACAAAGGACCTGACACGATTATGGAATCTGATTTACACGAACTTACCAGTTTACCACGGAGCCATCTTTGTGTCAACTGTGGCGTGGATACACGAAGACTTAAGAGATTTACCTTGAGCAATGTGGAAGTTTGGTCTACATTTCAGCATTGGATTGCACCACAACAAGTAAGTTAACTATAAAAACATACAAGTTACATACTCAACAACTTACATTGCATAGCTACTAAAATCTATAAGTATGATTTTTGTTAAACTTGAATGTTTATATTATGATTGATAAAAGTCCAACCGAGTTCTATGTAAAAAATAGTGTTTGTTTATCTATGATGTCAACCCTAATGCCTCCAATTTGTTTCTTTCATGGGCGTCACTTGGCCAAAACTTTTTTATCAAACGGGCATTTGCCTTTAAGTGACGCCCGCTGATATGCAAAAAGTCGTGAAAATCAAGTGATTTTCAGTGACTGGTCTCTCAATCTCGGTAACGGAAGTCCGTTACTGAGATTGAGAGACCAGTGAAAAGTGGTTTTTCAAGCTGGCTGGACACGTTTTCGTTCGATTATCTAAGATTCTGTAGCGTCACAAATTCTGAAATAAGGGTGTTTAGCCGTTACATAAAGTGCCCTATTGACCTAGTAAAATGCGAGCTATTTTGAAGATTTGTCCAGCCAGCCTGAGTCACATGTTCAAGTTACTTCAGTATAAACTACACTATGTAAGCAGCCGGTTTAATATAAATGCGACAGTGCGGTGACTCGTAGACTGGTATAATATCGATAGTGCGTGTACTTACTACCTACATTTTATATTATGTGGCTAACTACGGTAACATTTTTCTCATATTTTTTTATTTGCGGATAATGGATAATTCTGAAAACGGGTTTCTTAGGCTGAAAGTTTCACGCCAAAGTATCATAACACATTTATTTATAAATTATATTTCAACGTTAAAACTGAACTGCGTTTCAGTAACGCATTGATTTTGATTCAATTGAAGGTTAATCTATAGTAATATTATATACTAATATTATAAAGCGGAAAAGTTTGTTTGTTTGTTTGTTTGTTTGCTTGCACGCGCTAATCTTCGTAAGTACTGGGTGGATTTGGATGAAATTTGGTATGGAAGTAGCTTGAAGCTTGAGGAAGGTTATAGGCTACTTTTTACCCGACTGCAAAAAAGAAGAGTTATGTTTTTACCGTGATAGAATCCACGGGAGCGAAGCCCCGCGTGAGTACTATTAATATTATAAAGCGGAAAAGTTTGTTTGTTTGTTTGTTTGCTTGAACGCGCTAATCTTCAAAAGTGCTGGGTGGATTTGGATGCAATTTGGTATGGAAGTAGCTTGAAGCTTGAGGAAGGTTATAGGCTACTTTTTACGTGACTGCAAAAAAGGAGAGTTATGTTTTTACCATGATAGAATCCACGGGAGCGAAGCCCCGCGTGAGTACTAGTCATCTATATAATAGTGAGTACTATTATATAGATGATTAACCTTCAATTCTATGGGTTAAATGGAGCGTAATTAGTACAACTTCCTCTCCATTTCAGTTCTGCTTTGTGGTAAAAATGATTGGCTCTGCAAATCGGTTTATTAGTAATTAACCGCACTGTCAGCTGTGTTGTTACGATGAGTGCTAAGTTAGCCTAGCAATCGTCAAACAGAAAAAGGTAAATAGTATCCGATACACGTAAATAGGTAAATAATATGTTGTAGGATACTGGATGTCTTTATATTTTAGAGTGATATCATTTAAGGCAAGGTATTCTCAATTTTTAATCACTTCGGTTCGATTATACAACGTGTAACGGAAACCCCATATCTATCCAAAAGGACTGAAGACAACATCTGGTATGGAGTCTCTATGCACAGTTTCAGCTCAAAATAAGTGACTCACAGAATTGACCCCAAATTATTGGTTTCATATGTTTCTTGAATACCAGTAATAACAAACGTGTCACAGCACTATGAGGGTCATCACTTTCCACGTCACTTGCCAATTAAACGATAATTCTCTTCGTTCTTCTTAATTTGAAAAATTCGGTCTCTGGTATCAATGGATTGAAATTTCTAATATGCTCCACACATGTACACATAGGATTAGAAAACCCTTGCCATATCGTTTATTATCATCCAAAGAAGCCGTGCACTTGGTATGTATATACCCTTTAAATTATACGTTGTATACAAAGAAATCGTATTTTTTTAAAGCTAAAATATATTATATTTTACTTTGTGTACTTTGACCCAGTGCACCCGCACTGGGCCCGCGTGGTGGATCATGGCCTATTCCCTCTCATAGAGAGGAGGTCTATGTCCCAGCGGTGAGAACGTAATAGGCTGAATTATTATTATTACTTTGACAATTTGTGGTTCGAAATACGATACCAAAAAAATCACTCCATCAAAAAAAATATCTAAAAAACAGCCTTATTCGATATTTTTATCAAATTATTTTTTTAATGTTTTCCTGTTTTTCTCGAAGCTTATAAAAGTTTTTCTGCCAAAAAAAAAAACGATCAAGTGCGTGTCGGGCCACGCGCAGTGCAGGGTTCCGTAGTTTTTATAACAGCCAAGTGCGTGTCGTATTTGCTGACTGATCGTTTCACACCATGCTCTAACTAAAAGCCAAACATGACTACCTAACTAAATTGACTTCCTATACAAATCCTCACCTGATCCGACAATTTTGCACGGAAGTTTTAATTTTATTTAGAGATTTGTATAAAACTTGTCATAGCCGGTGTTGCTTGTTGGTGTGTATTTATACAGGACACAGAGCTACACTACTCAATCGTCACAAAAAATAAAATTGAGGAAGTAGTTTGCTGGGGGAGCTTTGTGTTTGATATTATATAGAAAAATAATAAATAAATAATAACATATTAATTTGAATTCACTCTAAAAACCGGTCCACATAGGGCGATGGTAACTGAAGAAGGAATTATAAAATCCAACTTCACAAGGGAAGTTTGAAAAAATATGATCTACTTGAGTACCACCGCGTGTAGAGGGAAGTGGTTGTAATAAAGACTGGTAACCAGCGTCACGTATTAATTTGAAAACTGCAGTGTTGTCGTTACGGAGATAGTCTTCATTAAAATCTCCAATTATTATGCAAGGACTGTTATGCGATAGTAAATTACTAACAAAACCTACAGTGCGACTGTTGGGTCATTTGCATGATCTATAAAAAGCTATAATCTTCACTGCATTTATTTCGAAAATTACTGCTTCACAGTGGTCACCTCCAACAATTTCAATGTAATACCGTGGGTTGCTATATTCAATATAATTTTTTGCCCATGCACACACCAAAACCTGGGTTTGAAATAGACTGTTTAGGGCCATTTGTTCTAATTATTTTCTTAAAATTAGTTATATAAAAAGAATCTTGAGAACAGCTCCATGTTTCTACTGCTAAGTAGATATCTGAAGCCATTATTTGAGGATCGCTTACAGTATCTTGCAAGTGTGCACGTAAGGATTGAACATTATGGAACATAATTTGGTATGAACTGTGGGGTTCCCTCAAAAATCGATACATAGGTATTAGACGATTTCGACGCAGCTTTTCCATTTCCATTACGACTGAATCTTGGTCGGAGGGTGGATGTGGAGAATGAAAACATTCAGTAACGATAAATAAACCTTCAGCACATGTGGCACGTGAGCAAGCAACATATAACATTAACCTTGAAATACCGGGCTTCACATGTACAACAATTTTTTCTAATGTGGAACCCTGGCTTTTGTGAATTGTAACTGCCTCAGCTGGAACCAATGGGAATTGAAAAAAAAACCGACTTCCAAAAAAACACTACAATGTGAAAAATAACTTTAATTTCGGAAGTCGGTGGCAAAAATTTAAAATACAGATCCAAAGACATCTTCTGAAATTAAAGTTATTTTTCACATTGTACCGTTTTTTCGGTTTTTGGAAGTCGTTTTTTTTTTGTTAAAAAGTTTTTTTTTATCAAACTTATTTAAATATGAAACTAGCGCGATACAACTGACGCTTAGCGCCATCTATCGACATTTCTATGGAGTTGTTCGAAATTTTCGAATCAAATACAATTGGTCGACTATTACTCGTAAACTTGTAAAGCCCACTTTTGTGTGATAGTTTTCCTTTAAACTTTGTTATATATAGGTACTATTGCCGTGACATTTGAATTTCTAACTACAACCGTTTAGTTGGTAGAGGGGTCGGATACTTGACTCAATGAAAATTGGTGCTTTAAAGCTTGATAAGTCACGAACGGTTTACTTAATCAAAAAACGGTCTTCCCAAACCCCTAATATTTTTGAAAGACCTATCCAACAGTATCCCACACAATAGGAAGAACGAAAAAAAAATCATCCCACTTTACATGTAGGAGAGGTACCCTAAATAATAGATTTTTTCAAAATTTAATTTTGCTACTTTTTTGGCGTCATTAACGTGTATACTCATGCCAAATTACAACTTTCTAATACCAATACTTTTTGAGCTAAACCGCGGACAGACAGACAGACAGACGTACATGGCGAAACTATAAGGGTTCCTTGTTGACCACGGAACCCTAAAAAGACTAATAAAATATAATAACATATAAAAAAATAACTATATTCTTTTAATAATAACTTATTATAGTACAGTTTTTCACAAATGGAATCACATTGGCATTGGCACAACATGCAGGGGGCAGATTTTACATACCATATCAACTGCATTTATCAACTTAAACCGTTAAGCAATGATACTGCAAACAATACTAAATATGCGGTCATCAACACCTTCAGAGCATCACAATAGATTGTGATAGGTAATTTATTATCCAGAGGTACCCACGTTAAAAATATATCCAGAATAGAAAATATTTTTATATTCATAGTACACGGTCTTAAATGAACTAACTTATTAAGTCTCATCTATGCCCTTACATATGTATAAGTACTTAATGTCTGTCTGTAATTTCAAAATAACTGTATTTTATATTGTATTCTTTTTTTTCTCTATCTCTTTTTCTGTTTGTGTGGGTTTATCTCTGAAACAGCTGAACTGATTTTACTAGGACTTTCACTAAAGATGGAGGAGGTTATAGGGCTAACATATAGGCTACTTACTTTTCATTCCAGAATACCCACCTACTTGGATTGACGCGGGATTAAACTCGCACGCGAATGAAGTCGCAGGTATAGCCAGTTGTAATACAAATCACATCCAAAATTGGAAGAAATATCTGGAGGCCATACAAATTATATCCCGACGAGGAAATCTGTTGATAATTAGGTGGAAATAAATAAACGATTATAGTGAAAATGCAACGAATGTTAATTATTAACACAGGTTACAAGCTTACGCGCCATAGAGAGATTACCCATAGACACATAGTTATAAATATTGCTAACTTATAAATTTGGTTGCGTTCTTATTTGCCAACAGTCCCTACAGAACGAAAACCAAACGCAAACCCATTTTACTGATACAGAACAAATGTTTTTCATAAGTACCTTTAGTCAAGTTATCAGCTACCATGTTACAACCATTTACAAATTTAAATTTAGCTTTAGATTCAACAATATTTACTCGAAGAAAATGTAAACGAAATCAATATGTTTCGTTTTTGGTTTATAACAGTCCGTTGATGCCATTCTTATTGCACTTTGATTGTCACAGTCACAGTGATGAGTAGTGCGCTGCCTTCGCCTTGACCGAGCTCGGCCTGCAGTTGCCGCAGCCACAGTTCCTACAGGGTCGCTGCCGCCATCGCCATGTACTCGGCCTCCACCGTAGAGAGTGCCACGGTTTGCTGTTTACACGAATTCCAAGATAAACAAGCATTCTGAAACAGAAACATATAACCCGTGCACGACCGTCTATCCACTGGGTCACTCGCCCAGTCAGCATCACAGTATCCAGTTATTTCCTTTGAGTCATCTTTGACATAGCATAGCTTTAGGTTCTTGGTTCCTTGAAGATACTTCATAATCCTTTTTATTCCAAGCCAGTGTTGATTTCCTGGATTATTATAGTACTGACTTAACTTGTTAACTGCAAAGGTAATATCAGGTCTCATAACATGTGCCAAATATATCAGACATCCCACTGCTTCCCTGTATGGGATATTTTTGTTTCCACATTCAGGATTTTTTTTAAATTTTGCATCGCCTGTCTCGGCGTACAAACTGGTTTGCATTCAGATATATTAAAGCGGTCTAATACCAGGTTAATGTACTTTTCTTGATCTAACTTCTAACATCATACCTGCCTCTCGGTTTCTATTTATTTTTATCACAGTGTTTATTTTGAAATTCCCAAGTACACACACGTCCCCGTTACAGTAGTACTTTGGTTGTGACATGTATATCTCAGTATCTATGTCACCCTGAAGAAAAGCACTTATAGCATCCATCTGGAACATTTCTAAATCACGCCTCGCAGCCAGCGAAAGTAAGAATCGAACAGATGTATATCTGACAAATCATAGTCACTTCCTTTTCTCTGAGCATACCCTTTGATCACCAATCTGGCTTTAAAACGGATAATCTCGCCTTTTAAACTAAACAAAAATACTGACACCATTGGACTGAAAACCTATAACACATCAGGGGTTTTACTAGTCTTCTAGGCTTCTTCGTTGTGAATGAATCGATAATCCCAATGTTTTGAGGTCATATGTTAAATTTTCAATTTACTTTTTAAAGGGACCATCACAAAAAAAATAAAGCAATAAAAGTTCGTTTCAGTGTCATCACTAAATCTTTAATGATTAACGGTTTCTCTGGGCTTCTTCCTTGTGGGGGATCGATAATCCCAGTGTTTTGAGGTTATGTTAAATTTTCAATTTATTATTTAAAGGGACCATCACAAAAAAATAAAGTAATAAAAGTTCGTTTCAGTGTCGTCACTAAATCTTTATTGATTAACGGTTTCTCTAAGGTCCTCACATGTGGAGATTCAGGTTAGCCGAACATAATCGTCAGTAAAAACTGGAGTAGCAGCCAGCTTCCTACCTCGATTGGCCGAACGTTCTGATGTACGTATTTAATTGCTATCTGGATTAAGTATTCGGTATCGTTTGGTGGATTCACAATAACCAACAAACAATAACTTTCTGGATTTGGAGTCCCATTTCAGGCGTTTTTCTTTTGGAACTTATGTCATTACTTCCCAACTAACAATTTGGTATATAATTTGGTTTGATAAGAATAAGTGCTACATGAGCTATTTAAGAGAATTTGAAGAACCTAAGATCCTGTAAAAGCGCTAACATTTGGTGATAAAGCGCGCTTTAACAGTCTTATAACCCAGATTTGGGCCCACGATTTTAGAGCCTAAAGTTACTTAATAGTCATAGAGTAGTGATAATTGAGTGGCAATAAAGAGCTACAATAGTGCTATTGAAGCAGTACTTACCACGTTAAGTGTATAGGAAGCTATACAAAGGTGACAACTGCAGTCTAAAGTAGTAATATAGATATAAAATCTACTCTAATAACTTTTTTAGTTACATATTAGTGCTTATATTGTAGGTATTTAGTAGCAATAAGCATCACCCAAAGCGCCAACATTTTCACCTTTTTTCATAATTTTTGTACTTCGTTACCGTCAATAGCGTTAAAATATTTAGCAGTACCTACGCATATTCATACCCGATATAGTGATATTAGTGTTTGAAAGTGACTTTATGGAGAATAAAAGAGGTAAGTCAACTAATTTATTTTAGATTACTGCAATGGTGTTATAATTATGAAAACTCACTGCTATGGTAAGTTTTCTGTAACAATTGGTATATGTTTTCATCTCATTTTTGAAACGCCTCAAAAATAAACTACATTTGATGATAATATTTAAAAAAAATATACCGTCTCAGTTATTTTTTCATTTCAGTTATGACGAATAATAGTTCCTAGTACTGTCTTTAAGTAATTTAATGGAAAACTGACAATAATATAGTAAATATGTGGGACAATAATGAATAGACAAAGATTTTTCCTTTAAAAAGTTTATAGGTTAACTATTTATTTGATGGCGACAATTTTTAATTACTTATGGTTGCTGATAACACTTCTATTCCAAACATAGTGTTTGAAGAACGATTTTTAGCACTTCTATACCGCTTACAGTTCTACAATATGGTGCTAAAAGTGAAAAGACAACAAGTTTTTAGGTTCGGTTTGCATAACGGTTCTATGTGAACCTGTAAGCTAAATATTTTGAGGGTTCTTCTATTGTTTGAAAAAAACCTTTACTTATCATGTACTTACATGATCAAAGAATTTTAATTCCATTATTTATAGTAATTATAACGTAACCTAAGTTATTACATTTTGAATTAAAAGTTGTCTTTTACTATAATGTTGTAGTTTTTGAATTTTGTAAACTAAGACGAACTACAAAAAGAAATCCTGTTGTTTCAGAAACTATTCCCATATCTTAGTGGTGGTGATGTTAAAGTATCTACCTACTGAACACCTCGCCTGGTCGTAGTCACACTCATCACGCATCGTACTTGCATTGCCACTCGCTATACTGTCTGTAATACTACTAATTATTAAGATATTTTGAATAAAACCACATTCTTGAAAGAATAATTAGTTTTATTTTCACACTGTATGTAAAAGGGGTAAGAAGTACAGAAAACCACTGTTGCTAATACAAACTAATTTGCATTTCACTAAGTTAATCAATAAAATGTCTATACCTATAGGTACTAGCCGTCGAAATGTATTATCTGTTTAAATCAAAGCACAGTGAGCAAGCAAATAAACGAAACTGGAATAAACGGGCGTGCAAGAGAATCACAAATAAAACATCTTATTTTGATGTTCACATTAGTACCCTTAATAAAAACTCCGTCGTTAAAAATAACGTAGCTTATTTCGTTTACAAAATCTTCTAGATATAAACTAAATTTTTCAGGTTTTCCTTTTGCGAAATAAATACCAATAATAAATGGATCACTGTCAACTTCGCACGTGTTAGCCAAAATAGGCGAGAATTCATATTTGGAGCTTTTAAAAATAGGTAACCCATCAAGATTGATATTCAGGTAAATATTTTTTGGCAGCAATATAAAATTTTAAAGTATATTTGAAGATGGCTTGACAATCACATGATGCCAATATTCACCACCTTCGATTATTTCAAGACAAACTTCTGTCGATGTTTGTAAAATCTTTCAAGGGTCGGATGGCAAAATATCTGTAAATATTTTGTTTAAAATTACAATCAAATCTTTCAAAGCAGCTTGGCTTATATTTTTTGTAGAGGCCATGTTCGTATATTATTCTTTAAAATTCTGTTTTTCATTCACTGTCTTGCTCGTCGCTCGAGGTGTTTGAACTGTTTGAACATTCGTCACATCAGTTTTCTGCTGTACGGAACCCTGTTGTATATTTGTTCCTTGTGCTTGACATAAATCAGTACCAAGGTCACTGGAATTATTATGGTATTTATATTGATAGGAGGACTGTTCCCTGGAATCATATCATAATCTATTCTAAGACTTTGATTTACCAAACACTGTTTTTCCACTACAAGTACTTAATTCTTGTCTTGTCACAATGTCATTCCTTTTTCTTCAATTAATGAAATTTCGTTGTGGTAGTTTTGCGATAATTACATATTATATTTTTTTTTTATTTCCTTGGTTGCATGGTGGAAACAAAAATATTTCCAAATAGACCTGTTGGACAATGTAAAAATATACAAAACATAATTTTTGAGGTTAGGTTATATTCAGATGTATTTAGGTGATGTAAACTTCTATAACCCAACTTGAAGTAATAATGAAGAGTAGTAATGTTTGCACATATTGTTTATGGCCATAAAAATAGTATTTCCTAAAGCCACTGTATTGCCTAAGGTTGACAGAGGAATCATTATACAATCAATAATGGTTTAAAGGTGATTTCTGTCTTTTGCAGCATCTAGCTCTATAAGATTTATATTGAATACTTTTATGATACTAATAGCTTTCTTGTTAACTCTTAGGGTTCCATAGAACTCGTTATGTGGTACGAAGTATTTCAGTAACTCTATTTAAAGACATTAATTGTTAGTAAGTGTTAGTAGACACCATACAATTGCTTACAGTATTTTACATTTCTTGAAGTTATAAGAGTGAGCAATACAATGGTTCGCACCAACTCTATGCTACAGCCTTAAGTAATACAATTTTTCTTTGTAACTGTTATACCTCTTGAAGGTTTAATTATTTGTCTTTAACACCACAATATAATCGTGTGTTATTATAGGAGCTCTTATATATCATTTATAAAACTAAGAGACCTAAAAAAGGTTGGCTTAGCGCCAAAATGTTTGTTGGGTTCACAGCCAAATTCTTTTAAATTAGACAAGTTGGGCATCTTACCAGTCCACATCTCCATAGGAGTTCTACAATTAATTAATTTTGTAGGTGATCTGTTAATTATATATACTGCTGTTGCAAGGGCCTCTGCCCAGAACTGTTTTATAAGCTGAGCATCAAACAACATACATTTTGCTCTTTCCACCAGAGTCCTGTTCATCCTCTCAGCAAGACCATTCTGCTGGGGTGAGTACCAAGTACTTGTTTGATGTTCAATCCCATGTTTGTTTAATAAGTTTTCAAATTCTCTGTTACAGTATTCTTTTCCATTATCAGAACGAATTACTTTTAGATTTGTCTCATGTTCATTCTCTACTTTGTTTTTGTAATCTTTGAAATCCTCTATAGCATTCAATTTATTTTTCAAAAAATAGACATGAACTCTTCTTGTGTAATCACCTATAAAGGTAACAAAATATTTCATACCTCCCAAAAATTCTTGCTCTATTGGTCCACATAAATCAGTGTGGACCAGCTGCAGTAGTTGTGAAGATCTTGAACCAATGTTATTAAAGGGTAATTTGGTCTGTTTCCCCGAGAGACAGGTAGTACAAGTAATAGAACCTTTATATTTATCTGAAAATAGCTGAACCCTCAGCACACTCCGGCAGCTTGTTAACATCTAAAAAATTCAGGTGTCCCATGCGTCTATGCCACAGGACAAAATCATTTATGTTATCTGAACAAGACAGGTTAGAAAATACCTCCCTGTGGGTGTTAAATAAATATAAATTGTTTACTATTGTGGCTGAACACAAGAGTTACCATTTTTATCATCACAACCTTTATCTCTAAAATTTACATTACAGCCATTTTTCACCATAGCACTGACTGACAGGAGGTTTCCAGCAAGCTTAGGTATGTATAAAACTTGTCTTACCTGAATTTTACTTTCTTTATTACTATTTAGCATTAAATTGACCTTTCCCATACATTCCACAGGTAGCGGTGTCTTACTGGCAGTTATGGTGGGTATCGGTAGACTTGTAACATCATACATCCAGTCTCGTCTATTCATCATATGCATGGAGGCACCAGAATCCACATACCACAGGTCTGGAATCATTATCTGAGGAGATGCTGAAAAAGCTTTTTTCAACAAAACCTTTATTTCCTTCTGTATTTTCTACATTCTTCTTTCTCGGAGCATGACAAATGCTTGTTACAATTATAACATTGGGGTCCTTTGTAGATCTTTGTTGAATCATGTTGATTTCTATGAATTACTTTTTTCCTTGTGAAGAATGCTGAATTATCTGAGCATTGAACTTCCTGCAGGAGTTTAGATTTTTTTTATTGATACTAGGCTCGCGTTTGACCACCATCTCACCTGATGGTAAGTGATGATGTGGTCGAAGATGGAGCACGCTGTAAAAATATATCAAATTGTTCTCTTACCAAGATGTTGTAAGGGTGGGATCCTTTATGCAAATAAAGTGCTTCATTCAATCATTTCACTGCTTTTATTCCATACTAAAATTCTTTACAAAATGCTTAATAGATCCAATACATGTTTGGTATAATTTGATAAAACAGCTCTAAAAATCTAAAACATATGATCGACCATATTCAACTGAACTACCACGACTTCGACTGAAATATTTTCTCACTTGACTTTTCTTTTCGTCTCTCTTGTCACATTCAAAAAACCTGCCTAACAACATTTGGTTTTAAAGGCCATAGACTTTAAAACCTGCCAGTAATCCATAGACATAAAATTCCATAAAACCAATATTACAACATCCCCTCTGAATTTTATGTTTATTGCAATTAGAATAACATCTCCTATATAACTTCTATCAACTCATTTTAAAAACCCAACTCAATTAAACCACCCAACTTAACTAAATACAACAAACAAACTTTTGAATTAATTAATCTAAACACCTTACATAACTAACTTAAACACTAACATTTCAAATTAATTCTCAAACAACCTTATATCCTAATAAACCTACATAATTCATCACATTACAGAATGTCCTTTACGTATCACTCACTATACACTGTCTCAATCTCAAAAACTTTGTTCTGTCCAGTGGTTTAGTTAGTATATCTGCCAAATTATTTTTAGTTGGACAGTAATGAACTTCCAACAAATTTTTATCTATTTTTTCCTTAATAAAATGATACTTTACATCAATATGTTTGCTTCTTCTATTCAAAATTCCATTTTTAATCAATGCTATAGCTGATTGATTATTAACAAACAACTGTGTTTTTGGTAATTTATTTGTCAACTCGAAGATCAGACTCTAAATGTATAATAGGTCTTTTATACATTCGGCTGCAGAAATATATTCAGCCTCAGTACTGGAGAGAGCGGTGACTGACTGTTTACGAGAACACCAATGAATTGGACCACCACCATAAAATATAACAAAGCCAGTCGTACTTTTCCTAGCATCAGGATCACCTGCAAAGTCTGCATCACAATACGCTTTCAAAGTTAAATCATTACCGCGAACATACTGTATACCACTGCTGACTGTATTTTTAATATATCTTAAAAGGTTCTTAATATTTGCAAAATCATTCAAGTTGGATGTTCTTGATGCCTACTACAATAACCAAGATGAAAAGCCAGATCCAGTCTTGTTTTATTAACCAAATACAACAATGAACCAATCAATTGTCTATATCGATGCACATCATCAACTCCCACTTTCCCCTCTTGATGTGTATCAACTAAAATAACAGGATGACTACTATCTTTCAAGTTTTCATATTTAAACTTTTTCAAAATTTGATTTATATAACTTTCCTGATAAATCTTAATAAACTTTTGTTCTACTTTAAGATCAAACCCTATAAACTTTTCAGTCTTATCAAATCTCCGCATTTCAAACTCTGTTTCTAATTTATTAATAATTTTATTTAAATCAATCTCGTTTTCACCAATTAAAATACCATCATCTACATAAATAGCCAAATATATTTCTTTATCTTTATTTACAAACACACATGGATCTGATTTTAATTGTAAAAAACCCAATTTTTTCAAAAACTCCGTTAATCTCTTGTTCCACATATGTGGTGCTTGCTTCAAACCATACAAACTCTTCTTTAATTTACATACTTTATTCTCTTTGTCTTTTATATCATATCCTAAAGGTATTTCCATAAAGATATCTTCATCTAATTCTCCATATAGAAAGGCTGTCTTAACATCAAATTGTTTAATTTTAAAACCTCTTTGAGCTGTAATCGCCAACAGCAATCTAACACTAGTAGTGTTTACCACTGGACTATATGTCTCCTTATAATCAATGCTACTAATCTAGCCTGATATCTTCCACCAGGCTTTATAGTAAATATCCATTTACTCGTAATTATTTTCCTATTTTTTGCTTCACACTTGTCAACGATTTCCCAAGTTTTGTTTCTCTCTAAGGAATCTTTTTCCTCATCCATTGCTCTTTACCATAAATCTTTATCAAAACTATTAAAAACATCTGTATAAGTCAAAAACGAAGTCTCCAAATCATAATCTTTCAGTCTAGATGGCAATATTCGATAAAATCCTCAATCCATCTTTAATAACTGGTTCGAATGCATCCTCAAACTCATCACTAATTTTACCCACTATATCATCTCTCACTTTCCCTCTCAAATTATTATTTTCTTCAACACCAACTCCAATGTCTTCAACACTATCTTCAAAAATCTCATTTTCTTCAACACCAATTCCTCAAACTTCAACATCTTCATCACTAACTCCAACTTCAACATCTTCAAAAACCTCAGCATCTTCATCACTAACTTCAACATTTTCTTCAAAAATCTCGTGATCTTCATCACTAACAGCTCCATCACCACTTTCACTACGAAAATCATCACGGACAACTACATCATCATTAACTTTATCACTAACATCAACACTAACCTGTTTAAATAAATTTTCTAAATCGCACTTTTTCGCTCTACAATTACACATTTTCAAATAACTCGCAACATCACTCTTATTATTAAACACCACATCTCTCGAATAAACAATTCTAAAATTTAAAGGATCCCAGATCTTATAACCATTATTAGTAAACCCTACTAAACGCCCTTTACTACTCCTGGAGTCAAGTTTATGTAGCTGAAAATTATTTTTATAATATGCTAAAGATCCAAAAATGTTTAGATGTTTTAAATTAGGTATTCTATTAAACCACATTTCAGCTGGTGCTTTAACATTTATTGTATTTGCACTCCTGTTAAATAAATAAGCAGAAGTTAAAACAGCTTCACCCCATAACTTATGTGGTAGCTGCATATCAAAAAGCAACGCTCTTGTTCGTTCCATTAATGACCTGTTTAATCGTTCAGCTTTACCATTCAGTTGTGGAGTATAGGGAATAGTGTAATCAATATTAATACCTTTGTTAATACAGTACATTTTAAACTGCTTGCTAGTATATTCACCCCCATTATCTCATCTGAATGTTTTAACTGTTGTTTTAAAATGATTTTCCGCCAAATTAATATAGTTGATAATTTTCGAAAATGCCTCGGTTTTATTTTTGAGTAGAAAAATTTTAACAAAATTTGTATAGTCATCCAAAAACGTGATAAAATATTTATATCCATCCCATGTTTCCATTTCAATAGGACCACAAATATCGCTGTGAATAATTTCTAATGGTTTACTAGCTCTGTGTCTATTTGATTTAAATGGTTTTCTACATAATTTTGATTTTGTGCAGACTTCACAGATGTCAATCTCCTTTACCAGGCTTCCATCCATACTCCGAACAAGATCCTTTGTCTTTCCAATAGGTACATGGCCCAACGCACGATGCCAGAAGTTAGTATTAATTTGAAGAATGTTTACAGACCTTGAAGGCACGACTGGGTTTGCATTAACAGTTAAATAGTATAGCCCGTCTTGCTTCAGTTCACCAACCTCTATGCATTCAGAGTCCTCACTTTTGATTTGACAACTCGTTCTGAAAAATTTTAACAAATAATTATCATCAGCTAATCTAGAAACAGATATTAAGTTCTTTTTGAGTTGGGGAACACATAATACATCTTTAAAAGTAATATGTTTAGTATAAATATTGCCCATGATGTTCACATGGTGAATATTTCCATCGGCAGTCATGATTTTATAATTAATCTTCTTCTTATCTTTAAGATAACTTTCTGAAGTAACAATATGACTGCTGGTACCTGAATCTATTATGAATTCAACTTCTCTTTCTGTTGTGTTAATTGAATAGAATTCACTTACATTTTGTTTTAGGCAGAACTTTGTATAGTGCGAGTTGTCCTTACAGTTCACACAGTTAAACTTTATGTTGCAATCTGCATGTCTGTGTCCACTCTTCATGCATTTGTAACATTGAAGTATGTTATTGTATGTTTTAGCGTCACCCTTCAATGTTCTGCAGAATTTTGCAATGTGTCCTTTCTTCCCGCATTTGAAACAAGTTTGCACATGAAAGCTGTTTTCTATTTCTTTGACGTTGTTATTCTCAACAGATGTTGAAGGTTTCAGTTCTTCATGTCTGTCTGTATTTTCTTGCCTCATCTTTAATTCTAGATTAATCCTTGATATCAAATTTATTAAAGTTTTGTCTGCTAAATATGTTGATTCCCATGCTGTCCTAAAATGAAACAATTTTTCCGGTAGATTCGAAAGTATTTTACTTATGATCTTCAAAATCGTATCCTAAACTTCTTATCCTTGTCGCTTTATTTTCAATTTCTGCTATGTCTGTCATTAAATCCTTGTTTTCAAATTTATATTTATAATATTCTTCCAAAAGGCGAGATATTTGAGACTCCTTATGTCCAAGAAAAAGCGTGTCGAATTTATTTATAATTTCCTTTGTGGTTTTACAGTTGATTGCATAAACTATATATTTGTCGCTAATTGCGCATATTATTATCAATCTTGCTTTTGCATCTTTTTTTTAATAAAATCTTTCTTTGATTGTGCATCATCTTCCAAAACAGAATCCAGCTCCTTTGCTGTCAAAAATAACGTTAACTTTTGTTTTCAAAGAACATATTCTGTCTCGTTTGACAGTTTTGATAATTTTAAATCTTCAGTCATTTTCAATAAATTTTATTTTCAATTATAATTTTATCTTTTACTCCAAAGAATTTTTAGACTTATCTTTCCACGATCTTCTTACAACATCTGGTTAAATTTGCCCGGGGGCAGCCCTCAACCTGTAAAAGTATATCAAATTGTTCTGTTACCAAGATGTTGTAAGGGTGGGATCCTTTATGCAAATAAAGTGCTTCATTCAATCATTTCACTGCTTTTATTCCATACTAAAATTCTTTACAAAATGCTTAATATATCCAATACATGTTTGGTATAATTTGATAAAACAGCTCTAAAAATCTAAAACATATGATCGACCATATTCAACTGAACTACCACGACTTCGACTGAAATATTTTCTCACTTGACTTTTCTTTTCGTCTCTCTTGTCACATTCAAAAAACCTTCCTAACAACATTTGGTTTTAAAGGCCATAGACTTTAAAACCTGCCAGTAATCCATAGACATAAAATTCCATAAAACCAATATTACAACACACGCTTGCCTAGAAGTTACCTATTCACTCTGGGCTTAAAGACTCCCAGGTTATAGCGATCAGGAAACACAGACTCCGGCAGGGAATTCCGCTCCTTAGCCGTACGCACAATGAAAGTATTCCAAAACGTTTTGTGTGTATGGGTGGGATGTCCACCATGTAACGATGGCGCATCGCCGTCTGTCTTGTAGTCCGATAATGGAACGGGCTTGGCGGAATTAGATTGCCCTGACACTCCCCGAAATGTAACCGATAGACTTGCAACTCGTCGTCGATGTTCAAGGCTCTGGAGCTTTGACTCGACCAGTGCATCGTTGCCAATGAGTCTCTTTGCCTGCTTCTCGATAGACTCAAGCGCATGCAGTTGGTATTTGGCAGATCCATCCCAAAGATGAGAGCAGTACTCCATATACGACCGAACCTGGGCTTGATAGAGATTGAGCATCTGTTCCGGTGAGAAGTACCGTCTCACCTTTGCTAGGATTTCCAACTTTTTTGCTGCTAGCTGAGCCTTAGCCTCGATAAACGGACCAAAATTGTGGGTGGAAGTTAGTGTTACCCCAAGAACATTTAATAGTATCAACACTTATCTTGATGCCAGAGCTCTCCAGTCTCATGATTATATGCTTCAGGGCGGCTGGCTAACATCAGTGTACCGAGCCATTCATCATCAATGTCAAACTTAATATTCACATACTTAACTACACTTCGAGAAGATTCCAGTGTAGTTCTGATCAAGTCTCTCAACAAGGCTACTCTCCTGTACAATCTGCTGTTCCAAAATCTCCCAGACTTCTTTACAAGTAGTTGCATTCTGTACATGTACGTAAATGATGGGGTCCAGTAATAAAATAAACAAAGATTTCACCTTAGTTTCTTTCTTTTGGTCTGTATTGGTGCCAGTGACACAACTCCATAAATCGTCAAGTTCTAAATATGCTTGGGCTGCAAATTTCCAACTAGCATAGTTATCTCTTCCAACTAATTTGTCGATATGGAATGGATTATAACCCGAATTTGACATCTTCTATGCGTATTTGTGTTTTTACGTGATTTTTCACCTAGCACGCCGCCCCGGTTAACCTCAAAATGTATGACGGAGAAAACACGCTGGCCGGTTTTCTTAGTTTCACTGCGTTTACTTTTCCATTTATTTCCATAAGTAGCAATCAACCACATTCTCCTACCATGTTAATAATAGGTGGAAATAAATAAACGATTACTATCAAAATGCAACGAACGTTTATTGTTAACACAAGTCCACAGATAACTTTGATATATTCAGTATTTATATGTATCATCTATGACTTTAACACAGTCAAGCCTGTATATTACTTTACTCTTTGGTCAAGCCTCTCAGTATTTATATGTATCATCTATGGTCAAGCCAAACACAAGCTTACGCGCCATAGAGAGATTACCCATAGACACAGAGTTATAAATATTGCCAACTTATAAATATGGTTGCGTTCTTATTTGCAAACAAAATCAAATCACGACCTCTGAGGTCAGCTAGCGTTAATACAGGAAGTGGGAAATTTTCCTTACATTAGAATTTGTTTTTCTAAACTGACTATAGGTATGACTATAGGTGAGTATTTAATTCAACTTCAAATGACCTATTCGTGATCTATGTAAATCAAACATGTTACTGTTAAAGAAATCAATTATGTTGCAATAATAAACCAGAATACAATAAAGTATCTGTCATTGAGGGTCTATGCCACTGTAGGGCCTAACACCACTGCAACCTGCTTGCTACACCATTCGTACGCTCAACGCTAAACAAACACTCAGTGTCAAGAAGCTCTCATTTATACAACGTGTAATTTAAAGGGTTATACATACCAAGTACATGGCTTCTTTGGATGATAACAAACGATATGGCAAGGGTTTTGTAATCCTAAGTCAAAGTGTGTGGAACTTATTACAAATTCCAATACACTGATACCAGAGACCGAATTTTTCAAATTAAGAAGAACGAACAGAATTATCGTGTTATTGGCAAGTGACGTGGAAAGTTATTGATCCCCGTAGTGCTGTGACACGTTTGTTATGGTTGGTATTCAAGAAATATATGAAACCAATAATTTGGTATCAATTCTTTGAGTCAGTTATTTTGTGCTGAAACTGTGCATAGAGCTCCATACCAGATGTTGTCTTCAGCCCTTTTGGATAGATATGGGGTTTCCGTTACACGTTGTATAATCGGGGACATAAGTCTATTCTATGTAACAGGGTGTGTGCTGCCATCCATCCAGCCAGTCCCATAGCCCTCAAAATACAGGCTAAATATTACTTAAAAAAATCCGCACTCAAACAACATAAAGTACGGCCAACTAGAAGCGAAACGAAAAGTCATTCGACTAAAAAATACTGTGCAGTTGCAAGTCTATGATCTATCTCTTTCCATCTTCTATTTTTGTTGCAATGTCTCGTTCTCAAAAATAGGTCAAGGTCAAAACGGGTTCGCCAATATTTGGGCATTTGGCAACATTGTTGAAGTTTAGTTATTTTCGTTGTTTGTTGTTATTAGGAGTGGTTAATGATGGAGCCATAACCAAGTACCTACTTCGAGAGATAAATCAACAGATTTTACTTCTCTAGAAACAAAAACGTCAAAAGGTACATAATATGTACAGCCTAGGAAATCTTTTACCGTTTGCGTTAATAGATATTTGGATTTTAGCCGATAGATATGAATGTTTTTTAAGTACCTATTATTATTCTCATTTCGACTCATTTTCTTTTCATTTATTGTTAAGAATAACTATTATACATGGTAACTCTAAATAGTTTTGTCATAAATAGGTTTTAAAAAATTCAGCCTTTTCTATCGAATCATCTTCCTCTAATACAGATGATGGTGATTAGAATAGTAGTAAGTTAAATGAAAATTTTAAATAATATATTCTCTAAATAAAAGTGTTTTGAGCCCTCAGATTATAAAACAAAAGAGCCCCTAAAAGTTTAATTACATTTGGTATCGCTTCTCGTTGGCAGTACTTTATGTTCATACTGATACGCTCACACTTCCAAATGGCACTTAAAAAAATATATATTATTATTGCTATGTTTTGTAACGGAATCAGTATAATGTTAATCTTATTCTTGGAAAAGCGGAGTCTCCTAATACAGGCATTATTTGCTTAAAAGGAGGCTTCAATCACATACCAATGTGTTGTACGACAAACCGTTTGTTTCTATGTTATAGACAATTATTTTTCTTTAATTTATTCATTGGCATGTTTGCCAGATAGACTGTTTCGTTGAATACGATGGACAATAATAAACTTATTGTACTAATATTATAAATGCGAAAGTTTTTGAGGATGTATGTATGTTTGTTGCTTCTTCACGCAAAAACTTCTGAACGAATCTGAATGAAATTTGGTTAGAAGATAGTTGACACCTTGAAATATCATATAGGCTTTATCCCGGAATTCCCATGGAATCGAGATCTACATGAGAAAACCCTCCCATGCGAACAAACGGGCGGAAGCTAGTCAATATATATAAAACGCTTCCGTTTCTGACTGACCGACAGACAACGCATAGCCGCAACTACTGGGCGCAAGAAGCTGAAATTTGGCATGTATGTTCCTTGGAGTGTGTAGGGGAGCAGTAAGAGAGTATATTTGGAAATTCCCCTCCATGATAGTTAAACAGGGGGTCAAAGTTTATATGAAAGTTTTTATATCCTCGATGGATTCACTTGAAACTTTGTATATAGGTTCCTCAAATGACATAAGTGCGCACTGATAAAGGACGTTTGGAAATTTCGCTCCTAAGGGGATAAAAATTGGCCATGTGCGAGTCAGACTCGCCCATGAAGGGTTCCGTAGTAACTATAATAATAATATGTATATTTATTTGACGAATAAAAAAACTTTAAAAATTTCTTAAAACTTGCTTATTTACAATTTTACAACTACGCTAAATAACTTTGTTTTTCATAGTGTTTGTATGAATTACAAAGTTATATTTGCGGTTTTAGAAAATATGCTGTATCTCAAAAACTGCTGACCAAATTTCGTTCAAACTAATTTTGTTTGAAATTTTACATTAAGATCTACAGATATATATTTTTGTAGATTTTTCACTCATTATAGAAGTTAGAGGGGGAGGACACACATTTTACCACTTTGGAAGCTTATATCTTTTAAACGATTGACTTTATGAAAAAGTGGTTTTAGAAACCGTTATATCATTTTTAAAGACCTGTCTATAGATACCACACACACATAGGTTTCATGAAGAAAAATATTTTCAGTTCTAGTTCCATGTATGGGGACCCCCCTTTATTTTAAATATTTTTTAATTTTTTTATCAAAATCAGAAAGCTGTTAACAGAATACATCTACTTACTAAGTTTCACATGTATAGTCTTAATAGTTTCAGAATAAAATGGCTGTAACATGCGGACGGACGGACAGACAGACAGACAGACAGACAGACAGACAGACAGACGGACAGACATATCGAAATTATAAGGGTTCCGTTTTTTGCCATTCGGCTACGGAACCCTAAAAAGGAGTTTTTACGAAACTTTTCATTTGTTCAACAGATTCATTTAAAATTTTGTACATAGCTTCCTCAAGTAATGTAAACGAGCAAAAAGAAAAGATTTTTGGAAACCCCCTCTCCCTAAAAGGGGAAAAGGAGGTACAAGTTAATAACGATACACTTTTTATTTATTCAACAGATTCATTGCATCTTAGGACGTTGGTTCCTTAAGTGATATAAATGTTCACCAAGAAAGGATTTTTAAAATTCCCCCCCCTTAAGGGAATAAAAAAGGGGGTACGAGATTATGAGAATCTTTTTATTTCTTCAATGGAAGCACTTGAATTTGAATGAAGTTTCTCTAGACTTGAAAACATCGATTTGCTCGCGAGTCAACTCCTCTCTAACCTGTTTATACTGGCAACTTATAATAAAACAAACAAGTATTTCAATAAAAAAAAAAAACACCTTCTAAATACCCACAAAACTCAGGAACTAAAAGCAAAGAATAAGTAATATCCGATCCACCCAAAGCGGGATGTAATCGGGGAGTCACATGAGTATAATGATTTTCTATTTTTTTTATATAAAACTAGGTACCTATTTAACAGATTATGATAAAAAAAAAGGAATATGAAAAATAAACTATCACAAACCAAAAAAAAAAATTCGTCATAAAGGTCGTGAAGGTGCAATCTTATTTATTTTATTTATTTGGCTCACTAACAGTATAGAACACCAAATTGAGAATGCATTCAGTAGGTTTATGGATTAGTATATCAACTTCTTACAGGTAAGCACATCGTGCAATAGGTACATATTACATGATAGAGTGGTGACTTACAATTAGAAGAGTTATCAATTACAGAACACAATAAAGTTAACAAGCATAGGATAATAATTATAAAAAATTGTAAAGTTTGTGATGATTGTTTGTTACTCTTTCACGAAAAAATAGCTGCAGGGATCTGAATGAAATTTTCTATGTAGATAGCTGAAACCTTGGAATAATACTTTTATCCTGAAATTTCCACGGGATCGGAATTTACACGGGAAAAACCTCCCATGCGAACGAAGTCGCGGGCAACAGCTAGTATATCATAAAACAATGCATTGAACTTAACAACAGTAGGTACTTGAACAAAATAAAAATATACAGATGAAAGTTCCTAAATTGATAGTAATCTGTTTGAATTTTTATCGACCGCCTACGCGCTATGCTGTTGTTCGATTATAGTTTGGCGCCTACCTAACTGTAATCGGAAGGAGCTTCTGTGTCCAAAAATGAAAAGGAAATCATGTATCATGCTCTTTTGAGACACTGATTTATTATGTTCTGCACATATCATAATCATCCACAGCTTGACTTTACCTACTGCTGGGTATACACCTCTCTTTGCTTGTGCCTAGCTTCGTGCTTGCGCCTAGCTTCGATGTGACGTCTCACTGGCGGACGACCAACATTCCTCTTTCCAGTCTTTGGACGCTAACCGGTCACAGCTTTCCTCCACCTAACAGCTAAAATCAATTGAATATTTGTGAATAGTTTTCATAAAATCAACACAATTATTCCACATAAAAATGTTAAACATAATATATCTAGTATATATGTTGAAACACGAGTTACAGTATTTTCTCAGACTAGCAGATTGAGTGTTCTAGATAATTGACTATAACTTTCTCACCATAGGTTTCACAATTTTTTTATCTTCACCATGAAGTTTTGACAATTATTTCTTAAATTCTTTCTTTATTTCGTAAAAATGTAGTTAACCTTTAAAAAGGAGCACTCAATCCACACGCACACAATATCACCGCGCCTTCCTAGGGGTCCCACCCAACTCCACTTGAGTTCCATAATGCGATTTCCGGTATCGAATACCTTCGTGCGTCTTTGAATTTGGACAACCCGATCAACAAGTCTGATTCCGTGCATGGAACGCTCTATTACTCATTGTTCTACTGTTATGCTCAGAAAAAAAGCGTTCAACGTCTCATAAATGGCAGTATTAACTTTATTTTAAGACTAGCTCTGTCCGTCAGTTCCATCCAAGGGCTGATCCAGCTTTGGTGCCAGGGGGGGTCACATAAGGTCACATTTGTTGGTTAAGTCACATTAAGTCACAAGAAGTTATAATTTAAAATTTTAATTAGTGGTTCACCTAGGTCCTGGACCCAGCCCAGGGGGGTCATGACCCCATGATCCCCCCCCCCTGGATCCGCCCTTGATTCGATCGCGCTGGAGCTTTACCTCGCGTAAATCCCGATCCCGTGGGAATTTCGGGATAGTCTGCCTATTACTCAGTAACTATTTAGGTTTGTGTTTGAAAATTTTATAAATAACTTACTGTAAGCGAATACTACGAAATAACATTATTTCGTTGATTATAATAGCTACCTTTAGTGTTGCATAGTAAGGAAATTGAGAAAACAGTTATTTTCAGACATAGTTCAGAGACAGACACTTCAATTGTATTTATATGTACTTATAGATGGGAAAAGATTTTTTACATGAAGTATGCACGTGTCCTTTGCCGATTAGCGATTAGAGCAACCGAAATCCAAATTAAAAAAAAAATTATTACACGTAGACCTAGGTACATGGGCACTTACTCGTATGTTAGAAGAAAACGTCAGAATCTTGTGCATCGCTCTAAATATTTTATCCTAAGGTTGACGCTGCATTAGTTTCTCCTCCGTCTTATTGTTTCGAGATCATTTAATTATCCTGACATTGTTTCCTCAAAGGTGATGAAATACAAAAAGTATACAAAAATACATAATGCGTCCAACATATGTTACACTAATTGTAACGTATGTTGTTGGGCTTTACATAAAAACATATTATTTTTAACTTAGATACTAACATTATAAATGCGAAAGTTTGTGAGGATGGATGATGGATGTATGTTTGTTACTCTTTCACGCAAAAATTACTGAACGGATCTAAATGAAATTTGGTATGTAGATAGCTGAAATCCTGGAATAACACATAGGCTTTTTATCTCAGAATTCCCACGGGAAACCCCTCACACGCTGATGAAGTCGCGGGCAGATGCTAGTTATGACATTATATGTATGTGTATCTTTATGTTTATCAATTATACTGAACATAAAGCCTCTGGCATGTATGTAAAGTCGCTGTGAACATAATGGTTCTTTTAATAAATAAATGAATACACACATCAACACCGTCTAGGGATATTTTGTATAAAGTTCTTAAACTCAAAAAATACTGGCCAGTTTTAGATTCTTTTGAAGAAAGCTTATTTTGTAAACCTTTTTGGACTGTTACGTTGTTTTTTTTTATCCTAGCTTACCCCGCATTGTAAATAAGGTTTCCAAGTGAACTGTTCCCTGTAGTTTGTACAATGGACTTTGGCTTGCGATTTATAGAAAAGGAACATCCCTTCATCTGTACTTCGTCACTGAACTCTTTACTAACCCTTTTGGACGTTGAATCACTTCTCTTATAAGCTATCACAATAAATTATAGGGATTAAATCGTAATCAAGTTGTGATTATGTTTACATTCTAAATGTCATTCAGTTGTATGTCAGTTTCTGACAGTTGGTGGCGACATCTGGCGGTAGCCGATTCGTAGTTTTAATTCATTTTAGCAAATTGATTGGAAGCCATCGAACTAATATCGAAAAGACCAATCCTTAATTTTTCAGCTTTTGGTTAAAATACTTAATACACGGAAGTGAAATTTAATTATTTTTTCATTATAGACATTAGGCTAGAAGTTTCGAAGGGAACACAGTCTATATTTAGTCTATGGTTTTTTGGTCAACGACCGTAGAATATATCAGGTGATGCCACGATTTGACAAGTCACCACGCTTGGAATGGGCTACGAAACTTAATCCCATGTTTTAAAAGGTAAGGAATTTGGTGTATTGGTGTTTGGAAGTAATCTCTGAGTCCTTCGCCGAGTCGTTAATAGAATATTATTGTGATCCCTGGATATTCCTCCTGCGGAGACGACTGTGCGGTGGCAGTGTCCACCTAGCGTTCTAGCGCAGGCGGTTTTTCTTATTTTTTCTTTTTTTTTCTTTTTATTCATTTTATATGGATAAATTTACTATGCATACATATTCTACCGGTTCATGAGGGAACCAGTTAATCACCTGTCCGGTCTTCAAATTTAGAAGCCGGTCTACAATAAATTTAATTAGAGGACCCCTGGGGTCGACACCTATGTATAACTGGAAGAATATTGAACATCTTCGTCGCTTCAGGGATCCGGGACTATTAGAGTCCCTGGCGCCCATACAGTAATAATTCACTTTCACCAAAACTGGAAGGTTGTACCTTAATATTTTAGTAAAGCAAACCTAGACTATATTTAATTTAAAATTTAAAAGAATAGAACAGTACTGGTATTATCTTCAACCGCCTACAACCTGAAGCTCTACCGACTGAATTTTAAGCTGGCTGGCAATAACCTTTTTATGTATTTTACTTTACCTTGTTTGAATAAACTAATGTTGTTTGAAACCGTTTATTGTGTCAATATCAACCACCTTGCATCTGGGCTCTTGTTCCATTACCTGCATTACATTCCAGCGGCACCATTTAACGAGAGAGGTAATGTTAAGTACAGTAGGCATGCTCCAAGCTGGGGCTACTCAACCGAGTATGGCTGAGGAGATTAGAACAAGCTCATGCTCGCAGACCGCTTTGTACTCCAGCACTACGCCGAGGAAATCGTGAACTTTGCTCTAGAAAGATAACCAGTGGTCTGTAGTGCTGTTTATCGATGAGTCCCGGTTCGGTTTCCATTCCGATACACGTAGAGTCCGTGTTTGGCGAGTTCCTGGTCGTGAGAGCCGTCTGCAACATCCTCAAGAAGTCCATTCATACCACAGTGGGACAATTTTGGTTTGGGCGGGACTTCGTTTTGGTGGAAGAACAGACCTCGTTTGGATCAGTAACATCATGACCGCTGAAAAATATCGTAACGAGGTGCTAGTACCAATAACCCAACTAGTGAAAATAGCAGCCTATTTTGCAACTTTTAGCTGTACAGTAGCGCTTTAAGGGTTCAGAAAGTGGTTTTAAGTTCTATTATTGCTTCCGTAACTGCTCATAGCTGTGAATTTCACTCGAGGTAGCAGAAACTGAACCAAATGCCACTCCAGGCTTTATAATAGTTCATTTTACAACCCATTGCCGTCTATAGCTTTAAAAGAGAGTTAAAGCATGTATGTTAAAGCTTAAAGCTGCTAAAATTTTTCTATTGCCGCTGCTGTAAGCTTCAGAACTGCATAAAGACTTTAATTGTAGACTTTTTAACGGAACTGTATAAAATATATATTTATCGCTGTTCTACCACTGAAAGTTTCATCGCAGAAGTGATTTGTACTTTTGCTCAGACTTAGGTAGCAATTGATGGACTGTTTTACTAATAGCGACATTAAGGCTTCACAATAGAAGCAAGAGCGTAATGGATATTGCCTACTCATTTGGATACATTCTGCTATTTTTATTGTAGAAATCACATTTTATAAAATATTTGAGCCAGTTTAAAAGAAATATGGATCTGAAAGCATGGAAGTTCAAACAAAGAACTGGTTGATATCGCAAGAAGTACGGAGACTTTATCAGAATATGCAAAATTTAAAAAGACAACTGTGTGTGAGAATTCTGTAATTAAAATATTAGTTGAATCTTCTATTTTACATATTTTTTTACTTTTTTTGTTCGGCCAGTGTAACACTCCATGGTTTTCCCACGAAGATGGGCAGATGCAAAGTTCTTGTTTATTTTGTTGTTCATTTATAAGTTAGAATTATTTTGAAAAGCATTCTGAAAACATGGTAAGACATAGTAAGGATTAAACAATTGAAAGAGCGAAAAATATAGACGCGGCTACAAGCGATCGTCGTATTTTAGGGTTTTCAACGAGTTCTACGGATCTCTAAACAAATAACCATTAGTGTGGTTCGATACCTGCAGTAAGTACGAAACAAAATTGATTGTAAAGACTTGAACTGCATTAGTGGTACAGGTATTACTTGGACCTTCAGAAGAGTCAAACTTAACACTTTGATACGCAGAGAGAAAGTATTAAGGTTGAAGTTGCAAGTTAAAGCTGCTTCTCATAGACGCCATGTTTACAAGATAATTATTTATCATTACTCGAGAAACGTATAGGTTTTTATCACAATTTGTAGTAAAATATAACTAAATATAGAACCAGCAACTTACTAAATACAAATGTAGTCAAGTATATAATTTCAATATCGTGTAGGTATGTGATACAATATTATTTATATAATAATATTTTACATATTTTACGATATTCTGAGGTAATAATTGAGGCATGTTAAAAATACTCCAATAATATCAACTACTTTCTGCGTTTTTAGCCACTTGCATATAATACAAAATATAGATTAAAAACACTTACCTTCACTTAACTTATATTTATTTGTATTCAGAATGTCTGAATCAGGAACAACAGATGTATTTAATAAATGAGAGACAAGGTGAATGATCAGTGATCCTTTATTCGTTCAGTTAAACCTGTCATTCATTCAAAAAGCGCCACAAGAGCTTTAGTTAGATGTTAATTATTAGTTGCAGCTCCTGTAGCCCTTTTATGCCACTATAATGAAGTTCTAATGGAACTGTAGGTAGCAAAAAGTTATGCCCCTTTGGCTGCAAAGCGGCTGCATAAGGTCTGCAGTGCACGCTCTGGCGCTTGAGCTTGGCGCGTTTGAAAATAATCGGATTAGCTCCAAAGCTCTTAAGCAACTAGTTTGTGCTAGTTGGGAATCTACCCCTATCGACTACAAATGGGCCAAGAATTCACGCTCATGAACGATAACGCCCGTCCGCACACAGCGAGACTGGTGACGAGCTGGTTGCAGGAGCACGACGTATCGGTCTTAGGCTGGTAAGAAAGTAAAAGGATTGGTGCACCAAAGGAATAATGTGGTTGTAATAATTGGATTTATTAAATAAATAAATTGTTATAAGTATATACAAATAAAAGAAAACCTTTCATTTACAAGGGATCCTGGATCATGGAAATTATACTCATTTAACAGGTTATGGGCCCAGTACGCTTCCACGGCGGGAAAAGGGGTATCATGTTACCCAACCACTGGGTTATGGAGGTCAGATAGGCAGTCATTCCATGTGAAACACTATTACACAGCAGTATCCGGTCAGACTGGAAGCCGGCAACGCGTTTAAAACGCTAAGCAGATAATGGGGAACAATTAGTGTTTGATATTTTTGAGTACTGTTGTCTATTCAAATTTTAATAACTTTCTGTATTTCTTGTATCTATACTAATATTATAAAGCGGAAAAGTTTGTTTGTTTGTTTGCTTGAACGCGCTAATCTTCGAAGGTACTGGGTGGATTTGGATGCAATTTGGTATGGAAGTAGCTTGAAGCTTGAGGAAGGTTATAGGCTACTTATTACGCGACTGCAAAAAAGGAGAGTTATGTTTTTACCGTGATAGAATCCATGGGAGCGAAGCCCCGCGTGAGTACTAGTTCTTTGATAAGTGCCAGTTAAGGTGAAAGGATAGCCCAACGTCCTTGAGCATTGAAACAAGCGGCCAGTGCTGACCACCCCGAGCGCCCGCGCGCTCCCCCGGACGTCATAGGTATCACCGGACGCAGATACGTTCGAAGCATTTTTGTCGCTACCTATTAGCTTTTATCATCATGAAATCGATTGAATATAGTCGGACTCAGAACATTTGCAATGCTTGTTTTGAGAACAAAATATTCTTTAGTGAGTACAGTTATTGTAGTTAGAGTGAATCAAAATATAAAAAATATCAATTTGTTTTTGTGAAAATAAATAATAACGCTTTTATCAACCGACGACAAAAAAGGAGGAGGTTATCAATTTGACGCGTATATATTTTTTGTAATGTATTTTCACCGATTACTCAAAGACGGCTGAACCGATTTGGAAAATTCTTTTTTTGTTTGAAAGGGTATACTTCGAAATTGGTCCCATTGTCACTTAGTCAGGATCTGATGATGGAATCCTGGAGAAATCGAGGAAACTCTTCAAATATTATAGGCACAGCTATAGTGATTTGAGTATCTTTTATAGTAACTTGTGTAGTTGCATTCGAAAAGCACAATTTGTGAAGTGGACCTGATGATGAATACAACAGATGGCTACTGGAACTACTCAATATATAAGTAGAAATAATAAGTATTTCATGTGTTCCGCTTCGATTACTTGAATGTGGTTAGTTATTTTTCACTTTGCAGTGTTTTTTGGGAGTCGGTTTAATTTTTGGTAATTTTTTTTTTAATGTACTAAAAAAATTGGCCAAGTGCGAGTCAGACTCACCCATGTAGGGTTCCGTAGTAACTATAATAATATAATAATTATGTATATTTATTTGACGAATAAAAAAAAACCTACATTTTTTTAAAACTAGCTTATTTACATTTTTACAATTACGCTAAACAACTTGGTTTTTCATAGTGTTTGTATGAATTACAAAGTTATATTTGCGGTTTTAGAAAATATGCTGTATCTCAAAAATTGCTGACCCGATTTCATTCAAACTAATTTTGGTTGAAAGTTTACATTAAGGTCTACAGACATATATTTTTTTTAGATTTTTCACTCCATTATTATAGAAGTTAGAGGGGAGACACACACATTTTACCACTTTGGAAGCTTATATCTTTTAAACTATTGACTTTATGAAAAAGTGGTTTTAGAAACCCTTAAATCATTTTTAAAGACCTGTCTATGGATACCACACACGCATAGGTTTCATGAAAAAAAATATTTTCAGTTCTAGTTCCATGTATGGGGGGTATATATACCCCCCTTTATTTTAAATATATTTTAATTTTTTTCTTAAAATAAGAAAGCGGTTTATAGAATACATCTATCTACTAAGTTTCACATGTATATTCCTAATAGTTTCGGAATAAAATGGCTGTAACATACGGACGGACGGACAGACAGACAGACAGACAGACAAACGGACAGACATATCGAAACTATAAGGGTTCCGTTTTTTGTCATTTAAGTCATTCTGCTACGGAGCCCTAATAAAAAACTGTCCGAGTGCGAGTCGGACTCGCCCATGAAGAGTTCCATAGTAGTAAGCAGTTTTGCTTTCAACTTTGTTTTTCATAGTGTTAATAAAATAAATAACGAACGATATGCATGCCGAACGAGCTGTGGGCCCGTAAACCTCAAGATTGGTGCCCTGAAACAGGGACACAAGGTCGCGGCAGACCACGAAGGAGATGGCGGGACGACCTTGATGTCTTCCTTGAGAATTGGAAAGAATTGCCGCACAACCGGGACCATTGGAAGGAATGAAGGGAGGCCTTTGCCCAGCAGTGGGACAGTGCAGGCTAAATAATAATAATATTTCAAACAATTGACTTGGAGAAAAAATGGTTTGTATCATTTGGCTACGAAACAATAAAAACTAAAATATAAAATCTATCTATCTTTATTTACTTAACATTTAGTTTAGTCCACTCGCAATCAACACTAAAACTAAATATTCACATACGTCCAAGCACAAACGAAATGTCCCATTTTTAAATAGCTCAACCGTACCACTGTACCAAACGTACTATCTACGCTGTTTACTCTTTGACGCAAAGTTTAGAGAGCGGGGCGCGCTAACATGCGACACAGCCTCCCCGTGCGAACGCTAGGGTGAGACTGGTCCTTGCGTATGAGCGAGCGCGCGCGCCGAGCGCGAATGTAATAATATAGTATTATTTGATTTAACGGCACGTAAGTAATAATTTTGTAAAATTTTGAATTTAAATTTTATAAAGCAATAAATTCTCTATAATAATGTGAAAGAAATATTTAAATCGGTCCAGTTATTTGAAAGCAGTAAGCAAATTATTGCAAAAATAAAGAGGATATATTCGATATTTTTCCGAGAAAAGTATGAACAATAACAAAAAAAATAATTTAAAATTTAAAGTCAAATATGTTACGCGTATTAGGTATTTTTTTTTATCTATTTGGTCCATCCGTCTAGTAGTAGTAGTCCTTCAAAGAGAGGTCTATTTCGTAGTTTGACGTATCCTTTCGCCTTAAGTCGTATTACAATTATACCGTAAGATTAACGAATAAACATGTTACCACCTTTATAATCGGAAAATACTTCAGAAATACATCCATTTACAGAGAAAAAAAAATTAGTTGGCATATGTCATTGTCACATTTTTATTATAGTGAAGGGAATTTGGTGTACTTATCATGCAACTAAATTTTATGTGTAACATTAATTAAATTGATTATATATAAATCAGGACCTAGTATTTAATAGCCATGAGTAAAAAGTCTTATAGGAGAAATAGATCTCCGCCATTCATGAAAAATCGACACATGCCAAGCTTAGAAACTTTTCTACAATCGGAGTCTCTGGAGCCAATCCCAAACCTACTGCCTGTTCAAGAGGAAACAAAAGCTGAACTTATTGAAGAAGTCCCACATCAATATAATTCGGACGAAGCTTTCAAGGCCGAAGTTTCAAGGTTCATCGAAATATCGCAATATTTTTCTAGTCCTCTTCACAAAACCGCATCGTATATCTGCGAACATCGCCTGGTGTCTTACCCGAGTGTGTTTAGGTTAGAGTATAAGCGAGGAGTTATCACAGCAGACCACATTAAGTTTTGCAATGCAACACTGGAGCCGGTGTTCGTAAGACTGTTCAAAGTCGTTCCTGATCTGGAACAAATCAGGTTTACAAACCTGTCCCTATCTAGGTGCAAAAGGATCCCTCCAGGCTTGTCTTTCAACTTAGCATTTGTGTACGACGATGTCAACGAAAAGCCGGCGTGTAATGCGAAAATGATCTTTGTTGCTTCTAGAAAAACTACCACCCCATGTTACCAAATATGTGAAATTGAACTCGATATTTATGCACAAAAAACACGTTTAATTACAAATTAATTAAACCATTTCGACGTATAACGTAATTTAAAATTCTAATTCTGTAAGTCCATTGTTTCAATTTAGCTGCCAGGTTTTCATTTATTTTTGCTACATTAAACATACTGACTATGGGTATTGCAATTTTGTATCATTATAATCACTAGATATTTACCTTAATCCTTCCTAATCTCCAGGTACTTCAAACTGCACCAGAAGCTCTCCAATCTGTATCTACATGTTGTTTATTTTTTAAATCGGTTATAAATTACACTTCTACATGTAAATTTTTCCGTCAAATTAAACTATATTACGCCAGTGCTTCTTAGCTGACTATCCTGAGCAGAAACGACACAAACTAGGAAATCATATTCTCTTTCAAAGTCCATACACCGTATTGTTCCGTATTGATACATATCAATTTGTAATATCGGTAAAAATCTGAAGTGCTCTTACAAGTATGAAGAAAGAAAAACAGATTTGTTGGACCTATCCAGACAGAGCAGACATTTGCCAATCAACGTGTAGCTCAACTTAGGACTTCAAGGAGCTATCAACGATTTGAAGAACAATATCAATGTAGACCAAATAAAATAACTCCTCAAACTTGCAGACAGTGCCAACATCTACAACACATTCAATTCAGATATGTAGGTACAGAGTACTTTATGTAGGAAGACGTACTGCAGTGTACCATCCGTACTTGGTTGATATACCGTCTTGTAATACTAAGCACTTCAAATCCACATTTATTGTATGCACAGCCAAGGTGTGTGACTCTTACCGGCTTCTGTATTCTCTACCACATATAATCCGTCAGCCTTTAAAGGAAGAATGAACAGGCATCTTCTAGGCTCTCGTTTCATCGCAGACTTCATCTAACGCTAACCATCAGGCGTGATCGGGGTCATGAGCGGATTTATTTATTGGTAAAATAATTCGATTATCAACATCGAAAATTTCTTGGATTTATTTCATTAGAGGGAATTATATAAGAATCAAATTCAATATTATGAAAATCTGAATATTCATAACTTCAATATCATTGATTATCCGTAATAAAAAAAAAATAGTTAGTTGCCCTCTAACATATTTCATGCGTGAGTTAATGACGCATTAAGACGCCAGAAACATTCATAAAATGCAGGTAAATACAGATGCTCATAAACCTCTTAAGCTAATTGACCCTCGCGTATTTTTGTGCAGCATGCTGTCTGCAAAATCATCGTTTCTTTAGCAGGCTAAAGAAACGATGTTTTTTTTTTTCAATGGAGCTGCACAACTACTGTAAATTATCTACTGAAACTAGAGACTTTTAAAACTATTACAAACATCAGACAAATACTCGATGATTTGATTAACCATGACCCCAAGTGTCTCCACATCTAATAAAAACGTACTGCGCGACAATGTAATTTATGCTGATTTCATAAAATATGACATTTTTAAACATGTGACATACAAAAAGCAATACATTTGTACATTTTTTAAATCTTTTGAAGGCCATTTTGTCAAAATTATCATAGAAATCGAGAGTTTTTAAATATTGTGAAGGTTTTAGTTTCAGTTGGTGTAATACTGGCCCATTTCGGTTCCTAAATCGGTGCCTAGAGGAAATGGCAGCCAAAATTTGGGCCGGAATCGACCTACGCCGAGTCGTTACGATTCCATTAGCATTTCCTTTCCTGCACAAGCACAGTCAAGTAGGTAGGTATACAATGTATATGAAGTAGGTTAAAATACATACTCGCAAAGTATTTTTCAGCAAAAAAAGGTTGCGTATGTTATTCTGTGTAGTTTAGTATACGTCTGTGGTAAATTTTGATCAAAATCGGTTTGAAAGTTACAGACAGACATTTGTATTTACAATATATCAGGGAAGTAGGATTAGTAAGTTACACTCAATTGTTTTCTAAATAATATTTATACTCATCACCTGCTAAGCGTTTTCTCAAATATACTGTTTTACGTGGAATGACTGCCTGTCTGACTTCCACAACCCAGTAGTTGAGAAACACGTTACCCGTTTGCCAGACCAGTATCAGATTTTCTGGTTTCTGACCTGTAATGACTGTCAATCATGTCCAAATGACAGCCGAGTTCATCGGATTAACCTGCTATCCGAAACTTATCACACCTGAACTTCAACCGCCAACTTACAGAATTCGGTTAACTACTACAAAGTTTCTTACAGAAAAACCCAATAACACTTTTTACCTGACCCGGGGATCGAACCCGAGACCTTATGGTTAGCAGTCGTGCTTGCAACTACTTGACCACCGAGACAGTTTTTAATTATATATTACATATACCCGGACTTTTAATTCGATGCAGTAAGCTGACATAAGCTAATGTTATAGTAGTATTCAAATAACTTGGCAAGAGTCGTTCAATGCGCAGAAGTCGATTTTTAGGTGTCAGCGGTTGTCAGCGGGACGCGGGGTATGACTAACGTGACCATTTATTTTTTGTCTCAAAACGGGACATTGGTTTATTAAGGTCAATTAAAAGGTTGTAAATGAAAAAAATTTTTTTTTTGAGTTTTTTATTTAGGAATAGTCAGTTAGCTTAAAAGTTACGAAAGATGGACAAATTTGCTTTAATATAGCTGGTGATGATTTTAAGTAAGAATGAAATTCTTAGTATGTATTTTTTTATATTCACCTTAATTATCAACATCGCTGTTAGAACTGAAATTTGTAACTGGGGACGGAACTGCGGGGACCTTTTTTAAATCAGCACAATAAAATATCTACATTTCTATGGTAAGAGTAATAGTAGTCTAACCTTCAAGTTTCAATACAGCTTGATGAAAACTTGTTGACTGAGCGTGTAAAAAATAAAGCCACAGTTTGGATGTGGAATCTTCAAAAAAGTTTTTTAGTAACAGGGGACATTTTTCATTTTTTTTTTCAGTTAAAATAGTTTCGCGTTTGACCACTATCTCACCTGATGTTAAGTGATGATGTGATATAAGATGGAGCACGCTTACCTAAAAGTAACCTATTCACTCTGGACTTAAAGACTCCTAGGTTGTAGCTGTCGGGAAACACAGACTCCGGCAGGGAATTCCACTCCTTAGCCGTACGCACAATGAAGGTATTCCCAAAACGTTTTTTGCATATGGGTGGGATGTCCACCATGTAACGATAGCGCTTCGCCGTTTGTCTCGTAGTCCGATGATGGAACGGGCTTGGCGGAATTAGATTGTGTAATTCCATCGCACACTCCCCGAAATGTAACCGATAGAAAACCGATAGACATGCAACTCGCCGTCGGTGTTCAAGGCTCTGGAGCTTTTAACTCGACCAGTGCATCGTTGCCAATGAGTCTCTTGGCCCGCTTCTCGATAGACTCAAGCGCGTCCAGTTGGTATTTCGCAGATCCATCTCAAAGATGAGAGCAGTATTCCATAAACGACCGAACCTGAGCTTGATACAAATTGAGCAGCTGTTCCGGTATGAAGTACCATCTCACCTTGGCTAGGATTCCCAACATTTTTGATGCTAACTGAGCCTTAGCCTCGATAAACGGGCCAAAATTGAGTGTGGAAGTTAAAGTCACCCCAAGAAGCTCAATATGATCGGTTATCGGCACGATTACACCACGGAAAGTAGGAGCCGGTTCGAATTGGCTCCTTTTTGCGGAGAAGAGACACGCCTGGGTCTTAGCTGCATTAAACTTGAACAAGTTGGCATCGCCCCATTCGGAAACAGCCTTCAAGGACAACTTCAAACGCCCAACCATGTCCTCATGGAGATACTGGATCTGTGACCCACCAGCTCGTGTGCTGGACACATATCTCTCAGAAACTGTGCTGTCGTCTGCATACCCAAAGGTACTAGGCGCAGATCGTTAATGTGCAGCGATAATAAAGTTGCTGAGAGAACAGACCCCTGAGGGACCCCGGCATTAATTGCCAATTGGCCAGACGAGCAGCTATGAATGACCACTCGAATGGACCGATCTCTCAGGAAGTCTTAAATCTAAACGCAAAGTTGAGTGGGTAAACCGAAGGAAGGAAGCTTAGCAATAAGGCTATCGTGCCAGACCCTGTCAAAGGCCTTGGAGATGTCAAGGGAAACAGCAAGTGCTTCCCCGTGCCTCTTAATGGCCTCACTCCAGATATGAATGTTAATGTCAAATATAAACTACGTAAAAACACGTAACAACAACAAAACAAATATCGAGAAGTGGGCGAACGAAAAATCTGTCAAATAACGACGTCTTGGCCATTCTCGGCTATATTCGCATCGACCGATGAGTCCGTTGACGCGGTCTCAGAAAACGGGACAATATTGCGTCCCAGAGATCATTGCGGGGACACCGGGACTCGTAATTATAAAAAGGGACAGTCCCGTTCAAAACGGGACGTCTGGTCACGTTAGGTATGACGTAGCGCCGCTCCGAGCGCGCAATTGGTGCGTCAGTAGTTCTCGTTCAATTTGCTCCCGAATACACTTGCGTACACGAAAGTTGTACCCTTTGTTTTTGTTACGAGTTGTTGTTTTTTAGTTTTTGTTACGTTGATTACAATGCCAGGACCAAATACCGTTTTACGCAGACTATTAAAACGTCAGAAAGAACAGTTAGACACTATAGTTAAGGAAGGTTGAAATTCCGAATTCGTCAATGTCTTTAGAACACCGGGAAAAAAGAAGAATAAATGGGGTAGCAGTTTTATTAACTTATTGTAACGACGAGAACATATTATTTTTAATGTTTTTCTTTTAATACATTTTTTTCACTTTTAAATGTATTTATGTATTATATCGATTTTATTTATAATACCGAATTAACGAATTCCTCTTCTTTCTTTAACATTCTTCTGAACAGACATGATTAAAAATAAATGATGGCAATAACCATAGGATAATGGCAAGCAGTAAAAGTGACCACTTTTTTCTTCCACTAAGTGCACGATGCACGAACTTACCCCCACTATGCCAAAACCTTGCCAACTTACGTGACGAGGACTATACTTACTTAAATAATGATACCCTATTTAACCTATTAGTGATAGAGTCAATCAATCGAATAATGAATGAGCGATTTTTAATCGTTAAAAATATAAATAACTGATCAGATTTATACTATATCATTTATTTTGAAACAGCAACTAACTTGTTTTAAATAAACCTATGTTGATTAAAAATATTCCTATCTGACTAGACATGATAAAAAACACTCTTTTGCAAATTGGTTCATGTGATGAATATTTTAATAAATAGTGCGGGATTACCATTAAAAAGACTGCCCCCACACCACTGCGACCTAAACCCCATTGAAATGGGTACGGATACAGGGGCCTATTACAAAAAAAAAATATTATCGTGATCTATTCCTTTTATTTTTCACACCCCTTTATAACCTTTGACTTTTTGTTATTTTCACACAATATTATTAAAAAATGTTTACATCGTAATTCGATTTTATTCCTGAATCGATTAATTTAGTTATGTTTTCGTTTTAAAGACATATCGAAAAGGCTCGTTGACGCTTCCCGCGACCCAAGGGCTGGCTATTTCTTTGGTCAACGGCTAAGCATTGCTATACAACGAGGCAATGCCGCCAGTATCTTGGGTACGTTACCAGCCGACAGCGTTGAGGATCAATTTTTTTATGCTTTATTCTAGTTTGTATTTCAAGTATTTTACAGTAATAAATGAAATGATGATGAAAAAAATTTAGTTACATCCATGTTACATCACAATTTCGTAGTCGTAATTATCTGACAGCTCAGAAACTGGCAGTCTACTGCATCGAATTAAAAGTCCGGGTATAGGTAGGTATACCCGTATTATGTGTAGCTTGTATGACTTATCTTGTTACTAGATACCTACATATAATACGATGTACCTAATCATTATATGACATACCTCTTAGAAGTTTTCATCCAATCAAAAAGTTCCAATCATAATACAATCAGGCGCGGTCGCAGCCTGCAATTTTGGGGGGGGGTCACTAATAACAATAATAAGTCGAGTAAATTTGACTTTATTGCACAATACACCATTTATTCCATTTTTAGCGGAAGGGTGTGTCAGGCAACTACTGACTAAAAACCCACCCTATTCCTTCAGTTGCCCGTGTGGTCCGGGGCCACGGTGTCTCGTTAGAACATCCCCGCAACCCCAGCATGCTATGGCTTAACACGACATGCCGTCAACCCGGGCCTGGTTTTTATCAACTTATCTTGGGAAACCCGGCCATCCAGGCTTTCCCCAGATTTGTCCTAGATTGCAAAGCGTCCGGGTTAAAACTCGGACACTTATTGCTCTTACAGGTGCTAAAAAGCACGATCTGTATTAATTTTTTATGGTATTTCATCTAATTGTTTTTATAGTGTTGATTGATTTGAGTCTTTTATTAAAAAAGAAGGATATATACTATAATGTCATCAGTAAATAAAAACCATAAGTAACGTCGTTAGTTTTGTTTTCAACTTCGAAAATATATTTCTCTAGGGCGTCCAGTAAAAAATTAAGATTTTAGTTTAGGGGGGTTTTTGAAGTCTTTGTCTGTGGCAGGTAATTTAGGTATTAGCAGACTCATCCTAACTGAACGGTGGGCTACCTCTACTCGCCACCCGCAAGCCCGCGCCTACAGTGGCCGGAGATTGGCTTCCGATCCCTAACGCCCGGGGCGACTCCTGTGGTGGCTGGGGCGTGAAGAAGAGAGTTGTCTCTTTCTAACGCGTTCATCCTCCTCAATCGCTAGCATGGCTGCTTCGCAGAAGGAAGCGACTGCATCCCATTCCTACTCGTCCCGCACCATGCTCTGAACCAGAGACAAACAACAAAAAAGCTAAAGATCACCATCGCCAATCGCCTCCACAAGGACACAACGGTGCTCCACCCAAGCGGGGCTTAAATCCACCGTATTCTCCACCGCGTCCTCCGGGTGGTTTTCACAATGACAACACCCAGACGTGTACTCCCGCTATATCCAAAACAGGTATCTCCCGAGCCATGCCAGCCAAGAGCCATGGCCGGTAAGCACCTGCGTCAGGCGGAACCTGAGGACGCCATGGCGACGCTCCAGCCACTCCTTAAAGAAGTGATTTATCTCCGCAATTACGGCGTGCCTAGACCTTGGTTGTAACAGTCACTCTTTCCATGCCGCCGTGAGATCGCGCCGGAGCTCTGTTCGCTGTGCTGCGATGTTCCGCGGCAGCGGAGTATCACCCAGGCGTATCATCTCTGCGCCAATTGTACAAGCACAGGAGCCATACCACCTTCAGTTCCCACGGCGGCAATCCGGCAAGGAGGCTCGCCGCCTCACTGGAGATCGGGCGATATCCCCGGGTCATCCGGATGGCCATGACCCTCCGGGACGCAACCAGTTGTCGCTGTAAATTCAGTGCCCACACAGGGGCCCCATAGACCGCACAATCTCCGCGTAGAGCGTTTGGCCCTCCTAAAATGGGCAGGAGCAAGGGCCGATCCAAGGAGGGGGGGAGTGGACATGGGATGACACAATGGGATGGATAATGGGATCATGACCCCCCCCCCTGGTCTGGGTCCAGGACATAGGTGGACCACTAATTAAAATTCAGTGTGTGAAATTCATCGCGCTCTGGGCAGAAAATATATTTTTTAATTTGTAGATTTTTATTCAATTTGACTTTGGATTTTGGGGGCATCATGTCCCCTGTGACCCCCCCTTCGGACCGCGCATGAATACAATAACGTTACGATATATTTTGCATGTCACTGTTTATGTAGGTATTAAGAGTAGGTATGTATCTACATATAGCAGGTCAAGGCTCTTCAAGGTTAAATGCTTGATAACAATTATTCATTACGTCCTCAAAAGGGGAGCTGACCCACATGAACGAGCATCAAGACAGGGAACTGAACGAGTAATGGTAACACTAGACCATATAGGTAGATACCTACGAAATGTTTAAGGGACAGGGGAAAGCGCTTCTATACATTTTTGCATACATTGTATCATGGTCTCAATGATGTGTGCTGATTGAGCGGCTTAAAAAACAAAAGACAGTTGTGGCATTGTCTCAGTCAAACAGAATAGAATAAAGAACGACTAGGTAAAATGTTTCGTATCAAATGCTCGCAAGAATATTTTTTATTTTTTTTCAACGAAAATTTAACATGTTTTTTCCCAAGGTTTAATCTATCTGTTTTATTCAAGTCGGTTAAGTGGTTTTTACATGAGAGTGTAACAGACAGACAGTGAGTCAGAGTAATTTTCCATTTATAATATTAGTAAGGAAGTAGGGTAGGGAGGTAGAGAATGCCTATGGCATTAAGTCCGCCTTTGTACATTTTGTGTTGCATATAGTTAAATAAATTATTAATGTTAAAAAGAACTATAACGTGTCTCATTACGACTGATCAACTTCACTGTAAAAAAAAATACGAAAATAAGCGACAAAAAGCGGCCAAGTGCAAGTCGGACTTGTCTATGAAGGGTTTCGTAGCAGCAAGTATAGATAAGCGAAGAATAATGGGTTTTTCATAGTGTTTGTATAAATGACAAAGTTGTCATAGTGAAAATGTGCTATATCTCAAAAACTGCAATTTTCGTTGAATGTGTTAATTGAGATCAACAGCATTCATTTTTTTAGGTTTTCCATTCTCTTATTCAAAAAGTTAGAGGGTGGACACGTTTTACCACTTGAGAAGTGTCTATGGTCCAAATGATTGACTGAGAAAAAAAATTACATACCGCAATGTCTTTTTAAAGATCTATTTATAGACACCCCACATGTACCTATAAGTTTGTTTTTTTTTTGTCCCATGTATGGATAGCCCCCTATTTTACGGGTGATAAAATCATCGAATGACTTCTCCCACTCCGGTTGGAGCGGAAGGGAGTGTCAGACTTCTACTGACTAAAACCCACCCTGTTCCTTCAACTACCCTAAAGTTCCGGGGCCGCGGTATCTCGTTAAAACATTCCCGCAACCCCGACAGATGGGTAGCCCCTTAATCTTATATTTTTGTATGAAAAATTTTAAAGCGATTTACAGAATACACTTATATACCTACCAAGTTTCAACTGTGTAGTCCTAATAGTTTCGGAATAAAGTACATGTGACAGACAGACAGATATCTGAATAAGGGTTCCGCTGGATTTCCATTCCGTTACGTAACCATAAGGAAGGATAACAAAAAGATAAAACACTGCAAAATAAAGCAAGTAAACTGATCTATAAAGGTATATGACGCACAACGAAGGAGATCTTTCCGATTGACGTCATATTAGTAGAACTTCACCACGTAAGGCAAATTATAGTCATTATTTATGTCTGTATGCTTATTACTGTGTAACTCCTTAAATGAGGATATGGCAAATTATACTACATTTTTTCGTTCTCGTCATTTGTATTGCGTATAACTGTGCTATTTTAATCTTCATATAACAACATAAAGTTTTCTCAAATAAGTAACAGCAAAATCATCGCTTCTTCAAGACAAGACATAAGTAAATAACTTAGCTGCAGTCTTCCAAAAAATTGTTATTCCACAATCAGAAATTACTTTGTTCACATTCCTTCCTTTTTAATTTTTTTGCTTTAACCGAATTTAAAATACTGTAAAATTGTAGATCATACATGTCCTGAGGAGATAGCAATAATATTGTAGCCTTTACTAGGCAAACTATACCTGTAACTACACGAAGTTTTATTAATATTTTTCATTCAGCTTAAAGTATCTGTAGTTAATTACGCAATCACGACTTCATCCAGTGCTCTATAATGTTATCTTGGCTACTCACTACTTAAGCTTCTCCGAAACGAGCAGACATCCTTCAATTTGGAGTTACAGAGATATCAAGGAACAGTCGCAACACTATTTTGTTTCTGAAGGGTTATAAGAACCACGTACCCTTTCACCGACGTTGGTGTGAAGAAGACATTCTTACACACACACTAAACATACACGCTAAAAGTTTTAAAGTTCTAATTTACAATATCATCAGCGACTAGGGCCCACCAGCCTGACGGTCTTAATGCTAATAGCAGCATCTATCAGCCCTTTTAATGGTCGTGGGGTAATCAGTAGCATGTTGCAATTAACATACCTACAAGTATTATGTTTACTAAGGTTTATTAATTTATAATAATTGAAATTACAGGTTTTTTTTAATAAGTAAATTTTCCATATTTCTTTACAACAGGATATAACTGCAACAAAAGTACTAAATGCACAACTAGACTAATTAAACTTTTGTCCTTAGTTTTAGTTGACTTACAAATGCGTATTCAATAACATTTGTTTACACAAGTGTACCTTCATATAAAAAAACTCACTGAGCGTCTTATCTTTTTGCTTTTTTTCTTCATCTCAGCATCAGTTCATCCACGTCACTGTCAGTGGGAAAAGTGGCCAAAATTTGAGTCAAGATGATTATTTCATAGGAATACTGATCTGTATCTCTGTCTAGTGTCTACTGTGTGTTGTGTTTTCTTAAACCATTTTTTGTTGATTTGTAGTGTTCGATCAATAGTCCAATGGAATTATACGCCAACCTGATACGTAACTGACTAACTGAATATAAACTGCGCTAACAAATGGAAAACTATAATTAATTCCTTGTTTACCTTGACAATTTTAGAACGGCTTTTCACCCCAAATCCCAACTGAGACAAAATAACACCATGGTAAACTATACTTACATAAGATTGCCCACATAATAAGGCATTAGATTATTGCATAATTTGGTCGTAACTACAACACAGCTTTGGGTTCCGTAGAAACCTTATATTACAATAAATATCTTGTTTGATATATTTTGAAACAGTAAAATACCAACGCCAAATGTACCATTAAGATAAATTGATAATTTATTTTTGATAACAAAAGTCAGATGCTCTACCAGGAAGCCTCTTTCTTTTGCAACCTTATGTTTTACCTTCTGCAAAGTCCCAAGCTACTTCCGTGCCAATTTTCATCCAAATCCACCCTGTACTTTCGAAAATTAGCGTCGCTTTATAATATTAAGTAGGTATAGATTTAAATTAGTTAAGTACCTAAATATATAACTTTATATATTATATTAATGACCTAAAAATAAAACACCACTCTTTAACAGCCCATAGAACCATTAATAATAATACAGACATCACACTTGACCGTTTCTTTAGTGCACCTTGCCTATGCCCTGATTAAAAGTTCAAGACCGCTTGGAAAACCAGTATTTACACGAGTCAAATGCAAATGCAATACCGGTGTGCATATTATCTGCTACTGGAAAATAACGAAATCTGTGAAGTTATTATTTTATATAAGACTAGCTTGTGCCAGCGGCTTCACCCGCGTGGGAAGTTTTTCCCGTATAAATCCCGATCCCGTGGGAATTTCGCAAAATCCTTTCTTAGCGGATGCCTACGTCTCATCTACCTGCATGCCAAATTTCAGCCCGATCCGTCTAGTGGTTTGGGCTGTGCGTTGATAGATCACTATGTCAGTCAGTCAGTCAGTCAGTTACCTTTGAGTTATATATATATAGATGCATATGAGCTCATAGATTATAGTGTCATACTGGACACCTATAATGTACGTACCTATATACTAGGTTATTGATAAGTACGCGAGTGTACTTACTAAAATATTTTAAAGATTTACGCCGAAAATTGCATTTAGCTTCTCTTTTTTTTTGGCGTCATTAAATACATAGATATAGAATTCCATAGATTGGTAATGTCAACAATCAAACGTGACTAAAAACCATTGATCTAAGTATGTGTAAAATGTGAGTGTGTGCATAGACAGTGTTGTGACTTGTCCATTCCTTTGTTGGTCTCTATCGATAATTTATGTAACGTCATTCTATTAAATGTCTTATGGGTCTGATGCAATAAATGCTGTCGGCATGCGACTAACCTCATTTAGCGGTAAAACGTGAGATGGACGAATAGCAAAGTACATATAAGAGTTAAAAATACTAGGTGCGTGTTCTAAGAACAATACTGATGCCGTAAATATGTTTTATTACAATGTTTATTTGTCAGAGTATCACGCAATTTCTATTGGAATGATTAAAAAAATATATACTTACTCAATGGCAAAAAAACATCTTCACAATTAACGCACCCGGTAACTCTCGGTATACCAAGGGATCCTAAGTTAACCAGAAAGATTCTCGAGCGTCCCTAAACATTTCTATTAATGCTTTGCCATGCATCCCACGCTGTGCCACTAACTGAGCGGCCATAAAGCTAACATTTTAAGGAAAATAGTGAAACAAAAAAGATTTACTTATAAAAAAAAATATTTATAAATTAAATGCACAGTTCACATTTTTAAAATGCACAGTTCACATTTTTAAGTACCCTTAAAAATAACTAGTTTGTTATAGAATTGTCGAATACTATCTTTATTTACATTTCGTAACTCGTGTTCATATCTAATTCTAATATTAAATTTTGCATGGAGTCCAATTTGGTATATGTAGCATTCGTAACCACTTTTCTTATCACCGGATTTGTAGGAAATCTGCAAACAATGTGTCTTGTTAAGTGAACTCAATGGAAAAATATTTCATAATTTTTTAAATGTGTTAACAAGTCTATCAATATTATTTACCTAGCTGTCCCCCACGGCTTCACCCATATCTTTTTTGGTTACTACTCCACGTGGGTCGAAGCGCGTTATTATATAGCCTATAATTTTACTCGATAAATGGACTATCAAACACTAAAATAATTTTTCAATTTGAACCATCAGGTAGTTACTAGTTCCAGAGTCTAGCGTGTTAAAATTCAAAGAAACAAACTCATCAGCTTTATAAAATTGGTATAGATACGATTGTAATCTATCTATATTTTATTTTGTTTGTTACAATAAGTACCTACTGTGAATACACCAACAGGAACAGGAAGTATTTAAATGAAGATGCAAGGATTACACGAAACTGTCTTGTATTTTTCTTAATTTGCTTATATAACAATCGATACTTAGCACTAGATTACAGAATACTATTTTTTTTAAGAAATATCTATCCACTTATCGCGTTGAGTTCCAAGCAAACAAGAGACGCGCAGCCGGCCAAACGTTCCATCAGCCCACCTTAATCCCTCCATTTTTGAGCGGTAAGAAGCGAGATCTCTAATTGGTTCCCGCCAATTTGCGTCAACAAATCACAGAGCGACCACGAATATACGAAAAGGTTAAAGTTGCCAGCGTAAAATATTAAATTAAAGCTGTATTAATACGTATATCGATTAAATAAATCGACTAACAAAATTAAAATTCACAAACCCTAACAATCGACCGTCCTGACAACGTGTACGTCCCCGAACACGACACCAGGTGGAACCCTAACAATCGGACCGCTGGCAGGCTGCTCAGTTTTTGTTTTTACATCATTATTTATTATTTGACTATCAAATTACAGTAGTTTCAATTTAATTTGTGCACTTGAATGAAAAATAAGAACCATTAAAAATAAACCTAAATCTATTACAACAGTTAACAAACATATGCTTCCCTAATACTAATTAAAGTATAACTTGTTAAAAAATTATCTAGAAATTGCAGCTAAAACGACTACAAATTAATAACAATTTTTATTAGAATTAAGCTAATTAATATAAATATTTAATTTAAATTATGTACAAGTTCAAAAAGAAGTATGTATATAAATGCAATAGCTAACAGTTCACTCTATTGGGGTAATCAACTTAATAAATTCATATAACAATTTCTAAGTCTAGTTTCTGAATTACATCCATCGGATCAGTAATATCGTGTATGACTTATATTATTAAATTTCTCTTTGAATTTGACCAGAAAACAGCGATCGATATATGTTTTCTATCACTTTCAATCAAACTTTGCTGGGTCCGAACGATCGATTAATCGGTTTACCCATCATAGAACTACTAACCCGAACGATCGATTTTTCGGGGCCTTACTGATGCCTACAAGACGATCGATTTACTTGTGGCAGTCAGTAGGACATTAATTGTTGAATCAAGGCACGATCCGATCGATTCTCGTGCCTGACCTGAAACAATGAACGATACGCATCTGTAGTTAAGTGTCTCTAAAACTTAATGGGATACTATATATAATATACTATAGATCTTGGGAAAAATCAATAAAATTTTCAAATTATGGTTCAATAGGACCCTCGTCGTCAGTGCCACTGGTATCAGAACTATTCACCTCTAGGGCCGCAGTGTGTATCCATGGCATTATACGATCTGCTGCCACGGTGGTAGGTCGTTTGTATTGCATACTGGTCAACCCTGGAACCGGTGCTACTTTATATCTATCATTACCTAAAACCGTGGTAACACGATAGGGCCCTACAAACGAGGGCATGAGCTTTTTACTCTGCCCGTCATTATTGAAACAAGTCTTAGTAATTTTGACAAGTTCGCCTTCGACATAGATCCGGGCTGGTACCCTATTTCTATCATAAATCTGCTTTTGCTTAATCTGTTCATTATCAATCCTTTTCTTGACCTCCTCTCGAATTACAGTAATTTCGCAGTTGTTACGCGAGTCTTTGGTAATTTCGTTAAGAATGGGATTTATTTCACTACTCATATTAGTTCCAAATAATACCTCTGATGGAGTTCTACCAGTGGTTTTCTGAAAAGTATTATTTAGACCCCACTGAATTTTGCCTAAATGACTATCCCAATCCTTTTCACCGTATTTAACAGTCATCGCTTTTAAGGAGTCGAGAATGGTACGGTTGTAACGTTCAACCTGGCCATTCGACCTTGGACTAGCTACTGTATTCAAAATATGCTTAATTCCCTTATCTAGGCAGAATCGATTGAAAGCATGAGATGTAAAGCAGGAACCACGATCGCTTATAAGACGATCAGGGACCCTGAATGTAAAAAATATATCTTCAAGAACTCTAATTGCATTCAAACTATTTGTATTTCTGACGGGTTTGATAAAACAGAATTTAGTGAAGGCTTCTACAACTACCAGTAAATAAGTATAACCTCTTTTTGACTTAACGAAAGGCCCGAGGTGGTCAACATGCACCGTATGAAATGGTACCTCTATTTTTGTGATGGGATGGAGCAGACCTTCTTGTGTATTAGCCTTGTTCTTCGCATATGCACATTCAATGCATGAACTAATATATTTTTTGACAAACTTGGACATTTTGCTAAACCAATAATGTTTTTTTATTCTTTCGAGGGTCTTCTCCACCCCAAAATGGCCAATATCATCATGGTTCATCCGACAGACTTGCCACCTCGCACCTTTGGGCACTACCCAACGAACGTTATTTTTATCGTTACCTATATAACGAAATAATTTGTTATCCTTGACCACGAAATTATCTTTTATATATCTGAGTTCCTTCTCATCAAGACTATCATTTAAAATATTTTTAATCCTACATAGTTCGGTATCGCCAAGCTGAAGCGTATGTAACCAATCCTCACTAGTGACTGACATAACAGAAAATTTATCGGTGGGATTCTCCACTGAACTCTCGATTGGATTACGAGATAGTGCGTCTACATGACCCATCTTTACGCCTGCTCTGTACTCAACTGAACATTGGAACTCCTGCAGTAAGAGCCACCAGCGTGCTATCCTCGGGATCAGGTCTCTTTTTGAGAACGTAGATCGTAGAGCACTACAATCTGTAATGATCTTGAATGATTTCCCTAGCAGATATACCCTAAACTTTCGCAAAGAGCAGATTACTGCTAGAGTTTCGAGTTCGTATGAATGGAAATTCTTCTCTTCAGGAGAAGTTTGACGACTGTAGTAAGCTACTGGACGAAAAGCATTATTGCCTTTGGAGCGCTGCAGTAATATTCCTCCAAGACCTAACTTGCTAGCGTCGGTGTGAAGCTCTGTCTCTGCTGCAGGATCATAGATTGCAAGAATGGGCCTATCAACCAACTTGGATTTCAAGACTTCAAAAGCCTCCTCTTGACATTCACCCCATGTCCATGAAGAGTCCTTTTTCAGCAACTTACTGAGAGGCAAGGCAATTCGGGCAAAATCTTGGATAAATTTACGGAAATAACTAGCCAGTCCCAGGAACTGGCGTACATTATGAACATTCTCAGGTCTTGGAAAATTCATGACACTAACGATTTTTTTATCACCTGGCCTAACACCCGCTGCACTAATTTCGTAGCCCAGATAATCAATTTTGTCTCTTAAGAAGTCGCATTTGGAAAGATTCAAAGTGAGATTTGCTTTCTCCAAAACCTGCAACACCTCCTCAAACCGTTCCAGACATTCACTGAAGTCCTTCCCAAAAATAAGGACATCATCTAAATAAGCAGTTGCCTTGTTGAACCGAGACGACCCTAATATCGAATTCATCATTCGTTGAAATACAGCCGGTGCATTCGTCAAACCAAACGGCATGCGGTTAAACTCGTACTGGCCGTCTGGCGTGACAAAAGAAGTGAGATGTCTGCTCTCTTCCGAAATCGGCACCTGATAATAACCTGATGTAAGGTCGAGCGAAATAAAACAAGCCTGGCCAGTAAGACGTGCTATCTCATCTTCAATAATGGGCATAGGATAGCGCTCCTTCACAGTGATAGAATTGAGCATACGGTAATCGACACACATCCGAAATGATCCATCCTTTTTGCGTACGAGTAGAATTGGACTAGCGTAACCTGAAATCGACTCCCTTACTATCCCTGCATCCAGCATCTCCTTCACCATTGCCCGTACCTTTTCTCGTTCATAATGCGATAACCTATATGGGCGGTAGACGACAGGGCGTTCACTGTTTAACTCTATATTCATTTCGGTCGCGTTGGTACAACCTAGGTCCCTAAGAGAAGATGCGAAGCAACGATGATATTTTCTAAGCAACTCAAACAACCTTTGTTTTACGTCTTCTGGTTCCTTCTCACCGACACGGATAAGATTCTCATCGAAGTCGCCTTCAATCGCCACAGGGATTTCTGGTGGTTCCACAACTACTCTACTAACAACCTCTACTCGTTTTGCACGACATAAAACTAAATTATTAGCGATCCAGCAGGAGTCAGAACATGGGAACACGGTTATATAGATCCGACCATTTTCAGAGCGATAGAGACCTCCACAAACAAAGTACTGTTTATTTGGTTTCCCAGCGACGACATTTTTCAAGAGAACGCTGCCACATGTGGAGGGTTCAATCCATGCCTTCACTGATGCTGCGCCGAAGAGCTCTACCGATCCTTTTGCCTTAATCCTTAAAGAGGACTCTGTTAGATCCGGATCTGGTCGTGGCATCTCATTGCCAATATCGAGAAATTGTAGCCTAGTTACATCCTTATAAACTATGATATGAGGTTGTTCAGTGAACGACTGCCCTATAAGCGCGGATTTCTCTAACAAATCATCACCTACAACCTTGCATGAAACCTGAGCGTTGACGCCATCCACCTCGAAATTAAGCAGCAACCCTCCCGGCGACTCTATTATGCCGTTTCCAAACCCTTTCAATAATGTTGGTGTATGGTCGTGGGTCAAGCCTAACTCACTCACTACAGACTCCTTTATGAGCGTGACTTCGCTCCCAAAATCTACAAAGGCTTGCTGTAACGAACCGTTAATTTTTACATCCTTTATAAATTTCGAGTTCGGGTGCAAGTCGTGACCTTGACTGGCCACATCGATACACATAGCTTTATGAATATTTCCACTGGGTTGTACAATATTGTTTTGTGGCTGCGCGTCACAGCTATTAACTGTATGCCCTACTTTGTTGCATTTTGTGCATTTTATAAGTGGTTTAGGACAATGTAGGAAGCTGTGACCTCTTTCTTTACAATTGTAGCAACCAGAGAATGAACCTGACTTAGCACCCGACCGTTGACCGGGTTGACTATTAGGGGCACTAGAGAGATCGGTTTTGTTCTTATTATGGTTTCGATCGAAACGCTGATAAGAATCTCTACTGCTCATCAAAAATTGCAAAAGTTGATCGGGGTGAGAAGACCGTAAAGCTAGAGCACCTGATTTGAGGGTTCTATCACTGATCCCATGAATGATACAGTCTACCGCACGTTTCTCAACAATGTCACATTGATTAAGTAAGGCCAGCTTTTCATAAAAATAAACCTCTATAGGTTCACTATACCTACTCCTCCTTTTAAGCATGTCCTCCAAGGCCTGACCATAATTCTGTTCGCATGGGAAGGCGTTCATTAGTTTATCTTGCCATTCTTGCCAGTTAAACAATACAGAGTTTAAACCTTCATACCAGGTTTTGGCGAGGCCTTGGAGTTTCTGCATAGCAAAGTGAACGACAGTTTTGTCATCCCAACCGTACACACTAGCACATTCGTTGACCTTTTTGAGCCATATGTCAATTCGTTGGTTTTTTGTAGATGGGTCAAAATTAGGCAGTATGTTCATGTGATCGAGTTTTTGTAAAGAGTGTGTGTCTCGGGTGGGTTGAGATGTCAAACTATCTTTCAGACATTTGAAAACATCAACGATATATTTTTTTGATACGGATGGGCTACGTGACCTTTCATAATATCCCGCGACGTTATGATGCTCAGCCTGTGGGTCGTCACCGTCATGACGGTTGGCCTCCGCTCGTCGCCGCTGATGATCAGATGTCCTTCCGCGAAGGCTGCGACTGCGCTCGCAATGCTGGGTGGCGTGACGTGAAGATGTGCGCCGCGCGCTGCATCGGCTGCGACTCTGGTTACTGGTCTCCGCACGTAGAAGGCGCTCCCGTTCTTGTAGCAGCTGCCTCTCTAGGAGCTTGACTCGTTCATGGCTCGTACTCAGTTCTTGATCCCGGTTGCGACGGGGGCTGCGACTTCGCAACCGACTACGGCTGTGATCTCTCACCCGGCTCCTACTTCGACGCTCCATCGGCAAGGGCGTCTCAAGTCGTCGATGACTGGACTCCATGCTTGGACGTCTAGATGTCCCATCCATGATGCAAGATCTCAAAAGAAGAACGAAAACATCATTAACTTTGATCTAAGCAGTTTACGTCTATTTCTACGGTGAACTATAAACTCTGTATGCGTATGCAATTCAAAGCTGTCAATGGAAAAGCGCAGGACTTTTACTAAATTATGACTGCATTCCATTCACTAAATATCGCATACATATATATTGAAAACGGAGCGGTCATATGTTGCTACCTTTTGTAGTGTGTCTGAACGTAACATAATATGTGAATCAAGTTAAAGTAAACGTTTCTAGGAAAAAAAATATTTAAAAAAAATGTAGGTATATCTGGTATATCTTAATGAATAAAGATAATTCGAATATTAAAAAGAAAAACTAAAAATATTGTTGTCCATAAACTACGATACTATTGAGCTAATATAGCAAGCAGTCTTACCACAATATATGAGCAAGTTTCGTAAAAATATTCTCACTACTTAAACCGAAATTAATGCCAGAAAAACAACGTAAAACAACCATAGTCAATCACAAAATATCAATCCTTTACTCGGTAACAAAACGGTATTACGCGAAGTTAGTGTGGGTAGATACACAAATCGTGATCATGAGAAATAATTATCAAAACCATTATATTCTTTATCACTATTATGTAGTTTTAAACAGACTGACTTTAACGGTCTATTTACAACTATTAAACTACGAGATAAAAATAAAAAGTCATGTTACCAAGCAGTGGGTATTGACGTGAAAATAGAATAAGCGCAAATTAATCGGCGTGTACTTACGTTGCTATCCCACTTCTGAAATGTGAATACACCAACAGGAACAGGAAGTATTTAAATGAAGATGCAAGGATTACACGAAACTGTCTTGTATTTTTCTTAATTTGCTTATATAACAATCGATACTTAGCACTAGATTACAGAATACTATTTTTTTTAAGAAATATCTATCCACTTATCGCGTTGAGTTCCAAGCAAACAAGAGACGCGCAGCCGGCCAAACGTTCCATCAGCCCACCTTAATCCCTCCATTTTTGAGCGGTAAGAAGCGAGATCTCTAATTGGTTCCCGCCAATTTGCGTCAACAAATCACAGAGCGACCACGAATATACGAAAAGGTTAAAGTTGCCAGCGTAAAATATTAAATTAAAGCTGTATTAATACGTATATCGATTAAATAAATCGACTAACAAAATTAAAATTCACAAACCCTAACACTACATATATAAATATACTTATAATCTATTTTTCTAAGATTATGCATTTGTATGAAGCTATCTTAGCTGTCGATATCAACAAAAACTTTTTTGCAAAAAAGTTTTTATTTTCGCGCTTTTTAGTGGGTCAATTTGTAATTAATCTAGTTATAAAAGCCAAAATGTCAACTACAAAAAACTAAAAACGCGCGAACAAAAAACACAATATAGAGTAACCGAAAAGGTCATCAATGTAAATATTTTTTTTAGACTTTTGTTGATTTTTCAGAAACGGCTTGTTCGATGTCGATAAAATTTTCATGGGACCATTTGGGAAGTATACCCTTTCCAACAAAAAAAGAATTTTTCAAATCGGTTGGCGAGCGACGGAGCTATGCCCGAACAAACATAAAAAAAAAAAAAAAAAAAAAAAAAACAAACAAACATCCGAATTGAGAACCTCCTCCTTTTTCAGAAGTCGGTTAAAAATAAGGCCAGCGCATCACTAAAAAGTGAAGTTATAACTCCTTCGTATTTTTCTATTTTTTATTTCTCAAATACGTCGGTTTTAGGAATGCTAATTCATCTAAATCGTAAATAAAATAATGTTCTCATGATATTTTGCTTAAAGCCGGCTTATTAGTGCATTGTTATTGCAGAAATAACGATGTAAACAATTTAAACTAGTAAGTTTAGTTTAGTTTACTAGTAAGTAACCAGTAGGTGAAACGAGTAATCCTGGGGATTTTTCTTTTTGGAAAATTCACATCCTGGTACTGCACAAGACACCATCGTATTATAGTTACGTTAGTTATTAGTTTTAGTTAATCACAGGTTATCACTGTAGTTCACTTAAATAATTGCTTAAACGCTCGCGTGAACAGTTACCGGGGCCGGTATGGGCCGGTAGCAATACGTGTTTTGGTCCTGTTAACAGCGTCACTTTCTCTCTCTTTCTAACACAGCGAAGTTCCGTTAAGAGCGGGAGCTCTCATTCACTCTCAAGACCAATCTACGGAATTCTATATCAATGATCAAATACAACGTGTAAACGCGTGTGATAAACGCAATTCCTGAAAGTAGTTGGTTCAGAATAGGCTTCTGAATCGATTTCCGTCATAAAAGTAGGTCTAAAATTTTGACGGAAAATGTTTCATTTCACTTAAAATGAAAACAATAATATCATGACAAATTAATACAATCCTTAATTCTAGGAAATGCGCTCGTGTGCGTGTCGAACGCTAATGGAGGCCATACACGTTAGGTTTTGCATGATGGTTTTAGCCGTACATGCATAACCGACAGGCAAGCCCTAGCGTGTATGTGATAAAACTGTACAGTGATCTGTGTATGTACATGCACCCACAGTCAAACTGTCTGTTCAGTTTTGTGGGACATTGTTGTAAATTATTAAAATACTTTGTACCTACCTTGAAAACAATAAAATAAAATAAAAAAATGCAACCGAGCAAATATTAAAATTGATATTTTATGCCGCTCCGTTATGTATGCGCGCGAGCATAACCGAGCGTGTGTGGCGTCCGGCGAGCTTGCCTGTCACAGTTCTGTTTTTGTAATCTATTGGTGTAAATTTTAACTCATTTATCAAATTTAATTTTTATATTTATTTATTTATGTGGGAGAAATGCTTTCTTTTCAATAACCAGCGTTTAGACCATTCAGTGCGATCTCTTATTCTTTTTCTCTTCTGGAGAACAAGTGCTAAGCCAAGTACAGCTATCATCATATATCATCGTCGTCGTCCATTGTAGCTTGGTAGATACACCGTTCACAGTACTTAATAGGCGTCCTATATACACCGTCACACAGCTCAACTGAGAGTAATGGCAAAACTGTGCATGCAAACTCTAACGTGTATGTGCAATATGAAACTCAGTTATGCCTGCCGGTTATGTTTGTACGGCAAAAACCATCATGCAAAACCTAACGTGTATGGCCTGCCTAAGGATAATTATTTTATAAAAAATGTCTAGGTTTTGTTTCAATTTATTTAGTTACGTGTCTGAGGTATTGCGCTTAATCTGTTACACCTTGTATAAATCTCCATACTTTTACTCGACACTGGCGCGAACTAATAATCACCGGCAGCGCAAGGCTAGAAGTTGCGCCCAACAGCTGGCTACCCCGCATGATACGCAGCCTCCAAATGTTGGAATAATATTCCCCCACCAATTAGGGACTTAAAAATTTTTGTTCTACAATCACAAATTAATTTTAATAATATAAATATTGATTAGTCATTTATTTAGTACAAAATATATTATAGGTAAAACTTTTACAAATCTAATGCAAATACAATATAATAATTATTTGACAAACTCTTGTATTAGGACAGCTATTTTAATTTAACATGTAATTAATCTATTTATTTATTAATAATTTTATTTTATAGATATAATTTTAAAGTTGCATGTGGATTACTTTATAATTCATATTATAATAATAATAACCTATACTTAATCGTTTTTTTTTTCATATTCAATGAACGCGCCTTTTGTAGAATCAAAAATGTTTTTTGCGCCCACGATATTGCACTATTCAATAATATGTTATTTATGTATTTAAAACACTACACACTCTTTACATTTACTGTATTTTACTTACGTCCATGTGTCACTGCTGGGTGCCAACTGAAAACCAGCGCTGGATGTCTTTTACCCAGCAAATGCTGAGTTGGTAACCCTTTCGATGTGGACATCTTCGTGGTGGACATGTTCAGCGATTTTTTTTAATTTTTTTGTAATTTTGTATTATATGTTGTTGTGTGTGTCTTCATCCGAACAAACGTTTTTCAAATTCAATTTCAATTACGTAACCAGTACTAATGGGTTGTTTACTGTTCTCATCAAAAAGTAATGATTTGTTTGAATCCTAAATGATGTTTATCTCAAATGATGTTATTGTGACCTTTGAATATGTAGGTAGTGTCTTTAATGAGAATGAGATAATTTAATCTATACTAATAATATAAAGCGGAAAAGTTTGTTTGTTTGTTTGTTTGAACGCGCTAATCTTCGACTGTACGACGTACTGAGTGAATTTAAAAAATTCTTTCTGATTATGATAAACAGTTTCATGAGGAAGGCTATCTAGATAGCCTAATACTAGTACGAGTATTACGCTACTGGTCTCGGTTTTCCTAAAATAAGGGTAGTAGTGAAGTAAGTCGGAAGAAAATACGCCGCTAAGTTCATGTACTACAAAAATTTAGGGTTTATGTAGATCAAAAAATAAAAATCCATAGTACCATGTATCTAACTTTTATAAGTAGTCCACAATAAGGCAAATTATGTAAAAACAATATTTAAAAAATAAGCCATGACTTTGTAGTATTATTATTATGCGGCCATATTAATATTTACGTTCGAAAGTAATTTCATCATCAAGACAATTTTATGATATCGTCATAAAATTGTCTTGATGATGAAATAACTTTTAACTTTACCGTTTACAGTATATAATTTGGACTTATATTTTAGGAGAAAATGTAAAATTAAAATTATTCAATAACGCTATTCACCGAAACGGCGCGCGGATGCACGGCGCGTCGAGCATAACTCGCCTACCTACCACTCCACGATAGATACCGCACTGATAATGTACCTAAACTTGGTTTCATTTCGACTTCTTTGCTAACAGACTTCCTATGTAAAATTGTTTCAGCTTTTTTTTACGTCAAATGTTTATTTTTGTATGTATACATTTGAATATTTTTATTTTACTTTCTGTTTTGTTGAATAAGTAATTTTGATAGATAGAAGATTAATTTTTAGGGTTCCGTAGCCGAATGGCAAAAAAACGGAACCCTTATAGTTTCGTCATGTCTGTCCGTCTCTCTATCTGTCCATCCGTCCGTATGTCACAGTCATTTTATTCCGAAACTATTGGGACTATACATGTGAAACATGGAAGGTAGATGTATTCTGTGAACTGCTTTCCGATTAAAAAAAAAATATTTGAAATTCAGGGGGGCTCCCCATACATGGAACCACAGAAATCAAAAATACATTTTATCTATGCATGGAACTGAATCTGAAAATATATTTTTTTTCATGAAACCTATGCGTGTGTGGTATCTATGACATCGAAGTTTCTTAAGCCACTTTTTCATAAAGTCAATAGTTTAAAAGATATACGCTCCCAAAGTGGTAAAATGTGTGCCCTCTAACTTTTATAAAAATAGAGTCAAAAATATCAAAAAAATATTCTGTAGATCTTAATGTTAACTTTCAATAAAAATTTGTTCGAACGAGATCAGGTCGGCAGTTTTTTATTTTCTAAAACCGCAAATATAACTTTCTAATTCATACAAACACTATGAAAAAGAAAGTTATTTGGCGTAGTTATTACGGAACCCTTCATAGGCGAGTCTGACTCGTACTTGGTCAATTTTTTTTTATGTCATCGTTTAGTTTCAAGTTTATAGTTAGTTTATTCATTTTGGTTTATTTTAGTTCCACTGGTGCATACAGTTTAAAAATGCGTATTTGTAGTCTATATTTTACGATTCTTAATTTCGTGTACACCTATAATAGGGGTTCAATTCTTATTTATTGTAGGCAATATATAGGGTACCTACAGGGTTACCTTTTGGTTTTAAAAAGATACAATTTCCAGCAAAGGTATCTTATGAAGTCACAATAAATAAAGCGCTGGAGTTGCGGGAATGTACTAACGAGATACCGCGACCCCGGAACGCAAGGGCAGCTGAAGGAACAGGGTGGGTTTTTTGTCAGTGGAAGTCTGGCATTCCTTTCTGCTCCACTTAGAGCGAGAGATGTTATTCGATGATTGCGATGTTGTTAGATTTCCACACCCGAATGGCAAAAACGGAACCCCTAAAGATTCGTCATGTCTGTTTGTCCGTCCGTCTGTCCGAAACTATTAAGATTATCGAGTTGAAACTTAGTATATATATGTAATCTGCAAACCGCTCTCCAATTTAAATAAAAATAAAACATTAAGGGGAGGCTCCCCATACATGGAACTGGAACTTAGAAAATATTTGGTTCATCAAACCTGTACGTGCGGGTGTCTATAGATGGATCTTTAAAAATGAAATTAAGTTTCCTAAAATAATGTTTCCTCAAATCCAGTAATTTGGAACATTCCTATACGCTTCCAAAGTAGTAAAATGTGTCGTCTCTATCTTTTAAAATAATAAAGTCTAAAATTAATATATATACTGTATATTAAATGAAATATTTTAACTAAAATTGATTTGAACAAGATACAGTCACTAGTTTTTGAGATATAGAACATTTTCAGAAACCGCAAATATTTCTTTATGTAAACACATAAGACTTAAAAAAGAAAAACAAATACAGACAAAAGAGTACAAAGGTGCTGCTTACTTCATAAGAAATTTTATCCAGCAGACCTGCGACAGGAGAGTTAAATAAGAGATGATGGACGCAGTGTAAATAAATATTAATTACGTAAATTACTAAAAAAACATACTTAACTAATAAAATAAATTATAAAGATACAATAAACAAATATAAACATACATAGAGGTAAAATACATATTTATATGTATTGTTAATACTGTAAAAATATATACAAATAAAATATAAAATTACGGGATGATGGAGAAGTAGTGTTCTTTGACCAGTTTTTTGAAAATAAGGATCGTTTGAACTTTGTTATTCATACAAACACTATGATTAAACAAAGTTATTTGGCGTAGCCACGGTACGCGTCATGGGCGAGTCTGACACGCACTTGGCCAATTTTTTTTTCATATTGCCAATTATATTTTGCTTTATCTATGCAGACCCGGACACAGGGAAAACCAAAACACACTTATACCACAAGAAAGTAGGACTAAAATATTGTATGTACCGAAATACTGTAAATCTATTCTTAACAATACAATTAACAACTATCTTTTTTTTTAAATTTTAACATCTATTGATTAATATTCAAAAATCATCGAGTTAATAACAGTAGTAGGATTATACGCGGGTGAAACCGCGAGGCACAGCTAGTGATATAATATGTATAAAAGGTCCTCTCTCCCATGAAAGCAGAGTCCTGTCTGATCTGTCGAAAGACTATCATCTCGGTTCCGTCTGCAATATTGTTAACCACGTAAGAACAATAAAAGTTCTTGAAGTCTTCGCTGATGTTATCATTGAAAAAAAAAAACCTCTTCCAACCCGGCGAACATTACATTTTGGTGTCAGAAGTGGGATCCGGTTAGAAAGTGTCAGCAAGTGCGAGCTTAAAGTAAACCCTAGAAGTGCAAGTAGTGAGTTTCAACACTTACGAATACACTTCGTGATATCCAGTCTCCGAATTGTTATCGTGTTCAAAGCAGTAGCCAGTGAGTGCTGATTGAGCACAGAACTAAGAAAATGTGGTTCAACGATTCAACAGCAGCAACAACGAGGGTGGAGTCCATAGTCGAGGTGAACATCTCAATACTTGATGCGTTGGAAGATTCAACGGCGTGATCAACAAGGTTTTATGAGCGGCTCTTCGGAAACTTCTGGTACTTATGCAGTGATCAGTGGTTCCCGAGCAGCAGAAAACTCTCAAAAGGTTTCAAAGTACGTGGACTATCAGGAAAATGGCAAATGCAGAAAATTACTGCATAGCATTAGCAGAGGGAATGATTAATAGGTACGATGGTGACAAAGCAAATTTACTCATATTTATAGATAATTGTAATAATGCGTATAAATTTATAGTTCCTGCATATGGAATTGCATTTGTGTCAGTAGTTCTTTCTAAGATCAGTGGTAATATTAGGTCAACTTTGTTAAATAGATCGTTTAATTCGTGGAACGAACTGAAAGAACACTTATTAAAAAAATATTCAGAGAAACGAAAGTTTGCACAGTTGCAACTCGAATTAAATTCATGCAGACAAGGCAACCACGAGCCAGTACTTAATTACTCCAACCGTGTAGAAAGTTGCTTAATCAAATTAATTAAATTTCTTGACCAAAAACTTACAAACAGTGCCCGAGAAGCGAACATTAAATTATTAAATAATCAGGCTTTAATCATTTTTATTAACGGTCTCATACCCCAGTTGCACATACTATTGAAATCCCAAAAGCCTAGTAACTTCGAAGAGGCAGTATCAATAGCAGTAGCAAAAGAGAAAGAAATGAAATCCAAATTCAAAATGCATACACAAAATATAAATAGATCGTTTAATCAAGGTAGATACCAACCTAACCACATTAAGCAAATGCACGTAAATAGCCGTATGCACGTAGTAACTTGTTTCAATTGCAAGAAATGGAGTCATTTAGAAAAGATTGTTGGTTCAAAAACAAACAACAAAACCAACATCAGCCAAGTATCAAATTATAGTATCAGAGGAAAGCTGGATCACTTTTCGAACAATGGTAACAACAATAGATTTGGTTATAGGAATAATAATCATAACTATGTATAATAATAATAAATATTGTAGTACCGAAAACAAATCAAACCTAGGAAATCTAAGAAATTATCACCATATTTGATATTGGTCGGGACCTTATAAAATTTTAGAGGTAAACTCTTCATTTAATAAAACCATACATATTAATTTTTAAGAAAAAAAAAAAGGGTTCATACTAATAGGATGAAACATGCCTTTGTTTCAAAATGGTCCCGATAATTGTCGTTCTAAAAACATTGATTATTTTATATAGTGTACAAGCAATTACTTTAGGTTCACATAATTTATAAGATAGATAAAGTAGGTATATATTTTGAAAATTAAGGTAAGGTTAACTTAAAATTACGATAGTGAATGGACTTAGATTAGTTATTTAAATATTTCTGAGATAGAAAGAAAAATTGAATTTATAAGTAACAGTTTCAGTAGGACCAAGAACATAATTATGTAATCATAGTAAATTAATTAAGTTTTCACTTTGTGACACATCAGTCACTAGACTTGAACAAATTGTTCCTCAATTATTTACAAAACAGAATGTTTTAAAAGAATTAGAATTAGAAAAAGCGATCTTATATTGATGGTATAGGAAAATTATTCAAGGTCTTATTTGGTACGACGTTAAAGATGCACAACGCTACGATGACGCAATTAATAAATTAGATTAATAACACCATTACGTAGAAGTAATCGGATCGCTCATTTAAAAAGAAACAAAATTACTTGAATTATACTATATAAAGCTAAATTACCACTGACTCACTGACATAATTGTTCTCCCAGATGGTGGATGGGGAGGTGGGTATATTTTGACAGATTCGTAAACAAGTAACTCTCAAACCTACGGGAAAAGTGCCAAACCTCCCCTTTCCCCCCCCCCCCCTTCTCCCCCCTCCCTATCGTATCTCGGAAACTACGAGACCCGTATTTTTTTTTTTTTACGGATTCGTATAGAGGAGGCTCGGTACAGTAAAAACCATTTATCAAAGTCGCCCCCCCCCCACCCCCCTTCTCACCCCCTTTAGGTGGATCTCGGAAATTAAGAGACTTGGATCATTTCTTTTTTTCAGATTCATTTAGAGGGGCAATGCTTTAGTCGAAATAATTGTGCAACCCCCCCCATCACCCCCCCCCCCATATTTTTTTTTTTTCACTAGCACGCGAGGTGCTTGCACCTCGCGCAACGTGCAAATACTAAACCCCCCCATCTCCCCCCATCACCCCCCCCCCCTTTTTTTTCACAAGCACGCGAGGTGCTTGCACCTCGCGCAACACGCAAATACTAGTTATACTATATAAAGCTAAATTACCACTGACTCACTCACTGACTGACTCATTGACATAATTGTTCTCCCAGATGGTGGATGGGGAGGTGGGTATATTTTGACAGATTCGTAAACAAGTAACTCTCAAACCTACAAGAAAAGTGCCAAACCTCCCCTTTTCACCCCCCTTCTCCCCCCTCCCTATCGTATCTCGGAAACTACGAGACCCGTATTTTTTTCTTTTTACGGATTCGTACAGAGGGGGCTCGGTAAAGTAAAAACCATTTTTAAAGTTGCCCCCCTTGCCCCCCTTCTCACCCCCTTCAGGCGGATCTCGGAAATTAAGAGACTTGGAACATTTTTTTTTTCAGATTCATTTAGAGGGGCAATGCTTTAGTCGAAATACTTGTGCAACCCCCCCCGTCACCCCCCCCCCCCCCTTTTTTTTGTTTTTTCGCAAGCACGCGAGGTGCTTGCACCTCGCGCAACACGCAAATACTAAACCACCCCATCACCCCCCACTTTTTTTTTAGTTTTTTTCACAAGCACGCGAGGTGCTTGCACCTCGCGCAACACGCAAATGCTAAACCCCCCCATCAACCCCCACCCCCATATTTTTTTTTTTCACAAGCACGCGAGGTGCTTGCACCTCGCGCAACACGCAAATACTAGTTATTATACTATATAAAGCTAAATTACCACTGACTGACTGACTGACTGACTGACTCACTCATTGACATAATTGTTCTCCCAGATGGTGGATGGGGAGGTGGGTATATTTTGACAGATTCGTAAACAAGTAACTCTCAAACCTACGGGAAAAGTGCCAAACCTCCCCTTTTCCCCCCCCTTCTCCCCCCCCCCCCTATCGTATCTCGGAAATTACGAGACCCGTATTTTTTTCTTTTTACGGATTCGTATAGAGGAGGCTCGGCAAAATAAAAAAAATTTTTCAAAGTCCCCCCCCCCGCCCCCCTTCTCCCCCCCTTTAGGCGGATCTCGGAATCTAAGAGACTTGTAACATTTTTTTTTTCAGATTCATTTAGAGAGGCAATGCTTTAGTCAAAATACTTCTGCAACCCCCCCCCCCATTACCCCCCCCACTTTTTTTTTTTTTTTTTTCACAACCACGCGAGGTGCTTGCACCTCGCGCAACACGCAAATACTAAACCCCCCCCATCGCCCCCCCATTTTTTTTTTTAATAAAAAGCACGCGAGGTGCTTGCACCTCGCGCAACACGCAAATACTTGATTTAGAGGGGCAATGCTTTAGTTTTTTTCACAAGCACGCGAGGTGCTTGCACCTCGCGCAACACGCAAATACTTGATTTACAGGGGCAATGCTTTAGTTTTTTTCACAAGCACGCGAGGTGCTTGCACCTCGCGCAACACGCAAATACTGAGCCCCCCCCATCACCCCCCCCACTTTTTTTTCACAAGCAAATACTAACCCCCCCCCCCATCTCCCCCCATCACCACCCCCTTTTTTTTTTTTCACAAGCACGCGAGGTGCTTGCACCTCGCGCAATACGCAAATACTTGATTTAGAGGGGCAATGCTTTAGTTTTTTTCACAAGCACGCGAGGTGCTTGCACCTCGCGCAACACGCAAATACTAGTTATACTATATAAAGCTAGATTACCACTGACTGACTCACTCACTCACTCACTCATTGACATAATTGTTCTCCCAGATGGTGGATGGGGAGGTGGGTATATTTTGACAGATTCGTAAACAAGTAACTCTCAAACCTACGGGAAAAGTGCCAAACCCCCCCTTTTCACCCCCCTTCTCCCCCCTCCCTATCGTATCTCGGAAACTACGAGACCCGTATTTTTTTTTTAAGGATTCGTATAGAAAGAGGCTCGGTAAAGTAAACACCATTTATCAAAGTCGCCCCCCCCCACCCCCCTTCTCACCCCCTTTAGGCGGATCTCGGAAATTAAGAGACTTGGAAGATTTTTTTTTTCAGATTCATTTAGAGGGGCAATGCTTTAGTCAAAATATTTCTGCAACCCCCCCTCCTCCCCATGACCCCCCCCCCCATTTTTTTTTTCACAAGCACGCGAGGTGCTTGCACCTCGCGCAACACGCAAATACTAGTGTTTCGTCCAACGTGAAATAGAACGCACCTTTTTGGTTGGCAACATTATTCTAATGTCTTTTACTTTTTTTTCACTTTGACAGATATCCGTTCTTTTGTAAAAACTAACCGCCTTGTTTGTTGAGATCGATTCATTGATTGAAATTAAATATCGTGTTCAATCGCCCGTTGTAACCGATAATTGGGTCGCGATTAACGATAAGTTGAAACTAGAATCCCGAATTGAGTGGAAACCTGGGATATTTTGGAACAATAACCCTGAATGTCGTCAGCCAGTCTGACACGCGAAATTTGCTGAGAGTGATAGTGAATAGGTGATAAATAGCTGCTCCAATCTGGTGCGAAGTTTGTACTGCATCCCAGCCCGGACCACACATTGAAGCTTGCGCCCTTTGTGACCGCCGTGACACCACTTTCACATCATTACACAATCATACACACTAACACATACCGCACGGACGTGATCAAAACAGATCCTCGCTTGGCGTCTACAGCTCAGGTAAGTCTAGGCTATAAGCTTAATTGTTGTACTGAAGCCTGAGAGGCGACATATTGTGTTAGTAAGCAACGGTCAAGCTCCACGTACCGTGGACAGTTCAGCATACCAGTTACCGTTGGCTGGCTTGGTACTGAACAAACTTACATTAAAATAAATCCACTAAGTAAATTGGAAGTTTTGAACATTGTTGAAAATAACTTAATAAGTTTGAATATAATGTCTCGTCAGCCGGGCTCTCAAAAGTTTGTACTGTAATTTGTAGTGCTAGTCCCTTATTATTGCACTGACAAGTAAGATTTATTTGTGAAATTAGGAATTATTGGGTTGTATTTTGGTACATAATTTGGTATATTTGTTGTAAAAGTTGATTGGTATATTTGTTGTTGAATTTGTTTAAAAGTTTATCCGAGTAATAATCACACATTTGTTAACATAGCCTAATATAACAAGACTTGAATTGTGTGTATTGTTTATTGCTTATAGTATTTATTGGATTGAGTTGTTAGAGATTGTCCGGCACAGTATTGTACATTCAATTGTTGTGTTTAGTTGGTGTTGGTCCAGCACAGTGTTAGCATACACAATAATCGAGTTCAGAGGTTTTGGGAGGTTGAGGAGCCCCCTCAGGTGGCCCGCTTGAATCCGGAACACGAAGAGTGCGAGTTGTTCTATCAGAACAACACCGGTCGACTCCGCTCCGGTCGGCTTGAGACCCGGCTGCCTTTTGTTGCGGTGCGACCACCTCTCGGCCAATCCAGACCTACGGCTGAGAAGAGATTGTTGGCAATGGAGCGCCGCATGGCCAGGGACCCGGTGCTGCGGCAAAAATATGTAGATTTTATGCGTGAGTATGCAGACTTGGGACACATGTCGGTGTCAGATTTGGATTGGCGCTCAGTAGAGCATTTCTTCTTGCCACATCACGCGGTCCTCAAGCCATCCACTGGTAAACTGCGCACAGTGTTTGATGGGTCTGCGCGGACTTCTTCCGGCGTCTCCTTGAATGATTGCCTGCATTCCGGCCCCAAATTGTTGAGGGATCTTTGTGACGTTATCACGTCTTTTCGTCGTCATCAAGTAGTCTTTGTGGCCGACATCAAAATGATGTTCCGGCAAACGGTTATTCACCGGGATGACAGACGTTATCAGTTGATCCTGTGGCGGGAACATCCCCAGGATCCCATGATTGTGTATGATCTCAACACGAATACGTACGGCCTTCGATCAAGCCCTTTTGTTGCTATTCGTTCGCTTTGGGAGCTTGCGGACCGGGAGCGTTTGAGGTTCCCTCGTGCGTCCGCCATTTTGAATACGGACCTGTACGTCGATGATGTCTGCACTGGAGCTCCTACGGTTGAGGAAGCTATCCTGTTGCGTGATGAGTTGGTCCAGATTCTGGCTTCCACTGGCTATGAGTTGCGTAAATGGGTGTCCAACTCGCCAGCGCTATTGGAAGGTGTGTTGGAGGATCATAAGCAGGATCCTGATTTGTTTGAATACGTTGACAACCCCGCCATGATGGCCGTCCTCGGCGTTCAGTACCGACCATTTCAAGACACCTTTACGTATGATGTCGACTTGGAGTCTCCTCATACTTGGACTAAGCGACTGGTGTTGTCTACTGTAGCAAGGACCTTTGACCCTAATGGTTGGATCTGCCCGGTATTGTTTTGGGCAAAATACTCCCTTCAGCGCCTTTGGACCGCTGAACTTGGTTAGGACGAGCCACTTCGGGAAACCCTGTTGGAAGACTGGCTCCAATTTGTATCCGCACTCCCTGCGGTGCTTCTTGTGCGTCTTCTAAACCACGTTGCGCACACTTTGGGTGGAACTGTTGACATTCGGGTTTCTTACGCCTGGACGGACAGTCAAATTGTTTTGTGTTGGTTGAAGACGTCCGTCCACTCTTTGGAGGTCTTTGTTGCGAACCGAGTGTCGCAGATTCAAGGTTCTGAAACGCCTTTGATTTGGAGGCACGTGCCTGGTGACCTGAACCCGGGCGACGTGGCCTCACGCGGGTGCATGGCCCCCCACTTGATTGCTCACCCCCTCTGGTGGGGACCGGACTGGCCGACTCGCCCCGAGGACGATTGGCCTCGAACGCCAGTCTTGATGTCGGATCCTTTGCCCGGACTTAAGGTGTTTGCTGTTGGGACGAAGGACCCTCCGTTTGATCCTGATTTTTTGTTGAATCGATACAGCTCCCTCGACAAATTGTTGTACGTTACCTCGTGAATCAGGCGTTTTGGCCATAATTCTAGGAATCCAGGGTACAAGCGCCTGTCACCAGTTCTCTCTCCTCAAGAGCGACAGGAGTCACTCCTCCTTTGGGTCCGCTCTGTGCAGACTGCACACTTTGAGAAGGAGATCGAGGTCTTGAAGTCTGGTAGGGTTAAGTTGTCGGGAGCTGTTAGTAAGCTGAATCCCTTCTTGGATAAGACGGGTCTTTTGCGTGTTGGAGGACGGTTGAGGCACTCTAACCTTCCTTATGGGGCCCGTCATCCCCTTTTGTTGCCCAAGGAGGGCCACATGGCACAATTGTTGGTGACTGATCGTTACGTTAAAAACTCGCATGCCGGTTGCAATGCCCTGTTGGCCATTCTGCAGCGAGAATTTTGGATTTTGTCGGCTCGTCGTACTATTCGTAGCATTGTCTTCCGTGGTATGCCGTGTTATCGGACTAAGGCCTCCACTATGCAGCCCCTAATGGGAGATTAGCCGGCTGATCGTGTCAATGAGGCGAGGCCCTTTGCTGGCGTCGGAACGGACTTTGCTGGTCCCTTTTCGTTGAAGACGTCCACACTTCGAAATAGTAAGATTGTTAAGGCTTATTTGTGCGTTTTTGTCTGCCTGTCAACCAAGGCAGTACACTTGGAGCTGGTAACCTCCCTCTCGACAGAGGCCTTTGTGGCGACTTTGGAAAGATTTGTGTCTCGCCGTGGGTTACCTTCTTTGGTTAGGTCTGATTGCGGTACGAACTACAAGGGTACAAGTAACTATTTGAAGGAGGTATACGCCTTCCTTAATGAGAGCCAGGTTGACATTGATAATAGTTTGGCCCGCCGAGGGTCACTTGGTTGTTTGACCCGCCAGCCTGCCCCCATTGGGGGGGTATTTTTGAGGCCGTGGTGAAAGCGGCAAAGGGACACTGGCGGAGATTGTTGGGAGACACCGTTCTCACCTTTGAGGAACTAGCTACGGTATTTTGCCGCATTGAAGCTGTGTTGAATTCGCGCCCATTGTGCCCGCTCTCTTCGGACCCGAATGACTTGGAGGCTCTAACCCCGGGCCATTTCTTGATTGGACAGCCACTTGTCGCCTTGCCGGAGTACCCCTTTGTTGATGTGAGCCAAAATCGGCTCTCGCGGTTTCAGTTGGTGCAACAGCTCGCTCAGAACTTTTGGAAGCGTTGGAGCTTAGAGTATTTGCACATCCTCCAGCAACGCGTCAAGTGGACGGATAAAACTCATCCGCCCAAGATCGGAGACCTCGTCCTGATTAAGGATGCCAACCTTCAGCCTTTGTATTGGCGCAGGGGGCGCATTCTCAATTTGGTGGCTGGCACCGACGGGGTCCCTCGTTTTTCTGAGGTTTTGGTGGACGGATCCATCATAAAGAGAGCGGTCGCAACTTTGTCAAGGCTTCCAATTGATTAGCGGACGGGTAGGCCCGTCCGGGGGGGTAGATGTTTCGTCCAACGTGAAATAGAACGCACCTTTTTGGTTGGCAACATTATTCTATTGTCTTTGACCTTTTTTCACTTTGACAGATATCCGTTCTTTTGTAAAAACTAACCGCCTTGTTTGTTGAGATCGATTCATTGATTGAAATTAAATATCGTGTTCAATCGCCCGTTGTAACCGATAATTGGGTCGCGATTAACGATAAGTTGAAACTAGAATCCCGAATTGAGTGGAAACCTGGGATATTTTGGAACAATAACGCCGAATGTCGTCAGCCAGTCTGATACGCGAAATTTGCTGAGAGTGATAGTGAATAGGTGATAAATAGCTGCTCCAATCTGGTGCGAAGTTTGTACTGCATCCCGGCCCGGACCACACATTGAAGCTTGCGCCCTTTGTGACCGCCGTGACACCACTTTCACATCATTACACAATCATACACACTAACACATACCGCACGGACGTGATCAAAACAGATCCTTGCTTGGCGTCTACAGCTCAGGTAAGTCTAGGCTATAAGCTTAATTGTTGTACTGAAGCCTGAGAGGCGACATATTGTGTTAGCAAGCAATGGTCAAGCTCCACGTACCGTGGACAGTTCAGCATACCAGTTACCGTTGGCTGGCTTGGTACTGAACAACTAGTTTAGATATAAAGTTGAAATGATTATAAAATTATTTTTAATTTCAAATTTTTATGTTAAGATGCCAGAATGTATTGTTAAAAGACAACCCGTTGTCTTTTTTAATGGGGAAGGATTGTAATGTACGTATGTATAATTATGCTGTTATTGATAAGTACGCCAGTGTGCTTAACCATTACTAAAGGGTTGTTTACTGTTCTTATCAATTAGAGTAACGATTTGTTTGAATCCTAAATGATGTTTATCTCAAATGATGTTATTGTGAGCTTGGAATATGTAGGGTCTTTAATGAGGATGAGATAATGTAATGATATATAAAGGGTCCTCTCTCCCATGAAAGCAGATTACTGTCTGATCTGTCGAAAGAGTATTATCTCGGTTCCGTCTGCGATATTGTTAACCACGTAAGAATAATAAATGTTCCGATTTGAAGTCTACGTTGACAATACACCCCCGACCCGGCGAACATTACACACCAACCTTTTCCTTGTTATACACAAAAACAAATTTATTAAATTTTTTGTTGACTAAAAAATTAGAACCAATAAAATTTGCAAAATTCTGTTTGCAATTTTTATTGACTTTATTGCATTCTAATTGTGACCGGAATTGTTTATTCGACGTTGATATTAATTTGTTTTATTACGTTTTGATTAAACTTAATTTTATTTTTGCATTCAACTAATTTAACTTTCTAAATCTAATTTAATTTGTTTTTGTTACGAATCTCATTCCTTTACTTTTCTAATAATATTTTATTATAACTAAATTTTATTAAAATGTTGCTATCATTGCTAAGTTGTGTTGTCGCAGTGAACTTTATATTATGCCAAATCTATTATCCTGGGCCACCAAGATACAGGCTGTGCCTAGTTTGGGGCCCACGGTTACTTCTATTGTTTTCAGTATATGTGCATACTCTATCTGTATCTCTTTTCTTCAATAACTTGTGTATGTCAATAAATAAATAAATAATAAAAAAAATGCATCTTACAGTGGCATCTATCGGTAGACATGTAAACTACGTGCTATAAAATTTGCCACTCTGCATGCATGTTCAGTTGCGACTAGAGTACAAGAACGTATATGTAGATGGCGCTTAAGCAAATTGTTTAACTAGTTGTTTGAACTTCAATCTCATAGCTAACCTTCATTCTAGAGTACCCTAATTATCCGTCGAAACGACGAGTATTTGGCAGTTGTCCCACCGCCATCCAGCGAGGAAACGATTAACTGTCGGCTTATTATTATTTTTGAGGGAGTCATTCGGGACCGGTGCGATGCCGTGGTTCCAAAAGCCACTTGGATTAATACATTCTTTTTAAGCGGTATTTTGGGACCACAAATAATATGTGTTTGTTTAAAAGAACAGTCAACGACAAAAGTTTACATTTAATGTATGACTATATCGGGCGGAGGAAAATCTCACAAATCAAATAATTATCAATTAGACTTATAAATATTGAAACTAACCAGGCGCGTAGCGTATTAGCCGTATCAATGATACGGGGCCCCCGGGCTACAGAGGCCCCTGACATGCATAAGCAAAAATTAATAAAATAGTACCCACAATATCACTTAATCTCGTGCTTTCCGCGAAAAAAACATATAACGTACCGCTGTCATACCTACCTATATACAAAATGCAAAAAAAGCAATCTCTTTTTCCCCGGGTTAAACGTGCGCCCATTTTAGCAATAGTATAAAATGCAGGGCAATTTTGAGTAACGATTCATCTAAAAAGTATAAAATTACCCTCAAAAAATTGGCCAAGTGCGAGTCGGACTCGCCCATGAAGGGTTCCGTAGTAACTATGATAAATATAATATACTTAATATATTTATTTGAAAAAAAAACCTTACAAATTTCTTAAAACTAGCTTATTTACAATTTTTACAACTACGCCAAATAACTTTGTTTTTCATAGTATTTGTATGAATTACAAAGTTATATTTGCGGTTTTATAAAATATACTGTATCTCAAAAACTGCTGACTCGATCTCGTTAAAACCAATTTTGGTTGAAAGGTTACATTAAGATCTACAACATATGGTTTTTTTAGATTTTTCATTTTATTATTATAGAAGTTAGAGGGGGGACACACATTTTACCACTTTGGAAGCGTATATCTTTTAAACGATTAACTTTATGAAAAAGTCATTTTAGAAACCTTAATGTCATTTTTAAAGACCTGTCTACAGATACCACAAACGTATAGGTTTCATGAAAAAAAAATCAGTTTCAGTTCCATGTATGGGGAGCCCCCTTTATTTTAAATATTTTTTAAATTTTCTCTTAAAATCGGAAAGCGGTTTACAGAATACATCTACCTACCAAGTTTTACATGTATAGTCCTAATAGTTTCGGAATAAAATGGCTGTGACATACGGACGGACGGACAGACAGACAGACGGACAGACATGTCGAAACTATAACGGTTCCGTTTTTTGCCATTCGGCTACGGAACCCTAAAAAGGTATGTCCTACTAGATGGTCTTCAAAGAACGACGCTTTATTAGCGATAAAGAATAGTAGATTATTAACCAAGGGGATAAAGCAATGTCGATTTAAATCGCGAGCGTAACCAAGGACTCGAGGTTTACTCCCAAGCGTAGCGAGGGTGTTGAAAACTTAAATCACGAGCGAAGCGAGGGATTTAAGACGAGTCCTGAGTGTAGCGAGGGATTTAAGTTCACCCAAGACCAAGACAGCTTTATCACCGAGGAAAATACTCTACTTATCGTACCATTTGCGAAAAAAATTAACACAATAATAATATGAGATAAGCATTTATTAAAAATAAATAAATTAAAATAAACTTAACGTTTATGTATTTGAAGAAAACAAAAACGAGGCAAATTCCTAGACTAATATTTTTTTGTCGGTTTTCGTAATTTTATTTAATAATCATAACTGCATAATAAATGCGTATTCCTTTTTCAAAAAGATGTATAATGCTTTATATACAAACCCAATGGTGTAAACACAGATGTAGTTCAGTATAAATTTCGGTAAGTATTCCAAATTTAAATCACATTCACATCCCCCTAGAGGATGAATGAAATTCAGTACAATTTTCTTTCCCTGTTTTTAACAGATTAAAAATGACTATTGTTATGTTCGCTTTTTGTGGCATAGAATATCACTTTTTTGAGCAAGTGGTACGAAAAAAACATTTATTAATCATGAAAACTTTGTACCAACTAAATTTTATTTCCACTAAAAAAGATGGGACATGAAGAATGTAAAAATATAATCAAGATTTTAGAGAGTTATGATTTCTCGGTGCTTGTCACATATTTTTCCTTACTATTTAAAATCAGGGGGCACGGCAGTGCCCCCGCCGAGTCGAGCGCGAAGCAAACACTGCCGTACCATCCTTTTCTGGAACCTTTTTGGCGTTTTTCATGACCCGATTTGACGACCTCTGGATAGGTTAAGAACGCTGAAATTTTGTTATTCAAGTATGTACTTGAATCACAAAATTTCATTGTTTTAAGGTATACAAAAGCAAAGTTGTGCTAATTCGACTAATAAACTAGTACTTCCCATAAACCTAGAGACCTGATATTTGGCACAGAGGTAGGTTTTAGTGCCTATATAAAGGGAAACTGTCAAAATTAAGATCATGGAAGATCTGGAGTACCTGATGACCCTGAGAAGAAACTGTAACAGACCAGCCAAACTATTAAAGTTATCGACATGCTGTGTTCACAAAATGTATTAAGAGTCGTTAGCCCTTAATTGAAATAAAAAATTGAAGCTCTGGAGTATCTGTTGAATAACACTAAGAGCTCAGTTGAACTATGGGAGATATGGAAATGCGCCTTGACGAAAGTTATACAGTGTGATGAGCCCCTTCTATTGACGTATATGAAAATGGAGTCTGATCTGGGGGCAAGGCAGTGCCCCCGCCAAGTCGAGATAAGAAAAAAACAATGTCTAATAAGAAAACCTAATAATGAAAAGTCTGGAGTGTATAACTAAGAAACTAATTAAGTAAAAAATTAGTTTTAAAAAAATTATGTGACTTGGCTGTTGACTAGGATGTGTCAAAATTTAAATGTGCATAAAGAATGTTCAACGGCCGGTCACATAAAATCTAACTATATTAATAAATAAATCGCGGTAAAGAATCTTAGACTTAGCTTGTCTTGGCTTAGAGTTCATTACTTTTTATAGAGAAACAAGTAGCTCCATCGAGACTTGGCTAGTTTTTTACAGGATGTTTTTGGTGGGATTATTGATCCTGGGTCTAAAGCTCTACAACATAAAAATAATGACTTGACAGAACGCTAGTATTTTCTTAAGTAATCTTTTGAATAGACTGAGCGCAATAAGAAATCAAAATTTGCGAACTACAAGCTAAAAATGTCCAGAGATTTAGCAAAATGTGGGGGGTAACCACTGTTTTTGGGTTTTTTAAAATAAAAGGCAAAAGGTGACGAAGCTTTTTTTTATGAGTTATCACAAGATGAAAGAATTTCAGTCCCGGAATCATATTTCAAAGTCAATGTATACTATTGCTGTTTAAATACATATATTAATTTCTCAAACTAAACAAAGATTTCAGAGCCTTTGTGAGCTGAGTAATATGTTCGAAATATTACAACCAAAGAAAGTCCTATCTTCTTCAAAAGAAGTGATAAAAAGCGCTTCCGGAAAACTGTCTGCTAAATACAGTATAGACATCTCAGTTAATCTTTATGAACAATTAATTGCTCTGAAAACATGCTTAAAATCTGAAATTAAAAAATACATTCCATTATAGAACTCATGGTATTTATTGTTGATAAAATTCAATAGCCTTGCAACCAGTTTTCCGGAGGTAATAACAGCATGCTTTCTATTCTTGACCCTACCAGTTACAACCACAACAGCTAAAAAAGTTTTTCAAAATTAAAACTGATTACTGTCACTATTGTCTTTAGAGGCAGACATTTTAGAAAAACTCAGCTATAGATAATTTAATAAATCAATATTCTGAAAAAAAAAAAGAAATGTGTATATTTAATTTGAAATGTTTTGCTAGCTTAATTTCTAGGAGGAAGCGATAACTTATAATTATATAATAGTATCAGATATAAAGGAAAATAATAATATTTATTATATGCTTAAGAAAAGCAATAAAGTCGTACTTGTGGGCGTGAGAAGTAGGGTATATACGCTAAACGTCGCCCCCCCCCCCCCCCCCCAATCTTCGGCCGTCTGTACGTTTTCAGCTTGCGTTCATTCAAAATGTAATTGACAATTTTGCTACCTGATTTACAACCTTAGTTAATACTCTATATGTACAAACCGTTACTATTCGATTACATCACTTGCTCTTCGCACACTGAACGTAAGTCGCAACTGCGCCGTTGAAGCGTCAAGTTTGCGTTAAAAGTAGTTTACTTGATGAGAATACCCATACTTCGGGAATTGATATTACTACGGTAACACATTTCTTTTTTTTTTTTGTGTTGAGCTTTATTATCACTAAAACGTTATTTTTACTATATTTTGAGATAGTTTTTTCAACGTTTTGCGTATTGTTTTAAGGGCAAAATAGGAGGCCGTCAATAGAGCGCCAGTTTTGATTTAAAACCCGATTCTCGGCCGTGGCCGACTTAAAGTAAATGCAGTCTGTTTTATAAATTCCAATTCTACCAATTCCATTGGTTTAACAAGAAAATTTGCAAAGCTTACAGGCAAATAAATCTATTTTACGTTTAATTGCCAAATACCGGCCGGGGTGATATTAGTTGAATCTCGAGAAATAAGGTACACGAAATAGGGGCCGACGTTAGAAATATTAAAGATCGTAATGTCGACCAGCCTCAAATTCGGTCGCCACTATACAGGCTGATTACTTTTGTATTTTTTCATTGATTGGGTGGGAAGGTAGTCATTTTTAATTTATTTATGTAACTTATTTTCTCAAAATTAAATATGTATTATGACAAGTATATTTTATTAATATTATTAAGAAATTAAGTTTTAATGTAGGTATTGACAATATTGAAAACATATTTATGGTAGCTAATTATGGTTTGGGAATTTGGGATATAAATGTAAATTGCTCTTTGGAACTTGCTATCTATGAAACCCTTGTTTATTAGCTTAAAAATATAAATGGTTGGTCGTGAATCTATGAAGTTTACTTACTTTCATTGATTCATTAACCTGCACGTGACAAAAAGCTCGTTCGTTTTCACTTAATGCTTTTAATTTAAGGTACTACAATGAAAGAGCAGGTAGATGCAAGGCCTTCGCGAAAGCAAACAAAACTATGCAGTTACGATCGCAATAAAATAAAAGAAGCTCTTGAGGCAATAGGTAATGTGATGGCCATTCGTGCATTAAACTATTTGGCGTCCCACGAACAAGTAAACAACGTTACAATTATTTTATTTTATTGTGATGTTTTACTTTGTTATAATTTTAGTACCTAACATTTTTGAGGGGAAAAATATATTTTAGTAATAAACAAATACAATTACAAATGTAATATTAGATAATATTAGATAGAGAATACTTAGTGTGATATTAGACTCCTGCCAAAATAAATCATATTAATAATATTTGTCACTGTTTTAATTTAAAACATCCTATACCCGGCCGACATTTGGGAAAAACGCGACCGACCATGGGCCGTGAATGGCCGACTTTAGGGTTTTTTCGTTCTCGACTCATCTAAACCTTAATACTTTTTTATTTTAATAGAAATGTCAACCTTATGCCTATAAACATGAAATAGATATATGAAACTATCCAAAACCGCATCAGAAGCTATCCTTCGTTGCAAACTGATGGCGCCAGAGCGAACCCCAGTCAGAAAATCCGTTAGGGGGCCGACATTTGGCGTATTTACCCTACTATCTCTTTCGCACATCGGTATTCGGTTTTTTTTACAATGTCTGGTTTCTGTACAATCTATAATATCCCTTTTCAAGATCCACTGGTTCTAATAATGACAATGCCCAAGGAGTGCTCCTATTTGCGATACCTTTGAAGAAAACGTATGACAAAAAGGGTGTAATAAGTTTATTGTGAGTCATTTTGTTTAAAAGGTAAGTGCAATTATTTATTAAGCGTATTATTTCTAATGACACAAATATTTTGTTAATTAGTTTTAGTTTAAACTGAAAAATACTATTTTTCAAATAACATAAAATATTTTATATCTTAAATATATTTTACATAGGTATTTAGGTTTAATATTTTTTTTATTTATAACAGTAACTAAAGACCCTAAATAAGTAAGAAGTACTTAAAGACCCCAGGTTATAGCTACAGGGAAACACAAATATTCATTAAATTCAAGGTGGCGTTCGGTCCCTACCGCCGCTGGTCCCGGTACCGAATGGCTCCCTACTCGTTAAAAAGTAGCAGCGATATTACTTCGCAATGCCAGTAGATTCTATGAAGGTTTTTTTTTATCTAGGGTTCCGTACTTGGCTTACCTCTATCGCCAAAATTGCTGGGTCCATACAAAGACTTCATAAGCCACATTTGGGTAAAATCGGAATTTTTCCCCGGACACCGTAAAAATATATTATTTTTAAATTGAAACAAAAACAACGATGTTAGCTATGTTTTTTATTTACTGACCATATTGAGTTTAAGATTTTTTTTAATAATAATATCTGTCTGTAAGTATATTTAAGCAACGTAAAAAAAAACAATCAGATGAAACACAATAGGAAAATAATAGAGGTCGTGCTTTTTCGTACCCGTAAGACCAATATGTGCCCGAGTTTTACCCAGAATATTATTGCTAAAATCCCCCGGACGCCCCCGGACGCTCTCCAAACTAGGACAAATCCGGGGAAACTCGGACGGATGGCAGCCTTACTGACATCTATATAAATTATTATAAATATAAATCAATGTTTGTATGTTTGTCCTCTACGCGCACTAAAACAACGATCAGACTGTGATGAAACTTTCGTAGGTTGTAGGTACTGGGGACGCGCCACAGAGTTACTGGACAGAAAAAAATCCATTGAAATAAACTCTTTGTGGCATTTTAATGCATGTATTTAAACGGAGCCGTGGTTGCGGATGTCATTTCCACTGCCCCGGACTTACCTCATCAGGCTTCATCCCGATTGTAAGTAGCAAGGAGAGCGTCATTATACCTACTCTATATGTCTAATAGAGACGTGCCTGGAACGGTACGCGCCGGCTTCGGCATCTTGAGGTTTGATTTCTGATGGTGACGCGAGTCTCAGAATCCATTTTGTATTGTAAAGGGCATTTGCCTGTAGCTTTAATTGTAATATTTAAAGCCACTAGTCAGGGCTTTAAAAAATCTTAACAAACTAAGCGACTACACGCTAAGGAACCTCAGCTTAGGGCGTCACTGGAACAGGGCAGCTAGAGATGGGCTGAATCAGGCAAGGTATCGAATCCCTTGTACCCTGGACACTTTTTATCTTCTCTTACCCCTATGGTTTCATCGGATTTCGACGACGGGTAATAATGATTAAAGCGCCTAGTCTTATTTTTATAGCAGCAGAACTTAGTAATACAAAATAAATTAAGTTATGCACAGGCGCTTAATCACAAATTGCTCAACTAATACAAAACTAGGAATTAAAACCTTCTAAATAAACATAGTCAGGAATTAAAACAATGTCAAATTATCCAGATTAAAAATATTAATATCAAAGTAAAAAAAAAAATTAAAATGAGGTTAAAGATTCCAGTGTGAAATTACATATAAACCAGTCATTATCATTATATGTGTCAGTGCTTTTTAACCCAAATATAGCCCTGATGCACTTTTTCTGGGCTTTATTAAATATTACTTGAGTTTCCCCAGAATATAACACCATATCTTAAGATTGAACCAGCCATACCATGGTATGCTGTAACAATAGCATCAGTTCCTATTACTGACGCTAGTTTATATAAAGCATAAGCCGATTTACTGAGCCTCTTCGCCAAGTATATCTATCGTATGCGCTTTCCAGTCTAGTCGTTGATTTATCGTCAAGCCTAGGAATTTAGCCGTGCTTACTTGATTAATAATTTTATCGTCGTACTGAATTGTCAACCTGTGATATTTCTACATACTGCTTGCGGTTGTTTAAATAGGACTGTATAAAATGTAAGATTTTTCTTCTAATTCCATAGGCTTCTTACTTAAGTATTAAGTAGAATATTGAGATCTACGTAGTCAAAGGCTTGAGTCATGTCACAGTAGATTGAACATACTGGTATATTGTCATCAACATTTGCTATTACTTTATTAAGAAAACTTTGCTTTTTCTAAAGCCTTTTTGTTCTTCAGTTAAAATGTCACGTGTTACTAGATAGTTATGAATTTGTTCATACATAAATTTTTCAAAAACCTTTGAGAATATAGGCAAGTGCAATAGGTCTATACTGCCCCCATTGTCATAATTACAGTAAGTCAAAAAAATAAAATGTTGGGAAATCGCACTTTTGTTTTAAAATGTTTAAATTGGTGTATCTTGATAATTATAGCAGATAGCATAAATATTTAAACGTATAACAAAAGATACATGTTTGTAGATTAGTCTTCAATATAATTTATTTGTTAAATATTGATGGTTTTTTTTTAATCTAATGAATTGTATCTATAATTACCACTTCTATCAGCCCAACTAACACTTTCTTTAGCGTATTTACAGTAAGTCGGTAAGATACTGTAATTACATTGTTACAGTAAGTATATCTGCTCACTCACTTACTTGATATACATCAAGTAAGTGGCTTACGGATTGGTTTTATTATTTGTTAATTACACAAGTTATAAATAGAGTAACTATACTTACTGTGAAAATGAGTAGCTAAAACGCCATATTTAAATAATGTCAATCTACCGGAACATTAGTTTAGTTACTGTAAATATGATAGTGAAAATACGAAATAAAACATAATTTTAATACAGTAAGTCTACTTACTGTTATTATTATAATGAACGATTGAGTCTTCTCAACATTTACTATGATTGTGCTTATCGTAACTGTGTTAATAATTTAGATATAAAAATAAATAAAAAAAATCTTTATAGGGTTTGATTTAAGGATCACAGTAATGTAAAAAACATCATAACACCAGTAACACGACTTACTGTAATTATGACAACTTATACGTTTTATCGCTTTCGCCTTTCTTGTATAAAGGCTTTACTACGGCAGTTTTTAGTTTAGTCGGATATATGCCACGCGTAATGCTTAAATTAACTATATAACTCAAAGGGCTACTAATGCTATCTGCCACATATTTTATCGATTCTGTCGATATATTGTCATATCCTACACTCTTAGTATTTTTTAAGGATTTAATAATTTGTTTTATATCGTCCGCGTGGCAAGGTGCTATAAACATTGAGTTATTAGATTTCAGTATGTTTGAAGTAATTTGTTGTCCAGTATTATAAGCAGGTTTAATATTGTCAATGAAATAATCGTTAAAAGTATTAGCTATGTCGTGTGGATGTTTTATTATTTTATGTCCCATTTTTATGCCCACAATTGTATTCTTAGGTAACTTTGGTTTTGACTGATTTATGATATCCCATGTCGCTTTTGATTCGTTTAATGATGATTTTATTTTATTAATATTTTGAGCACGTTGTGTACTTACACATATTCCTATACATATAAGCAGATAGTTAAACTTTTAACTATCTGCTTATATGTATAGAAATATGTTTTAAGTTTTATTTTGTTTGCTTCACTTTGGTTGAGCCGGTAACGCTATAAAAGTGCTCGTTTCTGTTTACTACAAGTTCTAATTCCACGAGATATCCATCGAGGTCTTTGGTGCAATCTTATTTAGATTTTTCTTAATGGGAAGCACAAACGATAGAACATGGAAAATGTTTCCAAAAATGTAAGCATTATCCGGATCATCGCAAAGATATATATCGGAAAAAAAATGTTTTCTAGACATTCTTTAAATTTCTTCATATTGTCTAAGCCAGTCTCGTCGTGTTACATACCAATGATCTATTAGGAAAGTTTTTTTTAATATTACACTTTAAGATTTGACTTGTATTGTCTGACAACGCCCATTCGATTACATCAGCTTTACATGTATTTCCAAGATTTTGCGCAAAGTTGTCAATGCATGAGTTACTTTTTAATCTAGTGGGTTGTTTAATTTCCCACTTTAAATTATAATTAAGTAGAAGACATTCCAAGGCTAAAGATATATTGGTAAGTTTTAATGTGTCTATATTGAAATCACCACATATTATAATATTTCGGTTTTGTTTCTTTGTAACTAATCGTAATAATTTTTCAAAGCGATCAAAAAATGAGGTTAAATATTTGTTTTTGAGATTCTATAAATACATACACGGTGCGCGAAACTTTTACGTTTAATTTTCTGTTAAAAAGTTTTTATTTCCTTCTTTTTAGTTGGCCGGTTTGTAATTTACCTAGATACAATTTATTTTAATTTGCCTAAATGCCAACTACTTATAGCCTTTTACAAAATATTGCTTTTCCAGAGGCAGGGCCGTTAATTATTGAGGAGTTCTCCAGGTAGGTACTTCACCATCAGCTTCACTTCACATATGCATTGTGACGAGCATATTTTGCTTAGCATATAACCATATTCAAGTAATCGAATCGGAACCCATGAAATACTTATTATTGAGAAGTTCCGGTGGCCACCTGTGGTCTTTATCATCAGTTCCACTTCACCAAATGGTGCTTTTCGAAAGCAACTCCATCTTCGAATACATCATCACTTACCATCTGGTGAGATGGTGGTCAAACGCGAACCTATTATCAATAAAAAAAGTGCACAAGTTATTATAAAAAATACTCAAATCGCTGTAGGTGTGCCTATAATATTTGAAGAGTTCCCTGTCCCTTTCAAGCAAAAAAGAATTCTCCAAATCGGTTCAGCCATCTTCGAGTAATCGCTGAAAATACATACAAAAAAAAGCCTACATAAAAAAAAAATACGCGACGAATAGAGAACCTCCTCCTTAGAAGCAGATGTTTGTCCTCTAACATTTTAGTTTCCTGATAGCTGTATAGCTAGGGGTCGAATTGGATTACTTCTTGGTAAGTGTGCTTCATCTTCGACCACATTATCGCTTAACATCAGGTGAGATTGTGATCAAACGCAAGCCAATCAATAAAAAAGACATCGTAAAACGCCGAAAACGTAAAATTTAAGTAAGTTTCTTTCTTCACACCCGCGAAGTTCATTGCTCCTCAATTAAGAAACCTAAAATACCGTCATGCTTGCGCCGCAAAATGTAACCTAGAACTTCTCATTGTTCTCCTCGGCACTTAAAGATAATAACAGACTATATGCCAGCGGTTTGTTACACGATTTAATTACCTATTATGTGAAAAACTATGAAGGTTAAAGCCCTCATAATGAGTTTCCGAGTGTGAAACAGGTTAATTAGCGGATATATTCGCGTTCGGCCGCGACGACGTAGTGTTTTGGTCAGGACTCGTCAAGTACCGTTGTATTAAAGTGGGACACGCGACTCAATGCCATTGCCGTCGTGAAAGAATTATGTGGACAATCTTAAATCTATTCTACGATGTTTTGATTCTCTATTAGACCGTTGGGTTTTTTGTTATGTATGTTAGCATCATTATCCTAGCCTTTACCGAAATATATTGGTGTCGGGTATTATGCTAAGTTCTGATGTTTGTCGAACAGGAAATGTCGAAGCGTTTTTAGGCATGTGAACGTAGTAGAAGACCTTGTAAGGTAGGTAACGTGCGTAAAAATGTTGCGAAACTTAAATAACAGCAACCAATGTTTTAAATAGAATCCGAATATTTTAAATAACTCTAAAGGTTTCTTTATCGTGAAATGTTATTTAAGTTATAAAAGAAATGGCTCGTTTTACTACATACGTTCAAGTTGTGGTTAAGTTTTTATGAAAATGCCAATATTTTAACATTATAAGTAGGCAGAGAAAATGTATTTCTACAGATATTTTACAACACTTGCATGTACAGCCACTGGCGCTAGATGGACAAAATAAGAAACTTGATCTTGATTTAAAACTCGTGTATTAAAATGCGGTAAGAATTTAACTGCAGTGAGTTTTGGTTACAGGCATTTGTTATTAACACGTAAAAGAAAAGATACATACACAAACAATTTTTTTACAGGATTATTATTTATTTGCTATTACGAAGATATTTTAGCGCAGCGTGTGACTTAATCGCAAGCCGCGCCTAACAAATTACGATGAGCGTACGAGGCACAACCGTTATAATCGAAAAAGCGAAGACCATCTCAAAATGAGTTTGTTTCTACAAATCCACTTAATAACAGCCCACGTACGAAGTGGGTTAAGTCAAAACGTCCTTGAGAATGACGCAAGGGTGTACAGTTAGAGCAATGAAGGAGTGCCTAGCAGAGGCGGGCGCGGGAGTCACACCGTGGCTCGTGAGTCATTGTTGCATGATTGCATCGCATGACGTTAACGCTTTAACGGGAGCTTTCCATCTCCGCGGTCCGGCACAGGATAACGGGATCATTCCCTTCGATTTCAGTTACGAACACCTTTCGTTTTCGAGTGTTGTGTCGCGGCCGACCTCCGCTGCCTTGCGTCACCTTGCCCGTGTAATCGGGTTTTAGAAAATGAAATTCAGTTCACTCGTGTCCTTCTTTATATGGCTAAGTTATGTTCTTTTAGCCTTTGTCCCGTTTGTGGTTGATGCTGTCGTCGCCGCAGGCGTGAAGATGTTTACGTCACCGCCAATCCTTCATGTCTTCAAGAGCTCGGTGAGACACGACGTATGAATAAATAATTTCGCTTGTCGTGTATTTTTTTGGCTTACCAACATGGTATTGCCAAATAATTGAAGATGACATGCCATCTTTTGAATGCCACTGACTGTACACAATGGACAAATCCGGGATTCATATTTATTAAAAAGTTAAAAATAAAACAACTTGTAGTACCCAGTACCAAGACCTACCTTTTTATTTATAAGGTGGAGGAACTTTTGCATATCATTGTGGACTAGCTGAGATCACCCTTTTAAAATATTTAATTCAGCCTCTTATGTGTCGCCTTCTTTATAAATATTCACATGAGCAGAAAATATTAAACCGGAACACAAGCCATCTTGCCTGATAACCAGTATCTTCATCTTTGTATCCTGACAACATTTTGGTCGTGTCCGCAGAGATTGTGGTATCACCTCCGATTCGATATCTGCGGGTTTTCCTCTGAATTTTGAAATCAGTATTATATTCATAGATTATTGTATTAGATAATTTATACACACATGCACGTAACTAAAAGTGTGATGAGTTTGAACGTTGATGGAGGGAGAGTTGAAAGAATGCTATAGAAAAGGAGGATGGATTGAGTGAGGAATGATATGAAAGAAAAAGAAGTGATGCTGGGACGTCCCCAAGCAACTAGGAAAATAGCAAGAAGATGATGATATTATATTATTTATAATGCTGAAAGCAATAACGCATTGTAAGTAAACTGAAAATGGATTGCATTGGACCGATTCATCTTTTGATCATCTCATGCTAATATAGGTACCTACTTCATCCATCATGACATCTTTCTATTCTAGATAGGGAACCAAAATTAAAATAAATTAGAATAAATAAATATAACTGGAATGAATACTGCACTTGGAAATGTACATTTTCTACAATCATATTCAGGAGCAACATGGGATAGCAATTTAAAAGAATTCTAAAATTCTAAACAGTATATTTATAAATTATTGATTTCATAATTAATACATTTCATTGACACGACCGGACGCAGGCTGTCGAATTACTAAATATAGACAGTAGGTAGGCATTTGGTAAAACGCGCCATCTTCAAACTCACGTGTTAATGACCTTTAACGAGATTTTTCTGTTTCTTTTACATTGGCATTCTATCACGTTATCCTAACTACCTATAATGTATAGGTGTATATCATGCGAAATGAGAAATGATTTTTATATAGGTACCAAATTAGATATTAAATAGCACTTTTACACGTATTTTTTTGTAATTTTAAACTAGATGAGGCCAACGCTGCTTTACATGATACGCCTGAGGTGAATCTTTGCGTTTAGATTTTGTTACCACGATAGCCAGCTTTGGTGATAATTGATGACATCATTTTAAATGTATATTTATATCACAATCCCGACTTCAAAAAAAGAGATGGTCCTCAGCTCGTCCGATTTTCTTTTGTTTTTGTTAACACAGCACTGAGATAGCCCTGTAGTTACAAACACGATTTATAAGTTACAGGATGTGGGTTCGAACCCAGTAGGCACTTTATGTATAACTATTTAAATCATTACTCAAAAAAAGCATCTTGATAAAACCAGTATGTCTTTGGATAAAAAATCCGAAGACACCCGAATTCCACAAACCCGCACTCGACCTGCATGGAGGATGAGGGCCCATTCCCTCTCATATACATAAAGGGCGCCTGTGTACCTGTGTAGGAATATTATAGGCTGGGTATGTTGTATTATAATTATGTTTTTTTAATCGATATTTATGCTAATTATTGGACACTGATTAATATAATTTCATTTTTCTTTGGCTGAGTTTGTACCTATTAAATTTTTAAATAAATGTCTTTAAACCTAAGAGTTCCATGATAATATATATTATATATAGATATTATTTCTCATAAGAACATTATGGTTCACTTAAAATGAGATACAAAGTATTGATATATTTGAATATGAATTATTAAGTAGCGCTCTCTTTTGGAATGTTGGAGGCGTTATGTTACATTGTTCGGACATGTTTCTTAAGTTTATTTTTGAAGATATTGACACTATTGATTCGTTTCAAATCCTCCGGCAGACCATTATACAGCCGTACTCCCTCAATTTTTCCGTAATTAGTCCGTGCACGTGAGGTCATTAGCTATAAATTGTTTATACTTCGTGTGTTGTATGTCACTACTTTTTGTGTAGTTTTATGTTTGATTGTAATGAATTGGTGGTGATATTTTTAATGAGGACGCAAGTGTTTTAGTGTAATCTCTTCAATAAATAAATAATAACAAATAACACCTGTTTGTTATGTACACGGGTTGATAGCACAACATCACACCGATACATTTTAAGGGGTAAGTAGACAGGTAGGTACAATTCATCCTAGTACACAAGTTATGTTTAAGTGTCATACTTTTATATTTACGGCGAATATGTTTTTTACCGACTTCAAAAAGCATCAAAAGCCTAAGGCTAAGGTGAATTGTGATCGGGAGGTCACGGGTTCGAACCCCACTCATTGCAATATTGCCGAGAACCTACTCCATGCACAAACAACAACAACAACAAGCAACAAGATTGCTAGTAATGTGAATTCTACCGAAACTGCCAGTTTTCTTTTTAAGCAAAAAAAGCTATGTTCGGTTGTATATATATATTTTTTATGTATGTACACCGATTTCTTTGCCAATTGGGGACCGCTTTTCAAAATTATTCTTTTGGTCCTAAGCCTATGTTTCTATAAGGTGGTCGTGGTCTCATTGTCACCAAGTTAAAATCTGCTGATGGGATCCCGGGAAAGTCGTGGGAAACCCTCAAGTTTTATAGGCACACACATTGTTTTTCATACACCTTTTAATCCGATTCTGGTATTTTTATCCGGTAATAATTTTCTCATGTTGCTGAGCTTATTATGGAAGGTATAAGTCGGGATCTGATTATGGAATCTAAGGAACATCAAGGGAAACCCTCAGTTTTAAGGGCACTTACAACATTTTACATATACAATCTAAAGCAATTCAGATATTTGTGTGTGATAGTCATTATCTTGTGGTGCTGAACTGATGATGGAAGTCGCAACACATAAAAGTTTCTAAAAGAGTTATCTCAAAAAGTTTGTATATGATTTAGATGGAATTTTCACTGTTTGTAGGGTAACTTTAAGTGTTTAATTTATTAGAATTTGATAAACGTGGTTGTGGTTTTTAAGTTTTGTTTGTTTTCACCATTCCATGACTTAAAAACGCGCCGTATTTAGGGTTAATAGAATACGCATAAGATAATTCACGAATAACAGTGTTATCTAATTACGCTAAAAATTGAATAAAAAAAATCGTATTAACAAGGGATCAAACCTTGATTACCTTGAGCATGCCCCGGGATGGTGGGGATTAATACCATCAAACTATTCATTGGCTTGGCACCGATTTCAACCAGGTAAGTAGGTACCACCCAGCCCTTATTATAAACGACATTAGACATCTAATAATTACGCTTTTTAATGCAGTCTTGTTTTTCTATGTTCAAAACATACATAAAAAAATCGTGGCCGGTTCGATTTTTATAAAAAATAAAATTTATTTTTCTAATAATGTAAAAATAACTCCAACTTATCACAAATGTATTTAGCAATATATGAAACGTATATTTTTATCATAAGTAATTATCGCGAAAAGTTTAGTAAATTCTGTCACATAATAGTTTTGTTTCTTTTATAGATTTAATATAATAATAGCGGTCCCTTGAAAATCTACTATGTTTACAGAAATATGGGTAATTTCTATATGATACCTACAGTGTGGCATTGGCAGTGCCCCAGGGGCAATCCGAGTATACAATCGCTCTAGGTGAGCATCGTGGTTGGGATATTTATTTAAATATTAGATATAAACCGTCGAAAATATTGCTTATGCGGTATTGCAGTCCCAATCTGTTGCAGAATCAAACTGAAATACCGCATGACCGATATTTTCATTAAAGCCTATTTTGTGAAGTCAATTCAGTAGAAATTACTTTACTGAAATTTACATTACTGAAATAAAAATATAGTTAAATTGCTAGCTATGCGGTATTGCACTATTAACTGTCAACTGGCGAGTGTAAAACTCGCGAGTGGACGCGAGTTGGCAACTTTCGAATTATTTGACAGGCCCGTTGGTATAGTGGTCAGTGGCCCTGACTGCTATGCGCAAGGTCGTGGGTTCGATTCCCACCTAGGACAAATGTTTGTGTGATGAGCACGGTCATTTGTTCTTTGTCTGGGTGTAATTTATCTATAATATGTATGTATTTAGAAATATATATGTATGTTTATCAGTTGTCTAGTACCCATACCACAAGCTCTGCTTAGTTTGGGACTAGATGGCGTTGTGTGAAAAGTTGTGGAATATGTTATTTATTATATTATATACTAGCTTTTGCCCGCAACTTCGTTCGCGTGGGAGGTTTTTCCCAAGTAAATCCCAATATCATGGAAATTCCGGGATAAAAATATCCTGTGTCCGTTTCCTGGTTCTAAGCTACCTCCCTACCAATTTTCAGCTAAATCGGTTCAGCCGTTCTTGAGTTATAAATAGTGTAACTAACACGACTTTCTTTTAGATATATAGATTTGTGTGTTTATTTTTTGTTTACGTGTAAATGTATCTCTATATGGACTTTGGTTTGAAAATAAAGTATTTTATATATGGTAATCGGACGCTGAAGAAGCTTGCGCTCGAACGCCCCGCCTTTTTATACCTTCGGCCGTGAGACGCGTCGAGCGCGGCGACCGATTCTCAAAAATAATCCTTATAGCATGATTCAGTATTCACGTGCGATGTCGTATTATTAGCGTATTTCATGTATAACTTTGGTGTTTCTGTACCGATTGATGTGATTCTTTTTTATGGAATAGTTAATAATGTTTACTTTTTCAATTAGGGCTGATTGAGAGTGTTATAAACGTAAGAGTAAACAAATATTATAATCAGAAAGCTTCGAACTGCTAAGCTATCGGGAGTTACACGTGTTATTGTGAGTCTACCATAAAATATAGACATATGCTGTCGTGGGATATTTTTTATATAATTTTAAGGAGAACATTTCCGACATGAAATGATTTTTGTGTAGCTTTAACCATTAAGGTTACTCGCGACGGAAGCTTAAAAAATGGAGTAACTTCTCCCGTTTTCCCAACATTTCCCTTCACTGCTCTGCTCCTATTGATTGTAGTGTGATGAAAAGTATACTATAACCAGCTCAGAAGTATGAAAAATAATTGTACCAAGTTTCGTTAAAATCCGTCGAGTAGTTTTTGTTTCTATAACGGTTATACAGACAGACAGACAGACAGACAGACAGATAATAATTTTACTGATTGCATTTTTGGCATCAGTATCGATCCCTAATCACCCCCTGATAGTTATTTTGGAAATATATTTCATGTACAGAATTGACCTCTCTACAGATTTATTATAAGTATATATTAACGACGATATGTATTTTAACATAGTGTACATATTATGCTAACATAGTATATAAGTTTATGTTGTTACTAACCAGTATGGATCACAAAAATCTGATAAATAAATTAAATAAAAGATATTGCAGGAGAGACGCCTTATATAGGCCTCCAATATAACTGGAGAAATGTGGCTATATACCAGTGCCAAACTCTACAAGACGAACAGGCGTGGTTATATGCTATGATACTTGTGAAAATGACATTAATACCTGCCTGTATATAAATTATGGCGTTATAATTCAACCTAACTTCTAGTTACCACATTTAGTTATCTAGATAATTAAAATTCCTCAAATCTATACCGAATACAAAGTAGTCACTCATAGCTTTAACCCATAAAGCCTCATTGTCACGCAACTCGTCAATTTGCGCCCGCGCTTCTGCGCTGCGCCATTTTCCAAATGCGTTTGCGAAAATATTCCGGGAGTGAAGGAGATAGAGATAAGTGTGACTGTATGTGTAAGAGCGAGAACAAACGCAGTGCTAGGCTGCGGCGGAGGTCAGGGAACCACAAGTAGGTCGACTTCATCCTTCCTTAACCGCGTCTCGAGCGCGTTGTCGCTGAACTTGAACGCGTTCGTAGTAAAAACCCGGTTTTTGAGATATAGAATATAGATGTGACTAATTTGCACTACCTATATAATATTTTTTTTATTTTAATACCTTTGTATCTGTTACCATGTCTGCTAAAAGAAGCTGCTTAAGTCATTATTGTTGGTGTTATCCAGTACTTCAGTTTGGGCACCATGGGGTTTCATACCATATAAGCTACGATCAAGACTATTGAACCAACTTTCAATACAAAAAAAATGTTTTCATTTAGCTCCACGTATATTTGTTTTCTACTTAGAATCTTGTGACTTATTACTTGCATGTTGAAAATTTGATTGTTTGTCTTCACATAATTTGCTTTCATCTTATCTCTATTTTATTCGTGTCATGTATTGTAATAAAAACTTTGGATTCAAGCCTCGATGGATGACGCAACTGCCAAAATGGTCAACAGCGGTCATTTCACTTTGGCCAACTTACGTGAGAGCCCGCTCTATCGGCTATCTCCTTTCACCGACAGGGAGTGCTATAGGAGTGACAGGGATAGATTGCCGGCTATCTTTAAAATATTCCCTTATGTATAGATGTGTACGTGATTATACCTACTGGGCCTCTCAAAACTTGAATCTTTCTATGTAATAATGTGAGCTCAAAAATGTTCGCATACTATTTATTTTAGCAATATTCCTTGCGTGGGTAGCGTACATGGGTTGCAGGAGGCTTAACTCCATTAATTTTTGTTATCTATAGACGACATGGCTCTGTCGCTAGTTTATCATTAGTACTAGATATTCTGATTGCAATTATTCCAGATTGACGGGAATCTATACCTACTAATATTAGGCCGTGCGCGCACTGCGTTGCGTTTTGGAAACGCAAAATCTGTGAAGTATGGAGTGTCATAGAAGTGCGCGCACTGCGGTGGAATAAACGCATGCGGTAGAGTCACCGGTGGCCCCGGTCATTCTACCGGTGCGGTAGAACTACCGCAATCTCAGGTGCGCGCACTGCGGCGAAAAAAACGCACCTTTTGTCTGACAATGTTGCCATACATACAGATTTCTTCGTATTTATACATATTTTCGATGTGTGATTCAGATTAACACTCGATACAGATTTTTATACAAACTGTATTGATAAAATTAACTGTTACAACTAAAGACAGAACTTGGCAAAATAAATTACCTAGATACCGCATTTATATTCTAAATTCTTTATAGTTATTTTTAATTTTTTAAAGACATCATTAATTTGCTGTGCTCAGGAAATCCGTCAAAGATTGTTGTGTGCTATCCAAGGCTCTCGCATTTGTAGTGTCACACATACGTAAAATACGTAAATAATTAATATCATAGGTAAAAACTTTTATTTAATTTAATATTGATCTATAAACCCAGAGTGATGCAAAAATTGTCATTCTGGCTAATGGAGCTAGCTAAATTACAAACTAACTTACTAAGTTTTCGTAAGATATATACGTTCTTTTCCAAAAAATTTTTCTCATGGAAAAACCGGCCTTATCTAGTTTACATTTACGAAAAATACCTATATACTAGCGGCCTGGACTGGCTTTGCACGGGGTCCTTAACAATTGTTTTCTTCGACAGTGATAGTACGTCATTACAAAAAGTGCGTTTAGCTATCATTTAATTTAAAATATATACATAAAAAAGTTTAATCTTGAATCAGACTTGTGCCAGCCGTTTCGCTGCAATGAATTTCTTGGCTGCGTAATTTTAAATCTGTGATAACTTCTAAACATTTAAATGAAAAAAGTAAAGGGCAATTTTTGATCTACATTAAATGACCAAGGTAAATAATATTATTTACCTTGGTCAAGTATAAGTATATACTTATTTGGACTAAGATTAGTATTTATTAGGAGAAATTTTACCTTTTGCAAATAGAGTAATATTTTAAACTAGCTTTTGCCCGCGACTTCGTCCGCGTGGAATAGTTACTTTGGGCTAACGTTAAATTTAACCCCGATTTTGAAGCATTCTTCATTGGTGCTCCGCTCCTATTGGCCTTAGCGTAATGATACAATATAGCTGTGCCCGCGACTCCGTCAGCGTAAGTTAATGTATTGGTAATATTGTTTAGATCACGTTCACATGAGGCTTAAGTACCTAGAGAACGCTTCGACCGCGAGACGCGTCGAGCGCGGCGACCGATTCTCAAAAATAATCCTTATAGCATGATTCAGTATTCACGCGCGATGGCTTATTATTATAAGCGTATTTCATGTATAACTTTGGTGTTTCTATACCGATTTATATGATTCTTTTTACGGTTTCGTAGCCGAATGGCAAAAAACGGAATCTTTATATTTTCGACATGTCTGTCCGTCTGTCTGTCTGTCTGTCTGTCTGTCCGTCCGTCCATCTGTCACAGCAATTTTATTCCGAAACTATTAGGACTATTCATGTGAAACTTGATAGGTAGATGTATTCTGTGAACCGCTTTCCGATTTTGAGAAAAAAATTAAAAAAATATTTAAAATAAAGGGGGGCTCCCCCATACATGGAACTAAACCTGAAAATATTTTTTTTCATGAAATCGATGCATGTGTGGTATCTATAGACAGTTCTTTAAAAACGACATCGGGGTTTCTAAAACCACTTTTCCATAAAGTCAATCGTTTAAAAGATATAAGCTTCCAAAGTGGTAAAATGTGTGTGTGGCGGACACAACCTCTAACTTCTATAATAATGGAGTGAAAAATCTAAAAAAAATATATGTCTGTAGATCTTAATATAAACTTTCAACCAAAATTAGTTTGAACGAAATCAGTTCAGCAGTTTTTTATGAAATGAAATGAAATGAAATGAAATATTTATTCTGTAAATTGGTTATAAATAACACTTTTACACGTCATGTTTTTTTGCGTGTTTAGTTTAGCTAGATGAGTCCGGTATTTCCTAACTGACTACCTACTCTGAGAAGAAACACCGAACAAACTCAGAGGTCAAAGTCTCTTTTAAAGTCCAGACAATTTGTATTTGTATATGAGAAGCATGTAGGTTCATGTCTGTGGTATTCTTTTGAGGAAATAACCACGCAAATTTAGATACAGCATATTTTCTAAAACCGCAAATATAACTTTGTAATTCATACAAACACTATGAAAAACAAATTTATTCGGCGCAGTTGTAAAAAATGTAAAAAAGCCAGTTTTAAGAAATTTGTAAGGTTTTTTTTTCAAAACAAATTTATTTGGCGCAGTTGTAAAAAATGTAAATAAGCTAGTTTTAAGAAATTTGTAAGGTTTTTTTTTTCGTCAAATAAATTTGCATATTATATTATAGTTACTACGGAACCCTTCATGGGCGAGTCTGACTCGCACTTGGCCAATTTTTTTATGGAATAGTTAATAATGTTAACTTTTTCAATTAGGGGTGACTGAGAGTGTTATAAACGTAAGAGTAGACAAATATTATAATCAGAAAGCTTCGAACTGCTAAGCTATCGGGAGTTACACGTGTTATTGTGAGTCAACCATAAAAGTTAGAAATATGCTGTCGTGGGATATTTTTTATATAATTTTAAGGAGAACATTTCCGTCATGAAATGATTTGTGTAGCTTTAACCATTAAGGTTGCACACGCGACGGAAGCTTAAAAAATGGAGTAACTTCTCCCGTTTTCCCAACATTTCCCTTCACTGCTCTGCTCCTATTGATTGTAGCGTGATGAAAAGTATACTATAACCCGCTCAGGAGTATGAAAAATAATTGTACCAAGTTTCGTTAAAATCCGTCGAGTAGTTTTTGTTCCTATAACGGTTATACAGACAGACAGACAGACAGACAGACAGACAGACAAAAATTTAACTGATTGCATTTTTGGCATGAGTATCGATCCTTAATCACCCCCTGATAGTTATTTTGGAAATATATTTCATGTACAGAATTGACCTCTCTACAGATTTATTATAAGTATAGATTAATTATTTAGAGATAAAAATGGTTACTGTGAGTCAACCATATGAGATAGATATATGCTATGGCGGACTTTTTTGTAGGCCTTTTTATGATATATACATTTCCGTAGTACATTATTTTAACATAGGTATCTATTGACGTAGTACTTGCAATGAAAGCGCTTGAAAATCGTTTTTTTGGCGGCATCATTACAAAATATGGAATTTTCTCAATAATACAAATACTTAATTAGAATGTTTAAATTAACGTTGTATATGAAAAAATAAAAAATAACCATAAAGAATAGAATCATACAATGGTGTGTGTAACGTAATAAATACGGTATCTAGGTAATTTATTTTGCTAAGTTCTGTTTGAGTTTTAACAGTCACTTTGATTAATACAGTGTGAAATTTGTATAAAAATCTGTATCGAGTGCTAATCAGTATCACACATCAAAAATATGTATAAATACAAAGAAATCTGTATGTATGGCAACATTATTAGACAAAACATACGTTTTGTACACCGCAGTGCGCGGTACTACATACATTCCTATACGATACAAAATATTTGCGGTAGACTCACCGCAACTTTGCAGCGGGGGGCCACCGGTGACTCTACCGCACGCGTTTATTCCACCGCAGTGCGCCCACTTCTATGACACTCCATACTCCACAGATTTTGCGTTTCCAAAGTGAGAGTCTACCGCAAATATTTTGTATCGCATAAGAATGTATGTAGTACCGCGCACTGCGGTGAAACAAACGCACGTTTTGTCTGATAATGTTGCCATACATACAGATTTCTTTGTATTTATACATATTTTTGATGTGTGATACAGATTAACACTCGATACAGATTTTTATCTAAACACACTGTATTGATAGATAGACAACCTTTGGAAGGACTTTAAAAACTTTAATTAAAGTGGAAGGGCAAAATTAGTGTACTTACTACTCATAAAAACAGAGAACATAAATATTATTAAAATATATATGCAGATAACTGTTACAACTAAAACAGAACTTAGCAAAATAAATTACCTAGATACCGCATTTATTACGTTACACACACCGTTGAACGAATCTATTCTTTATGGCTATTTTTTATTTTTTTATAAACAACGTTAATATAATATTCTAATTATTTTAATTTATTATTTTAATTAATTTCCGTAGTACATTATTTTAACATAGGCTGGTGTCTATTGCCGTAGTACTTGCAATGTAAGAGCTTGAAATCGTTTTTTTGGCAGCATCATCACAAAATATATGGAATTTTCTCTATAATACAAATACTTAATTAGAATGTTTTAATTAACGTTGTTAATAAAAAATAACTATAAAGAATAGAATCATACAATGGTGTGTGTAACGTAATAAATGCGGTATCTAGGTAATTTATTTTGCCAAGTTCTGTCTTTAGTTGTGCCAGTTAATTTTATCAATAAAGTGTGAAATTTGTATAAAAATCTGTATCGAGTGCTAATCTCAATCACATATCGAAAATACGTATAAATACGAAGAAATCTGTATGTTTGGCAACATTGTCAGACAAAAGGTGCGTTTTTCTCGCCGCAGTGCGCGCACCTGAGATTGCGGTCATTCTACCGGTGCGGTACACGGTGGGCTGAAAATCGGCTTTCATAGACTTAGGCATTTTATTTTGCAAGTGCGAGTTTTTTTGCCGGATATCACTTCTATTAGTTATAACAATATACAAAAATGACACCAGAATTGATTCTGCACAGAAACGAAGGAATTATAATTTTTTTACGAAAATTTTGTATGGAGCTAGTATGAAAAATCGAAATATCTCTAAAACGGCAGCGATAACCGTAATATCCTTATAGGGGGTTATAGTACTAATTATTTATGATTTTTTGACATACGTTACATAATGGTAGTAGATACCTTTTTTTAAAAAAAATCGTCAAAATATTTTTATTTATTTTTACATATTTAAACGTTCCTTTTAGTGTTTAAGTTGAAGAATTCAGAGCTTTAACAACTCTTATCATAAAATAGCATCACCCCTATAGACCTGAAGGACTAGACAGAGGTGTGTAGTGTCTTGTTGATCTTGTAAGATTTCCAACAATACCAAATAGTTGAATATCAGTGTCAAAGTGCCCATGCTGTCGCTTCTTTTTGAAAGATAGGGGAATGAAATTGTTAATTGATCATACCCTAAAAGTATGATTACAACATAACCGGACACATAATAATAATAATATCCTTATAGGGGATTATAGTACTAACATTATTTATTTTAACATATGAAACTGTTCAAAACGATCCATGAACTGTGTCAAAGTTAAGAACATCGTTAGGAAGCATGCTTTTTCCCCAAATATTAAGAATATGTGAAAAAAAAAAAGACTGTATATAAACTTTTTATTGATAGGTAATTTAAATAAAACAGAAGTAACAAAAATAATATCTAATAAATTCAATTATACAAAATACATATTTGAAACTATAATTTATGAAATTATTAACTAAACATATTGGTACAATAAACTAACATAAATAACAAAAGAACATAAAGAAAAATAATTAAATTTTACAAATTTTCTTTACAACTTTCGTTGTCGGACTCCAATTCCGAGTCAGAATCCAGATCGGATATACCTACAAACTCGAACTCAGTTTCCGGAAACTTTATTAGGTCGAGAGTTTCAGCAAAAAAGGTTGTCTTCCTTTTGGCATCTAACTTCGGCCTTTGTGCACTTAGAAAAGGATCCGAAGAAACAACAAGCATATTTAGGATATCTTGATTAGAATCTTGCCTGCTTCTTTTCCGCGAATGATGTTCCCGGAACCTCCTAAAATCTTTGTTTCGAGACTCTGAGGCTTCTTCCGAGAGAGTCCCAATCGGGACAATATCATTTTTTTCGATTATGTCAGCTCCGTGTATTAATAGTTTATGTACGGTTGATGACATGTAGTACCAGTCGTATAATTCCACGTACTTTTCTGCTGTTTTGCGAGCAAAATCTTTAAATTTGATGACATCGATCTTCTCACCAGATGTTATTGCTTGCAAAATAACAGCCAATCTTTTTATCAGGTTTTGATCCAACCCAGTAATAGCTGCAGTTTTATTGGGAAACTCGAAAAACTTCCTTGCGGTATTCCCGTCATTGGTAGTTCCCGAGCCTTGTTTTACTATATCAATTAACAGATTGAGCTCCTCTTTAAATTTATTTTGAATGTTTTTTTTCTGTTTTGTAACATATCTTTATGCTCATTACTTCTTGCTGCCCACTGTTTGAAGTCAAGTCTGTACGCAATGTGTAACAGACATTCCATGCAATTTATACGGGCATGTAGGGATGATAGGCCAAATTCATATATGTCAGAACACACAGTTTTTGATGTTACAGCATCTAAGTGGTTCATTTCTGTTGGTTTTGCTAAGCACAGGTAGCATGATGCATTTGATCTAGCTTCAGAAAGGTACGTGCAGACTTTTGCGTCGATCATTGTCATCATTAGTTTATGAGTCACCCTGTTACTATTAATGCACTCTGTGGGGTTAAGGGCCTCAATTTCCTCATCCATTTTTCTTTTGTTATCAATGACAACTGCATGGCTTTCTTTTACAAAAGTGAACTGAACCGGACGACAATAAAAAGTTGAGCATGGTTTCGGGTTTGTCCATATAGTATTATCTCCATCTGTCAGTTTCAGTGGCACCAAGGAGGTCATGAAAATGCTTGAATCATCATGCTCGCCGTCCATTTTCTGCTTGTATCGGCTTTGATTGGAAGCACCATCAAATCCCCACTTCGATATCAGCTTTAACTGCTTATTTTCCACATTATCAGAAAGACTTTGAAGAATCCGCTTCACCGTGATGTCAAGTAAAGCTTGAAGTGTAATTCTAGCTGATGAATCCGTAACTGATACTGATTGATTAGGAGGGTAGCATGCAAGCTTAGTTTGTTGCAGTTTATAGTAGGATGGGTAAATATCCTTAGCACCTTCCCGAATGGCAGTCTCTCGCAACGTAATATATTGCCACTTTGAAAGCTTAAGTGAAAGAAGCAATCCAAGTGCTTTCTCTGGTGTAAATATTACTGTTTTCTTAATGCTTTCCTTGATTTTAACGGCAGCTTCTGGATTTTTGATCATATAATTGATTACAGATGCGATATCTTCATAACCTTCTTCTTTTAAACGTGCTGCAGCTGCATATGCCAATTCACAGGAATCCTCGCCTATGTGCTCACTAGATCTTCTCTTTTTCTGTTTGCTTCCCAGATCTTTGAATGGTTTTCGGGACCTTTTTGTCATTGTTCCAACAGTCGATGATGTCGAAGGTTCTGGAGAGACTGAGCGTGCTCTTGGTATCTCATCAACAGTTGGTTCTTGATTTATTAAAGTTTGCACGCAACTCGGCCAATCAATATTTGCTTGCAACCACTCTCCGTACGTATTTCTAAACTTATCAAAGAATCGTTTAGATTTCTGCCACCTGTTTAAAGCAGCTCGCGTGAATCTCCGGCAAAATTCTTTGAGAGTTACTTGATCTTCGGCAGAAAGGCAATCGCCTATGCGGGACACAATTGCACTGAACAATACTTCATGATTAAATGAAGGACACTCACTTTTTAGAAGAACAAACAAATCTAAGTTGGTGATTAAACTTTCCATTCTAAGATTTTGTAGTCGCAAAGCAAATAGTTTTAGTGTTAGCAGTTACACGGTTGTGAACAATCTAAATTATGGAACAAAATTATAGCCCTTTTATTGTATAAAGTCAATAATTAGTTAACTACCCTCATTAAAGTTATAAAAGATATGATAATAAAAATTTATAATCGTCAAAAACATTTCGTAGAACTCATAGTAGAACTAATCAACATTAGCAAATCACATTAGCTCACTAATTATAAAAAGGTGAATGCAGTTCTTAGTTGGTATTGTTGCGAGATATTTCAAATCATTTAATCACTTAATAGGCTCATTAGAATCAGAAGACTACAACCATCATTCTAATTACTTAATTACTTGTCATCAGACTCATTAGATGACTACACAATATGTTATTTTGTATTTTGAACGTATGCAAGGTTTTAAAATTCCTTTTGTGTCGATATTATTATGTGTCCGGTTATGTTGTAATCATACTTTTAGGGTATGATCAATTAACAATTTCATTCCCCTATCTTTCTAAAAGAAGCGACAGCATGGGCACTTTGACACTGATATTCAACTATTTGGTATTGTTGGAAATCTTACAAGATCAACAAGATACTACACACCTCTGTCTAGTCCTTCAGGTCTATAGGGGTGATGCTATTTTATGTTAAGAGTTGTTAAAGCTCTGAATTCTTCAACTTAAACACTTATGACACAACCATTATGTAACGTATGTCAAAAAATCATAAATAATTAGTACTAAAACCTCCTATAAGGATATTACGGTTATCGCTGCCGTTTCAGAGATATTTCGATTTTTCATACTAGCTCCATACAAAATTTTCGTAAAAAAATTATAATTCCTTCGTTTTTGTGCAGAATCAATTCTGGTGTCATTTTTGTATATTGTTATAACAAATAGAAGTGATATCCGGCACAAAAACTGGCACTTGCAAAATAAAATGCCTAAGTCTATGAAAGCCGTTTTTCAGCCCACCGTGCGGTAGAACTACCGCAATTGCGGCCACCGCAAGGCAGTGCGCGCACGGCCTAACAAGTCGGAAAGGTTTATTTGTTTTTTAAATGCGCTAATCTTCGAAAGTACTAGGTGGATTGGAGCAAGTTTACTAATAGTTAAAAGTTGGAAAACATCTATGTGCCTTTCAAACCTTCTTATGGCTTATAAGCTAGATATTAAAATATATTAAAAAAATAAGGGAAAGTGGTCAAAAAGTGAAGCTATTTATTGTCCAATACCGTATCAGCCTTTATTTTTCTGAATAATATTTCAACGGTACGAAGCCCTTTGACAATGAAACAAAAACACAGTTAAAAGTAAAACTGAGCATACAAATACACCACTTTTGTGTATATTTGTAACAGTTTAGACGCAATAAATTATATGGTGCAGTGAAATAGAAAGTTAAAGGAAGAGTAGGTATATTGTTCCTTTCCATCCTTTGTTTTAAGGTGCATAGTACAAATGTTAGTAGAACAATATATAGAAAAGGAAAAGACCTTCCGTTTGTTTCTTCAAAATGTAAGAATAGCCCGAATTGCGGTAACTTAACGTAGTTTTGCATATTTCTGCGTTGTGGGCTTGCGTCCTTTATTCAACGCTGCAGTTTAATGTTTTCTAGATAGGTACTTATTGTGTAAATACAAAAGAAGTCCGGTCTTACCGCTTGGCACGTAATGTTAGTTCTAAGAATGCCAGGACTAAAATAAAAAGATATGGTTTTTCTACTGTGACCAGTGAACTGAGGTAGCCAATTCATAACATAGCCAAATTCTTACTATGCGGAATATATTTCCTGAAACTTTAAATAAACGCTAAGTGTGTGATGATCACCGCAAGAACGAAGCACAATTTAGTACACAAGGCATGCAAAAACCCAAAGCAATCAACACCATTGCCTGCTGGAGTTGCGGAAGTGTTCTAACGTCCACGGCCCCGGACCGCAATGGTACCTGGAGGAAGAATGAGTTTTAGTCAAGAGGAGTCTGACTCTCCCTTCCACTCCAACCAAAGCAGGAGGAGTCTTTTGATAATTCCCCCCGGCAAAGGCATGCAAAGAAAAGCATGCATAATATATTTTTATTACAAGACAGTTCTAGTTTTAGTCAAGGTTTATTAGTTAAAACCTCGCTGGCAATATTACAATAAATATTATATTTCGAAAATCCCAAAGATTTATTCATAAGTTTACCTAATTTCCCCTAACCTCCTGCATCAAATAACTGAAAAAAGAATTATTAGTAAAAACTGAATTCAAAATCTGTGACATATATTCTAGTCCATTATATGCTAGTCAAAACATACAACGGTATTAGATAAGATGCTATCATTGCCAATGTCAACGAATTAATTCAAATATGTGATGGCATTCATTCGAGTTCTATTTTGTTTGACCATTGTTACAAAATACTAAAGTTTCAACCGGCCTTGAAAAACGATAGCATTCACATATTGTAGTTATATAAAAAAGTACAGAATTATGCGAATGAGTTTCAACAAAGGTCCGTACTAAATCTGATCGAGCGCAGCTTCCGCTACGAGACTAGTGTGTGAAGTTCCTCATTGCTAGTTAAATTCGTAATACCTACACGTCATCCATCTGACAAGCCTTTGCCCAACAATGTTGAAGTCGGCTTTAAGTCTATCCGGAAGAAGATGAAGACCCACACACCCACTAACTCGATAAAACGGTACCTCTACAGAATACTGGTTTCAAATATCTCCTGACTATAAAGTCTTCTGACTATCAAAGTACTCGTATAAATGACAGCCTAGACCAACAAATTAACTTATTTTAAAAAATACAAAGGAATCTTGTCTTTTTTTTTTAAGCGATGACTAGCAATGTGGTGAGAATTCACATTACTAGCAATCTTGTTAACCCCTCCAACTAAGCTAAATATGCTTGTGTCTGGAGTAGTGTTGTAAAAATACCGTATAATACCAAAAGGCTATGTATCAAACAGGTATTATATTATAACTTACGGTATTATTGGTATTTTATGTATTTTATATTTTGATTCACTTTTTAAGATCTAGCAAAATTACGAAGAGTTTTAGTTTAATAAATTAAATATATTTTAAGTTTCGATTGTATTCTATATTTTAGAATGACTAATTCTAATTTAATGATTACTTAGTAATTAAACTTCACAGATATTATTACAATATTATATTTCCGTCTATTTTTCATTACTGTGTTTGTTAAATATTTAAATGGTACGATTTACCGCGTGATCGGCCTGTCCGCGGCTCAACGATGCATTCGTCGCCGTCGACACCACCGCGCTGCGTTCGCGCCGTGTTAGTGTCGTCGCATTGACGTGATATTCTAATTGGCTTGTTCTTTTTCCTTTAATATTTTCATTTTTTCTGTGCTTTTCCACCGTATTTTGTACTTAGGTATTTTAATGATTACTCAGATAATTTACATAAAAATATAGAAACAATCAATTTATACATAAAATACCGTAGCAAATGGTATAATACCGTATAATACGGTATTTTTCGTTTTATACATTTCAATACAAATGGAATACAGCACTTACATCTCTAGTCTGAAGTGAGTTCACAGCAATAGTGTAATGGGTGGGATTCGAACTCGGGACCTGTCGATCACAAGTCCGACACCTTATCCATTAGGCTATGGACGCTTAAGATATGTTTAGATCTGATGATGTGATTAACATAACATAACATGTTAGGGATGAGGGACCATTTGACAAAATCGTTATATTGCGACAGACCACCAACTGTTTGGAAATGAAATGAAATGAAATGAAATGAAATGAAATATTTATTCTGTAAATTGGTTAAAAATAACACTTTTACACGTCATGTTTTTTTGCGTGTTTAGTTTAGCTAGATGAGGCCGGTATTTCCTAACTGACTACTCTGAGAAGAAACACCGAAACAAACTCAGAGGTCAAAGTCTCTTTTAAAGTCCAGACAATTTGTATTTGTATATGAGAAGCATGTAGGTTCATGTCTGTGGTATTCTTTTGAGGAAATAACCACGCAAATTTGAGCGGACCTGTCCAGACAGTGCAAGCATTTGTCAGTTATCGTGTAGCTCAACTTAGAACTTAAGGAGCTCAACAATTTGACGAACAATACCAAAGTAAGGACCTTTGGGTAGGCCACACAAGTACTCAAACTGCTTGACATCATTAAATAAATTATAGTGAAAGCAAAAACAATGAAGAAAGAATAACCTACATCGTCCTCACATTTACAATAATGAAATAATTATATATATAAAAAAAAAAACAACAAACAAAAACAAAAATTAATAGGTATATACAATACTTGAGAAAGCAAAATTTTAATTAATCAAAAATAAATCATCAATCATAATTTTAAAAAGAAAGAAATAAATAAAAGGCACAGGTATATCACTGGAGCATCTCATTCCCAAGCCTTCTTGTCCTCAATATAATCTTTAACACTGTAAAAAGCTTTCTGACATAGCTTACGTTTTATCAATAATTTGAATTTATTAATACTTAGTTTTTGAATATGGCTAGGAATTTTATTATAAAAACGTATACATTGGCATCTAAACGAACCACCTATTTTTTTTAACCTTGTTTTAGGAATGACATATGTGTCTTTGTTCCTTGTATTTACACTATGAATATCACTGTATTTTTTAAACAGATTAATATTTTTGTGTGCATACAAGAGGTTGTCATAAATATACTGAGATGGCACAGTCATAATATTAATCTCCTTAAATTTGTCTCTTAAGGAGTGCTTAGGACTTAATTTATAAATTGCACGAATGGCCCTTTTTTGTAATACAAATATTGTGTGAATGTCGGCGGCATTTCCCCAAAGTAAAATGCCGTATGACATCACACTGTGAAAGTAACTAAAGTAGACTAAACGTGCTGTTTCGATATCAGTTAATCCACGTATTTTTCTAACGGCATATGCTGCAGAACTTAGCTTTTTTGACAATTTATCTATATGGGGGCCCCACTGAAGCTTCGCATCCAAAGTTATGCCCAAGAATACTGTGGTATCTTCGGGTTTCAATATTTCGCCCTTTATTGATACACTAGTATTCACTTATCTAACATGAGGTAACGTAAATTTTAGGAATTTGGTTTTTTTTTGGACAGTTAATGTTATTAAAAATTATAATTGGTGACTGTAACTATTTGAACAACACATACACCCAAAATACTGAATAAAAAGCGCAGACAAGGTCGACCACAAATGAGATGGAGCGAAGATATCACAAAAATAGTAGGTAAAATTTGGAGTAGAGTTGCTGGAGACAGAATAACATGGAAACGAATGGAGGAGGCTTTCACCGCTAGTTAGCGGTCCTTGTACATAAATTACTAAATAACTAATAAAACTATATAAAGTATAAATTAAGATACATAATATTACTAACACTTACACTTTAAGTTAAATTTGTAACACTTCATTAGATAAGTGGAACAAAACTGTATAAGGAAAATAAAGCTATTTTATTTATATTTATTATACACCCAAAATACGTTAAAAATATTTCACAATAATGTCGCATAAAAATATGATTTTTGTGACTGAATACTCTTGTATACTTGTAAAATAGTATAATTTTAGCATCTGAATTATAGGTTCTATGCTACTCAAAGCCAAACCTATGTCAGAACTAATACGATTGGGACCGTTCAAGTATTACGTAAGCACTATAGGGGGACGTGGGGTCTTTGCTTTGCTTATTTTTGATGACATGGGGGGTGGGGGATCTAGATGGTAATTACGTCAGCAGTAATTATTTATTTTTTTAAACACATAGCAACATACATTGTCTATGCTTCAAAGGGAAATGCATTTTCCATTTTCGGGGATTCCTACAAATAATGAATTGTTGAATTCCGTGTCAGTAAAGTATATTTAAATAAATATTGTTTGCGTTACAGACTTCTATTCCAAACCTATTCCTTATTTCTAGATTTATAACTACTGCTCATGAGTAGTAGTCAGTTAGGAAATACCGGCCTCATCTAGCTAAACTAAACACGCAAAAAAACATGACGTGTAAAAGTGTTATTTATAACCAATTTACAGAATAAATATTTCATTTCATTTCATTTCATTTCATTTCATTTCATTTCATTTCATTTCATTTCATGAATCAATTAGTTGTACCAATGTTTACGTAAGTATGGGGGGGAGGGGTAAGAGTTTTGCTTATTTTTGCTGACGAGAGGGAGTGGTGGGTTAAAAATTGCAAAAAATGTGCTTACGTAATACTTGAACGGCCCCATTCCTGTTCTTGAGAAATTATCTTTTGGCACAAGAAGTTATAAAAATATCTAAAATTTTACGGTGGGATTCGCGGACCACTTACGTTGGTTCCAGGGACCAGCAGTGGTCCGCGGACCACCGGTTAAGAACCACTGGTTTAGATGGTCACCCATCTAAGAACCAACCTTAACAAGCGTTGCTTATTCTTGAAGCCTCTCCCCTACCGTACCCGCTATTATTACGCTCACAAATGCAAAAAATGCTTTTTTCTATTCGCCACCTCGACTGTTTCACTTATACAACGTGTAACAGAATAAACGCAATTCGTTAAATTTTAACGGAAAAATCTTTTAAAATGGAAACACAGTATCATGACAAATTAATTCAATCCTGACTCCCTCCGTGGTCCCGTTGTTTAATGCGTTTGCCTTGTGACCCGGTGGTCGTGGGTTCGATTCCCGCGGGAAGCATACTTTCTAAAGTTGTTTCCAGTTTGGCTGTACACATGTTGACATTGTAGGCATGAACCACCTAATTGTCTGATAAAAAGATGGTTCCGTGCTTCGGAAGGCACGTATAAGCCGGTGGTCCCGGTCGCCAGATGGCGCTTGTCAAAATAGACCACGTCAGAGGCCCTTGAGGCGGTCTAGAAACTCTGACACTAGGGTGTGTGGGGTCGTTTAGACCTTACCACCCACACGATAAGAAGAAGAATACAATCCTTAATTCAAGGAAATGTGCTCGTGTGCGTGTCGGCTGCTAATATTGCATGAGTGTATGCATCTGCGTAAGGATATTGTATGACGCACATACATTTTGCATCTAGTAAGGATAACTATTTTCAACCGACGAAAAAAAAAAAACGGAGGAGGTTATCAATTTGACGCGTATATTTTTTTATGTACGGTCACCGATTACTCGAAGACGGCTGAACCGATTTGGAAAATTCTTTTTTGTTTGAAAGGGTATACTTTGAAACTGGTCCTATTGTCACCAAGTCAGGATCTGATGATGGGATCCTGGAGAAATCGAGGGAATTCTTCAAATATTATACGCACACCTATAGTGATTTGAATACTTCATATAGTAACTTGTGTAGTTGCATTTGAAAATCACCATTTGTGAAGTGGACCTGATAATGAAGACCACAGATGGCAACTGGAACTACTCAATATATAAGTAGGAATAATACGTATTTCATGGGTTCCACTTCTACCACTTGAATATGGTTATTTAGCGCAATATGCTCGTCACAATGCATATGGTGAAGTGAAGCTGATGGTGAAGTACCAGGAGAACTCCTCAACAATTAACAGCCCAGCAGTAGGAAAAGCAATATTTTGTAAAAGGTAGTAGTTGAGATTTATGCTTTTGTAACTAGGTAAATTATAAATCGACCAACTAAAAAGAGTGAAATAAAAACTTTTTACCAAAAAATTAAACCGATTTCCAAAAAACACTGCAAAGTGAAAAATAACATAACACATCATCACTTACCATCAGGTGAGATGGTGGTCAAACGCGAACCTATTAAAAATAAAAAAAAACTTTAATTTCGGAAGTCGGTGCCAAAAACGAAAATACAAAACTAAAGACACTGACTACCGAAATTAAAGTTATTTTCACTTTGCAGTGGTTTTTGGAAGACGGTTTAATTTTTTGGTACTTACTTAAAAAGATTTTTATAAAAAAATGTCTAGGTTTGGTTTCAATTTATTTAGTTACGGATGTTGTTTTAGACTTATAATTTAATATTCTAATTGGGGTGTCTGAGGTATTGCGCTCAATTTACACCATGTATTTTTGCTTGCAATTCTTATCACGTTCAACATTCCCCCATAATTTGTGTGCTACGCTACATAAAAGCTGACGACTTAATGTGGTTGTAAAGTCATAGAAGATTTATGTATTTTGTTCATTGCTAGAGCTAGCTGCTGACTCTACATTGATTATCATAGTGATAAATGAAATAGGTCAGAGACTAAAAAGCCGGTGCTCACGTGGCCTGCAGTGCTGTTTGGATGGATAACTTGCGGAGAAAGGAGTGGTCACGTTGAGAACCCGCTGGTTTGTGTAAATGCACGTGCTGTGGCACGAACCAATGGGTAGATTAAAATTCATATATTCCACAGACTACCTACATGTTTTTAAGCCGGGGTCTTGTGGGGACACACCGAAGATCTACAGATTCTAGAACACACTCGCATTTTCAATTATTTTTTTAATATGGGTTAATGTTAAACATGGTTTATTCATTTAAATTATGTAAGCAATGAACTAAATGATGAAAATTTTATTAAGTATTGATTGTATAACTGTAAAAGTGTTCTGAATTAATGAAATCGAATTCATCATCAATATTAATAATAAATTATATAGGTACTTATTATGCACGCGATGACTACTAAAATTACTAAGATCGGTCAACAAATATAACAGTACATTTTCCAGGGGAGGCCTCGAAGATGAAAGATGCTCTGTTAAAATAATGCTGCCTTCTCTACAGAACTTTTTACATTGGAAAAAATTCTACTCAACCACTACTTTGAATCCTGATCATTGTCTCCATTCGTCACGGTATTTCCAAATCCTAAGAAGACAGTATTGTTAATTCAAACCGAACATTTTATTGCATGACACAAGTACGTTGTGGAGGTTAAAATTGAAGTTCGCGGGCAGATACTCATTACCATTACATGCGTTACTTCACCGATGGTTCTCACGACTGATGCAACGAAATTCGAGGCACGTGCGACTTGACTTCAAATGCCAAGACGAGACAATGCCGAATCGATAAGTAACTGTACTTATCGCTAAATATGTACGTTGTCGCTACTGCGACTGAGGGGCAAGGACAATCGTGGCTTTTGAGGATCAGTGGCAGCGGTGGTGGCCGTCAAGGGCTGTGCAAGAAGAATATTGCACGTGTTGTTTTTTGCTTCGAGTACTGGTACAGTTATTTTTGAATTCTATGGTGTGTTTAATTGTCTTTCTGTCACGTCAAAACGTATCACCTGATTGATGTGATTTCTGGCGTGGTTAGTTAAAAGTCAAAAAGTGTTTTAAAGTATTTTTTGCTTTTGCTCGAAAAACCCCTTTTCACGCACGCAAAGCTGCGAGCAGAAGCTAATTAAAAACTAACTTGAATTTATATTCAAATATTGGCACTGTCAATATAAAAAAGTAGCATGATGCAAATTCGTGGCGCCACTGCTGCACTTACTTAGAATTTAAATCTTTTGAAATTGTTATTTCTGCTCAGAAATCAACTATAAGACGTAATAAATGAATTGGTTCCAATTCTAAAGGTCACAGACCTGAATAAACTGCATACTATCAGCCTATTTCGAAAAGAGACTCCACAAACACTCTGACCGTAGCTCGAACTGCTTACAAAGTCTTATTCTGGCACTAAACGGGGCTAATGACTACACATTTACCTTCGAACGAACCGTCTTCAGAAACTTCAAGTGTTTAAGTAAGTCTTAATTGTATATTAGTTTGTTGTTTACATTCTACGTTCGTCTCTCGCATGTCAAATGATGATTATCAAAGGATCTTTTTATGTGCAATGTTTACGCTATCAACCATTCTCTAAGACTACAATTTAAACGCTTACGAAAATGGATAAATTGCCTCCAATTTAATTGAAATAGTAACATTTATATCGAAACGGAATTTAGGACACTCTGACTCATACAGGTTAGGTTTGAAGGAGATGGGCTTAGAAAGCGAGCAAAGCCCGGTTCATCTTTTTTAGTTTGGTTACTTATATCCTTTTATACAAAAATATAAGTCCCGCAATTCCTTGAAACGCAATTAATTGAGCACTTATCCGTTTAAAACCAGCATTCCCTAAAGAGTTCTATATTATATATTATTATAATATATATTCTGGCTTTTGAAGTGTTTTGGGACCAATTTGACGAGATTCAAGCTTCACGGACAGCTCTAGTTGATAAGTCGATTATTATAATTTCTTCATCATTCAGAATAGTCTAACTTATCTCATTTGAATGTGGTTTTCAATGTCGATGAACTGTCTACATTCATTATAATGCCAAAATGTTGGGCAGCTGCGTTGTGGGTGCCAACAACAAACTACTGTGGTCACTGTTCTCTAAAGCAATGTATGCAAAACTATGCGATATTATAAAATATATATATATATATATTATACTATTATATGAGTTTGTCTACTCAACCTAACACTTATATGAGTGTCTATTGCTTGCAGTGCATCTACGATAGTTTGTGTTGGATTGTCGGTATCACCATGATACATCAAAAACCTACTCATCCCTACTAATATTATAAATGCGAAAGTGTGCATGTTTGTTCCATGTCACACTAAAACAGCTGTACCGATTTTTATAAAATTTAACATAGAGATATATTGGACTATGGAGACGGACGTAGGCTTTTTATCCTGGAATTCCCATGGGATCGGCATTTTCGCGGAAAACCCCCATACGCGAATGAAGTCGCGGTTAGAAACTAGTAGCTAATAAATCATTCTTAAGTGCACATGTAAAAGCATCTAGAATATGCCTAGAAAATGCATATTCATTGCAGAGCACTCATTGAGTTGCGAATTCACATCAAGTAAAACGGTCACAAATTAACTGTTTAGTAAGTTTAGTAGTTTAGCTAGTCCAATTGATGGTGTTGCCGTAATCTGTAGACATCTTAACTTATGTCTTTATCAGGCTCTCATCTATCACTGACCTACAGGCTTTATAGCTTTAGATTTAGCTACGGTATTTTAAAGACTGGTTCACGTATGGTGTTTCGCGCTGGTAATGTTGAGTAAGACGTTGAGCTTGTGTTTAGTTAGTAATATGTGATTATGATTAAGTTATTTTATCCATTTAAACTGCAAAAAGTTGGTCTCTGATTCAGTATTCCATTTTTTTTTACGTAGGTCTATTAGGTTGTTTTATTGATAATAGGCTCGAGTTTAACGTTCATCTCATCTGATGATAAGGGATGATGTGGTCGAAGATGGAGCACGTTTACCTAGAAGTAACCTATTCACTCTTCACTTAAAGACCCACAGGTTATGGCTATCGGAAAATACAGACACCAGCAGGGAATTCCACTCCTTAGCCGTAGGCACAATGAAAGTATTCCCAAACTAACTATCTACCTAACTGACTGTAACTAACTGTAGTTCTATAGTTTTACTGTAAAACCAATGCGTCTAAAATATCATGATGACAAATAACTTGTCGCACATCGATTTTTACCAAAAAAAAGCATCCGCAAAAACTTCAATGACTATTCATACCAAACTGTCGCATAAATGCATTCGGGTTTTTATGACTGTTTTTCAACGCTCCACTAATACAGACTAGAATAGCAATTCAGATGTTAATCTTACGAAATTTCAAAGAAAATGATGTAGGAACAGCACAAGTTGTGGGTAGCGGACGTCGGGCAGCAGTACAGGTTTAACTGGACAGTCGACCGGCTTATCTCGGACCGGGAAGCCGGTCTCAGGTATTAATAGATGCGACGTAACCCGGATGACGGCTGCGATTATTAAGTTTGTATTAATTGGCCTCTGAAGAATATTAGATTCCCGCAGGAAATTAATGAACTAGGTGTTATAGTATCATTTCAAAAGGAAGTTACGTTATATTTGTGTCGTTTTATTTGGTAATTTATAAGTTCAAGCCTACGGGTGTCTTTAGCAACTTCAGCGTTCTTCAAAAAGAAAGAATTCTAGAAGTTATCTCCCTCCTAATCATATAAGAACTAAGCTGAGCATGAGACGTGGGCGCCCACATAGATTCCCACATTTAATTAAGTATAACCCTATAACCCAAAAGGTTAAAGTATTTTGTCGATATATCGATTTGCCAACAATGTTGCGAAGTCAGACTACACGTATAGAATTTGACCTAATCTACAAAGAATTCTGACTACAAGGCCTTTTTCTAGGTGGAATAATCAAACTTCTACCGCTCTGAGTGAAGCGAAAGGGAGTGTCAGACTTCTACTGACTAAATACTCACCCTGTTTCTTCTACTGCCCTTTCGTTCAGAGGCCGCTGTATCTCATTAAAACATTCCGCAACTCCGACATTCCCACAACCTCGTGGCTACCAGGCCTGGAAAAGCGTTATGCCTTGACTTTACACGGAAAAAAAGTTAACACTTAACTGTGATACCAACAAATGGTATTTTATTTTAACTTCCCTTTATCACAGACGTGTTATTACTTGAACTATGAATCAGATAAAGATTTAGTAGAGATCTCAGCAAGGGTACTGTGAGGACCTTCTGTCAGCGAAGGTCCTCACAGTAAGCCCATAATAAAACCATTACTCACACGACTTACGCGGTATAATATCATATTAACCATTGTTGCAAGGCTAATGCGAAAATAAAACTACTAAATGAATTCCGTGTTATTATAGGTACCTGCGTATACGCAAAGGTCATCGGGCCTTCAAAACTCATCCGCAATATATCTTTTGATTGTAATGGGATAAGTTCAATAATAGTCCGAGAGTTTTTTTAAAAATTTATTTATCTTGGTTTTGTATACAACGTGTAATTTAAAGGGTATATACATACCAAGTGCATGGCTTCTTTGGATGATAACATTGATAACAAACGATATTGCGAGGGTTTTGTAATCCTAAGTCTACGTGTGTAGAATTTATTGCAAATACCAATACACTGATACCAGAGACCGATTTTTTCAAATTAAGAAGAACGAAGAGAATTATCGTGTTATTGGCAAGTGACGTGGAAAGTTATTGACCCTCGTAGTGCTGTGACACGTTTGTTATGATTGGTATTCAAGAAATATATGAAACCGATAATTTGGTATCAATTCTTTGAGTCAGTTATTTTGAGCTGAAATTGTGCATAGAGACTCCATACCAGATGTTGTCTGCAGCGCTTTTGGATAGATATGGGGTTTCCGTTACACGTTGTATAATATGAGAGACGAAAGGCGTGTGCATTCTTTTTATGTTTTTTAAAAAGAGAACTAGCCTTGTCGGTTGAATTCACATTACTAGCTAACTTGTCAATCCCTCCAACTAAGCTTAATATGCTTGTGACTGGAGTGAATTCACGGCAAAAGTGTAATGGATGCGGTTTGAACCCGCGGCCTCTCGATCACAAGTCCAACACCTTAGCCTTTAGGCTATCCACTATTGACACTTACTTAATTTCTTAATTTTTTTTATCTGATCCTAAGTATAGTTCATTGGATAAGGATAGAATGAAAAACAAACTAATAAATTAAAATTGCAGCTGCCAAATCTTATCCCATTTCTCATGTCCTGCCGACAGCTGATTTTTGGCTAAAGCCGAAAGCTTAATGATCCCAGAAATTTAGTTCAAGATTAACAAAAATTTTATAATTGATTGAATATTAAAGCGTTAAAATTGTGTTGACTGTATACAAACCACTTAATGAGATAATTAAAATTATCTTGAAACATCAAAAATTATAATGCAACGGAATAAAATTCATAAGTGATTCGTAACAGTTCGTTCATTTTCAGATAAAACTTGGGCCCAGTTATCCGATACTTAAGGTTTTCGGCCAAGATTGAAGACACGACGGTTCTGGTCGATCTATTTAGATATAGGTAAAAGCAGAGCTGATTGCCATCAAGTAGTCTAAGGTTAGGCTCTTTGACCCATATTTTTTATTTAAAAAGGTTTTTATAGTTAACGAAGTACCTACTAAACCAACAGTTATGGTATTTATATAATAACTTATCAATCAGTTATTTCATAGTATTTGGAAACGCGTTACGAGTATGACGATACTCTCATCTCTTCCCTAATAAGTTTCCCCTCTAAGCCCTCCAAGTAAGCTAAATATGCTTGTATGTTTGTATATATGTACAAGCATATTTAGCTTACTTGGAGGGGTTAACAAGATTGTTAGTAACGTGAATTCTACCCAAATTGCTAGTTCTCTTAAATAATAAAAACAAAATAATACGTTTAAAAAAATTAAATGAATTATGTGTTTCTCTGTTTGTATCTTTGGTTTTCAGAGTCTGATACGGTTTTGATTCATAAAAAATACTATAATTGAGGAAAGAAAGGTTGCTTACATACCTCATTTTTAATTGTGCTAAGTCGGCTCGGCTTACAATTGTAATTTAAAAACTGGTTTTCCACATGATTAAAATTCTTAGAGAATGAATTCAACGGAAAATGCATACAAAGACATCACAAGGGAAGAACCGCCCGTTTGTAACCGTTCTTCTAACGTATTGTATAATAGAGATCTTAGTTAAGATAACATGAAATATGTACAATTGCTTTTTCTACTAAACAATACAGTACACAGATTCCTGCAGCCTGAGTTTTACTACCTATGGATGCGGTTTTGCGCAGTTTTAGTAGGAAATTAAATAAATTTTGTGAGATGGTTATACTTGAAGCTTGAAAAAACGACGCCATTATATTTTCTAGTTAATTTTATGTGTTCTAGTACATATGTGGCATGTTCCTCTATTTGTGATGTGAAGACACGCTATTTTCCACGTAATCTCTGATTGGCGGTCCCGTTGGTTGCCTCCCACCGTGCGGTACGACACGGAGACGTAACGACAGCGTAATGTGTCGGCATTTGCGGTTTTATCATCAAGATTTATTAGGCTTTAGGAAGCAATAAGAGAAGCTGTGAGCAAAGTTCCCACTATTTTTCTGTAAGTATCACAACTGGGATTATGAGAATTTATGTTTATTCATAAATATCAGCTTTTAATGGTTTTATATTGCGATTGCCAAGGTTTTATTATGCTACCAAGTGAAGGCGACACGCCGTGGAGCTTATCTGTAATGTTAAAGGTTTAATATCTTCTTAGAATGTTTTTGAATCTTGCTTATAAGATATAGTTAGATGCTCTTTTTAATCCTTTTACCAGACTCATAAAAAACTATTTATGTTTTGTATCACTAAGTCTAAATTGGTCATATCATCTAACAAAAGAATCAGATCACCATCACCTTCACCACAAAATTTGGAGCAAGAGTATACGATTATAGCTTATATATAATTGCTGAGCTTACATATTCACCGTTATCACGTGATTATCTTTGTAAATTTTCCTCTTTACGAGACACCGCTAAGCGGTAAATTACGATGTAAATAATACGTATAAATGGCTTGACTCACGCATAATAATAAATGTTCAATGATGGCAATCTGGACAAATATGTTACTGGCTCATTGCTTACAGACACAGTGACCTAATTTGAATAAAATATTTTGTTTCTTCTGCATTACTTAGAGTGAGGTATCCTCCTTAGAGTAGACCTACACAGGTGGTAATAAATTAGTACCTTAGAATAAGACATGTAACTCATTTTTGTTCAGGATTTTCGTTCTTTGAAAATCTCATTTAGGTCATACATGGCATTGATCGCCCGTCAGTCATTCATTAAGACCAGTACGAATTGTATCGACCACAAACAGAGCATTAATTTTATTTTTGGAATTGCTTCATCTCATTTAAATTTAGGAAAAAAAAACGAATAATAATGTTTATAACAACTCGCTGTTGCTCGTGACTTTTTTGCGTGAAATATCGCAGTTTTCCTCGATAAATAGAAGCACACGTGCTGTTCCAGATAAAAATCTATATCTGTGCTGTGTAATAATCTATTTCAACCACATCCTTACAGATTTTGTTGTGATTGAGTACCAAACATCCATCCCTATAAGTATACATTTCTAGATTAATATCTTAGAAATCATTTCTATCTTACACAAATCATAGATAGGATGGATTTATTTTTACCTGCGTGTCTTCAATCTTCAGCTATCCTTCATATGTTTCTTAATAAAACCGCAGTAAACATTTGGGTTAGAAACCCTAAGGCTATATTCTGATTAATTTATCTGTAAATCGGAAAATAATGCATACCAATGCTGAATGACTTGTAGATGACGTGTAATTATAGATTTATTCAAATGAGTGATTTCCGAGTGATCTTATGAAACAGAAACATAAACAGTTAGAAACCTGTCTATTATTTATAGCAACACATTAATCGTTTGATAAGATTTGAATTCTCATCACGATGCGTTTGTATCGACGAGGAAGACGATTTGTACGTTCACTAATTAGAAATGGAAATAGGGAAGTTAACTGATTGCACTGTAGACCATCCAGCTTATTTAACACTATCGCATCGTTGTGAAGTTACAGATCTTTCCCCTGCCAGAATAACAAAACTTTCATGCGGTACTTACAGCGCAAAGTAAGTAACAGCATCAGAGAGTGGCGTGAAGCCGGCTGGGACAAGACCCTGAGCGAACTGGAACCCACCCACCATGCCTTCTGGCAACTTCAGCGGAATATGCGCGCCACTGAGGTTGCCTCAATGCCTCCCCTTATCCGCCCGGACAAAAGCATTGCCTTCGACGACGAAGACAAAGCCGAATGCCTAGCCGACAGCCTGGAGGCACAGTGCTCTCCCAGCTCCCAACCAGTCGACCCAGCCCACCTTGCCCACGTGGATGCTGAGGTCGAACGTAGATCTGCCCTACCCCCTGTCGAGGACCCTGATGCTCCCCTCCCCCCCGTCACGGAGGACGAGGTGGAGGAGATCATCAAGAAACTCAAACCTAGGAAAGCTCCCGGGACTGACAGACTGACCACTAGGGCACTTAAACTCCTCCCACGTACGATCTTAGTCCTACTGACTGCCATCTTCAATGGCGCCTTGTCCAACAACTTGTTTCCACAAGCTTGGAAAGAGGCTATAGTGATAGGTATCCCAAAACCCAAAAAGCCCAAGAACCTCCCGACTAGCTATAGACCCATTAGTCTGCTCAGCGCCCTCGGCAAGGTCTACGAGCGGATTATTCTTAATCGGCTCAAGGACTTTGTCGAGGCCAAGAGCCTAATCCCTAACGAACAGTTTGGCTTTAGAGCCCATCATTCCAGTGTCCACCAAGCCCACCGCATCGTAGAGCACATTAGCGGCCGTTTTCAACGCGGTCTGGTGACGGGGGCCCTATTCTTTGATATAGCAAAGGCTTTCGACAAAGTCTGGCACAATGGCTTAATTTATAAGCTTTACCAACTAGGTGTGCCGGACCGTCTCGTGCTCATCATTCGAGACTTCCTGTCAAACCGCTCCTTCAGATATCGTATCGAAGGAGCGCTTTCCACTCCCCGCCCTATCAGAGCCGGCGTCCCTCAGGGCGCCGTGCTCTCCCCCCCACTCTTCACGCTATTCACTAGCGATATCCCCAAAAAGCCCCCAGTAGAGTTATCCCTGTTTGCCGACGACACGGCCATCTACTACTCGGGACATAATCCCGTTAGCATCGCTCATACCCTCCAGACCTCAGCCAACGCACTAGGCGATTGGTTTAGGAAATGGAGGATTGAGGTAAATCCCGACAAAAGTCAAGCAGTCCTGTTTCGCAGGGCTCGCCAGCATAAAAAGTTCACCCCCCCACGCCCGATCACTATGTTCGGCAAGCCAATCCCTTGGGAGAAGCGAGCCAAATACTTAGGTGTGATCCTCGACCAGTTCCTGAATTTCAGTGAGCACATAAAGTCGGTTCGCTCGCGAGCCGCTTTCGCTCTCGGTAGGCTCCACGCCCTGCTGAATAAACACAGCAAGCTCTCCCTTAAATGTAAAATCCGAATATACACGACATGCATACGTCCTATCATGACGTATGCCTGTCCGGTGTTTGCTCATGCCAGTCCCAATCAGATCCATAGGATGCAAGTCGTTCAGAACCGTTTTCTCCGAAAGGCCACGGGCGCGCCCTGGTTCTGTAGGAACGAGGATCTCCACGTAGACCTCAAACTCCCGACCATAAAGCAAGTGTTGAAACGCATGTCAGTGCGTTACTTCACCTCTGCTGAGACCCACACTAACCCCCTGATCGTATCGGCCGCCCGATACAGACCCTCCAAGATTTCTCGGGTTCGTCGCCCGCGTAACATCCTAGACGAGCCTGACGACCCCACCACCATCCGACAAGAGAGCAGTAGGGAAACCAGCACTCTTAGAAGACACAGATACAGAACGCGTTCCTTATTCCGGCCTCGCCGACGAGGCCCATCGCGACGTCCGCGTACTGGTAATGAAAATCCTCCCCGACCTTTGCCAAACGAGCCAGCCCGCGATGCTGAGCCAGTAGCAATAAATACTCCCGTAAATAATATGACCCAGCCTGTCCCTTTGCTGCCCTCCCGAAATGACCCCGCTATGCCGAGGCCCGTACTCCACAGGGAGTGCCCTTAGCGTGCGGTCATTAGTTTTTAAGTATATTTTAGTTTGTAAGCCCTGGCTGGGGGCCTTTAATTTATTAGAGGTCACCACAGGAAAGTCCGGTTAAGTAGACTCACAGCCTTAGTGTGCTGATCTACAAGTGGCCCTACCTAAAAAAAAAAAAAAAAAAAAAAAAAAAAAAAAACGTTGTGAAGTTACTTCTTTTGAGATTCTGCGTAAACAGCTCTAGACCGTGCACAACATAATTATGAAACAGTGAACGTAAAACAGTTTATGCTTAATTTCTTATTAAAACAAATAAAATCTATCTTTACCATAAACATTTAGAGTGGTGATAAAACATTATAAAAATGAAATACCTACTAAGTTTATAAAAATCTTTATTTGTTGCCATAGCATGCAAATGTATGCGCAAAATAATGATGTGTTGAAAGCAACTATTAAAAATAAAACATTCGACAACTCCTGTCCATATTTTATGATAAAAACTAATAAAACCGTCATCACATCACGCTTATTACATCACCATGCAATATTAAATAATTATTCAAATATAATAAAACTAAACGTTTACGCAAAATAATTACGCGCTGATACCATTTATTAAAATGAAAAAAAAAAATCAAGTGACTATTTACTTTTATTGACTATAACTAGCTGCTGCCCGCAACTTCGTTCGCGTGGAAGGATTTTCCACGTAAATCCCGATCCCATGGGAATTCCGGGATAAAAGTCAACTATCTACTTACCAAATTTCATTAATATCCATACAGTAGGTCCGGAGATTAGCGTGTACAAATAGACAGACGTGTTTTTATTTTTTTTTGCCGAGTTACCGTTTCTTAACCCACCTCAATTATATTTTTTGGATAAAATTTAAATGTACTTAATTTTAATACACTTTTTTTCTCTTTTATTGTATGTATATACAACGTGTAACGGAAACCCCAAATCTATCCAAAAGGACTGAAGACAACATCTGGTATGGAGTCTCGATGCAAAGTTTCAGCTCAAAATAAGTGACTCACAGAATTGACCCCAAATTATTGGTTTCATATGGTTCTTGAATATCAGTAATAACAAACGTATCACAGCACTATGAGGGTCATCACTTTCCACAACACTTGCCAATAAAACGATAATTCTCTTCGTTCTTCTTAATTTGAAAAATTCTGTCTCTGGTATCAATCTTTAATCTTTAATCTTTAAATCTTTTATTGGAACAATAACAGTTAATTACAATATGATTGCGTACGATAATAGCTGCAGTAGTTGGAAACTGTGTCGCAGCTACTAACGCCCACCTCCAGGAGGAAGAAGACAGAGTTCCATATATTACAGAAAGTAAGTTGGTACAAACAAGAAATAGAATCTGATTAAGTAAATGTATGATGTACGTACTGATGCTAGGTTTACAGTATGAGTGTTGTGAGTGTGTGTTATGTGCAATTGAGTTGTAAGTGCATGCATGTGAGGTGTGTGTGATGAGTGTGTTAAGTGTTGATTTTGTGGGATATGTGTTTGAGTAGTGCATGTAAGTCACAGAAGGTAGACATAATTTTAATTTTAATTATGCTTTTAAGATTAGGGTTTTACTAAGCATTCCAGTTCTTCGTACGTGAGAGTCTGCAACCATTTATCAACAAGTTTTTTACATACATTGGAAGGGTGTGGATAGATATTAAGCTCGGTGTTCACTCTGTTGTATAACACGGGACTAATAAAAGTGTACTGCCGTCGGACTATTTCAGATTTAGTAGAAACTACTTGGCAGACTCTGACAGTCCTACGCTTCCCTTTACCCAAATCCGGATCAAACAGCAGGTCTCTGTGTTTCCGTAATACTGTGCTTATAATGAAAGAGTGTCTTACGGTAGGTACTTTCCAAAGCAGATACAAATCCTTTGTAGGGAAACGTATGGGTTTGCATGCCATGACTTTAAGCACAGACCTCTGGGCCTTTTCTAGACGTAGTAATAAACATTTCCCAGCACCACCCCAGGCCGATATACAGTACGTTAAAACTGAGTGAGCAAGAGCAAAATACACAGTTCGCAGGGTACAAAAATTAGCTGAGGTTCGAAGATTTTTAAAAATAAAAATTAATTTTCTCACTCTGGACACAAGCGAACCAATTTGCTCATTCCATGACAACGTGCTGTCAACCAGAACTCCAAGGTATTTTATCGAATCCGTACGCATTACTTTGGTACAGCCGCATTTTATATTAGCTGTCGAGCCGCACGCATGCGCTGTCAGATTGTAGGGTTGGGCTGGTTGTGATGCTTTCCTTGGACTGAACGTAATGAATCTGGTTTTATCTAAGTTAAGGGTAAGTAAATTTTGTGTAAGCCATTTCATAGTAGCCTGAAGAGCAGACTCTGCAAAATAGCGGACCTCAGACCAATCTCTGCCATGTACCAGGATTACGGTATCGTCAGCATAAGCAATCATTTTGGAGTTAGCTGGAGTGAGTTTGCAAAGTTCATTTATATATATCAGGAAAAGGGTAGGTCCTAAGACACTACCCTGCGGAACTCCGTACGTTAGGAATACTTCTTTACTGGTATAAGTATCTATTTTAATAATTTGAGAACGACCACTGAGGTAACTCTTAAACATATCTAGCGCCAGGCCTCTTACACCATGCCTTTCCAGTTTACTGAGCAAGAGGGGGACAGAGACAGTGTCAAAGGCTTTAGAAAGATCAAGAAAGATTGCTACAGTCTTATCTTTATTATTTAAATTTTGAGCTACTGAACCTAGTAATTCTAATACAGCATCTTCCGTGTTTTTGCCAGATCTAAATCCATATTGGTTATTGGCTAATATGTTTTGTGAGTTAAGATCATCAATGTATTGAAATTTCTAATATGCTCCACACATGTAGACATAGGATTACAAAACCCTTGCCATATCGTTTGTTATCATCCAAAGAAGCTGTGCACTTGGTATGTATATACCCTTTGAATTACACGTTGTAGATGTGTTCATCACATACCTAAAACCCATTAAAGAAGTAAAACTATTCTATATTAAAACATTATAAAATAAAAATCAAGTTTATAAATAACTTTATACGTAGCATCCACAAGTAAGTGCATACGCATAAAAAGCTTGTCTTGTCGTTAAAGTCGGCGGCGGCGTAGCGGTGCGCACTAACGGCGCGACACGTAAGGTGTTATGTCACACGGCCTTGGCCTGGCGTTCGCGTTACACCACGACCAACGGAACGCCTTCATTCAGAATAGATATGCCGTTTTGTTTCCTATACTGAGCTCAAGGTCAAGTTTTTTCAAGGGCAATTTGTTAAACGAATGGTAATATGTGCTGGGTTAGAAAAAATAAGTCAAGATTTTATTTTTACAATTTGAGTTGTTTTTATTCTTTTGTTTCAGAACTTTTTTCTGTACTGCTGAATTTATTATACTTTTGGTTATTTTGTATTATAAAACGTAACGGACCAACGTAGCTGTGACTTTTCCTTGAGAAAATCTGTATCGCAGATCCTATTTACTTTATAATTTTTATCCAGTGTAACCTACAAATTTATTAATTTGTTTCAAATTAATTTGTATTTTCAATATATCTTCTTTGATGGTGCAGTAGAAATAAGCAAAGTAGTTAATAGGCCAATGAAATATAACTGTCCCACCGACACTTCGCCAAAGCTTAATTGTATGTCTCATGTATGTTTAATTGCATCTCTATCACGCCAAAATGGCTGAACGCAGGCTGTCTTTTTTTCCGTGAAAATATGCGAAAATTCTACGCAAACGAAGTTGCAGGCTAGTGTATCCACAACTCCCTCATGGAGCTGAGTGTCGTAGTCGCCGGGTTCCGTACCCTTCCTGTGCTAGTCCTCGGGGATTTCAACGCCAAGAATTTGGTTTGGGGTTCCCGGTATACGGACACACGGGGCAGGATGGTAGAGGACTGGGCTCTGGAGACAGGCCTAGTCGTCCTGAACCGGGGTTCTGTCCCCACGTGCGTGCGGATGCAGGGTGAGTCAGTGGTGGATATTTCATTCGCCAGCCCTGCTCTGTCGCCACGTGTCGTTGACTGGCAAGTCATGGAGGGGGTGAAGACCTATTCCGATCACCGGTATATCCGGTTCGACGTCTCCGCCCAGACCCCAGACGCGCCGGTCAGACAGGCCCCATGTGGCTCGCGGTGGGTGCTGAAACAGCTGGACCGAGAGCTTCTCCTGGAAGCCTCGATCGTGCAGGCCTGGGTGGCATCACCGGACAGGCCTTCCGACATCAACAGTGAGGCGGAATGGTTCCAGGAGGCCATGTCTGAGATTTGCGACGTGGCAATGCCTTGGGTCCGGTCAGGACGCGCCCGGCGTCAGGGGTACTGGTGGTTGCAGGAGCTGGCCTCACTTCGCAAGGCCTGTGTTGTGGCGCGGCGCCTACAAATGCGGAGGCCAGAGAGGCGGAGCTGTACGAGGGTTATAGGGCAGCGAAGACCGTCCTCAAAGTGGAAATCCGGCGGGCCAAAGATCTGGCCCGCAAGGAGATGCTGGAGACTCTTAATCGGGACCCGTGGGGACGCGCATACAAAATGGTGCGGGACAAACTCCGCACCTGGGCTCCCCCGCTGACACAGAGTCTCCGGCCCCAGCTAGTCGAGGACGTGGTGAACGCTCTATTCCCCTCAAGTGGTGGGCATACTCCCCCACCTATGGCTCCGCCACCTGTGGTGTCCGACGCGGGCCACAGTGACGACGACGACAACGTTCCAGAGGTGACCGAGGTAGACCTGAGAGTGGCGGTACGTAGGCTGAATGCCAAAAATACCGCCCCGGGACCCGATGGCTTACCTGGCAAAGCCTGGGTCCTGGCCTCGGAGGCTCTCGGGCCTCGACTGTTAGGGCTCTTTAACGCATGTTTGGAGAGGGGCCAGTTCCCGCTTCGTTGGAAGACGGGAAAACTGGTCCTCATCAAGAAACCGGGGCGCCCTGCGGACACTCCGTCCGCATACTGGCCTATTGTGCTGGTCGACGAGGTGGGCAAAATCTTTGAAAGAATTATTGCAAACCGCCTCGTCGGGCACCTGGAGAGGGTGGGGCCGGATCTTGCGGATAGCCAATTCGGTTTCCGCAAGGGGCGCTCTACGGTGGACGCCATCATGCGTGTGAGGGCTCTCTCGACAGAGGCTGTGGTGTCCCGGGGTGGGGTCGTCTTGGCGGTGTCTCTCGACATCGCCAATGCCTTCAACACCCTGCCCTGGAGTTGCATACGGGAGGCACTCCGGTATCATCGGATGCCGACCTACCTCTGTCGTGTAGTTGAGGCCTACCTGACGGACAGAGCCGTCATCTACCCTGGTCACCAGGGAGAGTGGAATCGGCGAGAGATGTCATGCGGTGTCCCACAGGGATCGGTTCTGGGGCCGCCCCTGTGGGACATCGGTTACGACTGGGTGTTGCGCGCTGACCTCCCTACAGGCGTCAGTGTAGTTTGCTACGCTAACGACACGCTGGTCCTGGCGCATGGGGGGTCGCACGAGGCGGCGGCCGAACTGGCGATGCGAGGGGTTGCGACAGTCGTAGAGAGGGTCCGGCAACTGGGACTCGAGGTGGCCCTGCACAAGTCTGAGGCCATGTGTTTCCATGGCCGTCGGAACGCGCCACCTTCGGGTTCCCAAGTAACGGTGGGAGGAGTTCCCATCGGCGTGGAGACGACGATGAAGTACCTGAGACTCCTACCGCTGCAAGTCGCGGCTCAGCGGATAGAACTCCGGCGCGATCTCACGGCAGCATGGAAAGAGCGGCTGTCGCAACCGAAGGCTGGGCACGCCGCAATCGCGGCGATAAGTCCCCTCTTTGAGGAGTGGCTGGAGAGAGGCCATGGCGTCCTCACCTTCCGCCTGACGCAGGTGCTGACCGGACATGGCTGTTTCGGGAGGTACCTGTTTCGGATTCAGCGGGAGAACACGCCGGGGTGTCGTCATTGTGAGGACCACCTGGAGGACACGGTGGAGCATACGGTGGAGGTGTGCCCTGCTTGGGCGGAGCACCGTCGTGTCCTCGTAGAGGCGGTCGGCGGCGGCGACCTCTCGCGCCCTGCTCTAGTTCAGACTATGGTGCGGAGCGAGAGGGAATGGGATGCGGTCGCCTCCTTCTGCGAAGCAGTCATGCTAGCGAAGGAGGAGGTCGAACGCGCGAGGGAGAGGCAACTCTCTTCCTCGCGCCCCAGCCGCCGCGGTAGACGCCCCGGGCGTCGAGGATCACGAGCCGATTTCCGGCCACCGTAGGCGCGGGCCTGCGGACGGCGAGCAGGGGACGCTCACCGTCCGGTAAGGACCAGGCCCGAGTCGGCGGCACGTCGTGTTCCACGCGCGCCTCAAAGAGCTGTCAACACCAGTGACGGGGCCTCATAGGGCCATTGCCTGCCGGGGTCTGCGGGAAAGTTCTACCGAGTTACCGCGGCCCCGGAAATTAAGGGCAGCCGAAGGAACAGGGTGGGTTTTTAGTCAGTAGAAATCTGACACACCCTTCCGCTTGACCCAGAGCGGAAGAAGTCATTCGATGATTTTCTCACCCAAAAAAAAAGGCTAGTGTATAAATACAATATCAGGGCTATGAAAAAAAACATGTGACATGACTAGATCAACTGAACAGTAACTTCACGTGATGCTGTAAAACGAGACTAACTACATTTTCAATAGAATTTTCCTGTAAGGTGACCATGAATGTTTGGCCTATTTTCTCAGCAAGTCTTTCAGAAAGTTTCGTCCGTTTTCTACTATTTTAAAGGCCAAAATATTAATTGGATCTAACGAACCTTAGAGTACTCACACATGTTGATACATCTATAAAAAACATCATTGGTGTCCCGACAAACATCATTCGAATATTATTAATCATAGTACCTACTTGTTATTGTTACTCGGTAGAAACACATGTTTGTTCAGGCAAAGTGGACATTCATACGACGAAAGTCTGTTCATTCAAGTATCTAATATTATGAAGCGGAAAAGTTTGTTTAAACACACTACTCTTTGAAACTACTGGATGGATATGGATAAAGAGAATTGGTACGGAAGTAGCTTGAAGCTTGAGGAAGGCTTTTTACCCGACTGGAAAAGAAGGAGGATTATGTTTTATCGTGATAAAGTCCACGGCAGCGAAGCACCGCGCTACTGTGAGTGTACAATAAAATGACATTAGCTCATGAAAAGTTTATTAAATGCTGAAAAGTGCGTATTGTACTTGCTAAATATGTAACACTTGATTAATTTTTTTTTTTCGTTAATAACTGTACGTTTTTTCGTATGTACTTATACAACGTGTAACGGAAACCCCATATCTATCCAAGACAACATCTGGTATGGAGTCTCTATGCACAGTTTCAGCACAAAATAATTGACTCAAAGAATTTATACCAAATTATCGGTTTCATATATTTCTTGAATACCAATCATAACAAACGTGTCACAGCACTACGAGGGTCAATAACTTTCCACGTCACTTGCCAATAACACGATAATTCTTTTCGTTCTTCTTAATTTGAAAAATTCAGTCTTTGGTGTCAGTATATTGGAATTTGTAATAAGTTCTACACACGTAGACTTAGGATTACAAAACCCTTGCCATATCGTTTGTTATCATCCAAAGAAGCCATGCACTTGGTATGTATATACCCTTTAAATTACACGTTGTATACATACATTATACATGTTAACGTGTAGGTATATTGTTATGTTTAGTAATAAGCGGTCGAAGAATTACAGAATGTAAAATATGGAAAACAAAATACAAAACATAATTTAATATGCTCATTACATCCATAAATCTTCGGGGATAATGTTGCATATATTTTTGCCGCATAGCTCAGAGATGCATGAAGATATTATAATGTACTCTCTTCCCTTAGTAAACGCCGCAAGAGTATTATTTTAACATAATTATGCGAAGAAATTAAACTGTAATTACGTACATTTTAATTAAAATTAAGATTCATTCATTAATGTGATTGCCTTGTCTATTAAAGCAGAAAAGTACTTTAGCTTTAAAATAAATGTGACAGAGGCTGTGCTATATTATTGCTGAGCGATACATATTTAAAAATGTTTGTCAGTATCGATATCATAGACTTTTACGTATGAATTGATCATAATCTAGCTTTCCTTTCTAAATATTGGTAGATAAAACTATATCAGCGATAAGAGACACAAATATAAAATATTTAGGTTTGCGGCTCGATGATAAACTCACTTTGAAGAGCCACATTGCGTACGTTAAGTCTAAGTTATCATCACTTACTGGGGTCCTTAAAAGAGCCGCGGGATGCATTCCCCATGTAGTACGTATGACTATATACAATTCTCTAGTAAGGTAAGGTAAGGTAAGGTCTTAGAGTATCTTATAGAAATATGGGGATGTGCTGCAAAATCTAATTTAAAAACCCTTCAAATTTCACAAAACAAGGTAACTAAATCATTATTTAATTACAGCCGTTTTACTGATACTCGTCATTTATACGCAAAAACTAAATTATTTAACCTGGACAACAGACGTACACTTACACCATGTGCATACTAGTGAGAAAAATATTATCTGCGCAAATACGATCTAAAATACAATTCACCAAAAGAACTTTCTATCACTGTTTAAGAAATACCAACAAAATAAAATTAAAAAGTCACAGAACAAATTACGATAAGAGAAGTATTACGTATGAAGGAGCACAACTATATAATGATTTACCAAACACCATTAAAGATTGTCAATCGATTACTATGTTTAAGAATTTGTTGAGGAAAAATGTATATGATGAAATTCATTGATACCGTTCGATCTCTGTACATATGTAAAAATATTGTAATAGCTATAAGTAGTTATAATTAGTAAGTTAAGCTCATTGTAAGTGAACCAAGTTCTTAATGAGTAATATATAATCATTAAACCTATATTAAAAATTTATAAAACTTATATTTCCAATGATGTAATTGCTAAAGCAATCAGTGAAAACAGCAGACAGCTTGTCTATGCAAATTAGTATAACAGATAGTTTGGAACCAATTACTGGTCGTCCATCAATCGTTTGCCTTTAAATATATTATACACGGGAGCCTCGAGCAACACGTTGCAGCTGTGCAAATTACCAGCGTTTATCTGCTCATAATAAATCGAAGAACGGCGTTACGTAAAGAGTTTCAAATTAGCAGAAGTTTCATTTTCAAAATGTAACTACTGCTAGCTGGTAATGGACATAGGACAGTCCATGAAAGTCCCATTAGGTAAATGATAATTGCTCATACCGATCCTGCTCCCGTACTTACTAGTGCCAATACATCATGATTCTTTTGTAAGAGAGAGACGGTAAATAGTGCTACTCCTTTTCACAAAGGACTTAAGATTACCATGACATGCTACTGGTCATAGAAAGCTCTGTCAATTCACAAATTATACCAGTTAATGATATGCTGCAATCGAATATTTTCGGGATTAAGGACCAATTCTTAAAACTTCACTTTTACACATATTTTTTTACAGACGAAGCTACAACACTTTTCCAACATAATTCAAGTTTCAAGACGGTCTTAAAGATCTCAAATAGCAACGAGCCAGAGTAAGCAAAGTACCAGTTATCGCTTTTTATCGTCATTTAGCTCTTACGCATAATCTAAATCGTGAAGAAGCCGAAATGCTGAGCTCCTTCAACCGGGCAAATATCGTTACTCTGATAATAAAGATTATAATGTGTCACATGGTGTCACACTTGTTTATATTCAACCGTTTATATTCACCAGTTTATTCACTGTTATTATTATAGAACGCCAAAAATTCATACCAATACAAAAACAGTTTAGCTCAGACGATCCAACCATTGATTTGCAATTGGAATTGTATATTGATTTATTCATTATTTTACTCAGAAAGTCTGATCTGATTTCAATTGACTGTAAGTACTACACGTTTTTATTTAAATGTTGTTTTTTTTCTGGCATTTTCTTTGAGGTTTTCAAGGTCTTCAACATCATCCAGTGCTTTGAATCTATCTGTTTATTACAATACTTACGTTGCTTATTTACTTACGTTGACGATACGGTTGTCGCAACAGTTGAGTGATCGCCTACTAGTATGCGATTCCTGCACCGTGAAAAATGTTTGTATGCCCTAAAAATATTTATTCCAGGTCCGGGTGTGTATTAAAATGCACCCACGATACAGGCAAAATTCCCAGTGTTTTCATAAAAAAGATACTTCCTATATTTCATCCCCTTTAATAGTAATTGGACTACTGTTTTAAATGCAATGCGAAACGTTTTCCCTAGTATTTGCATCAGTATCACCGCATCCCATTATAGTCCGATTTAAGTAATAAAATGAGTTTGTTGTTCATGAAATATTTGTAAACGCAAGGGAATTTAATCACTGCTCGGCAAGAAGACAAGAATTCCTTTGAGATTCTATTCTCCCTGTAACTTAATTAGCATGACTTTTGCGTACATGTACGTGATCCTTATCCCGTTGGAATTCCGGCATAAAAAGTAGCCTATGTATTATGAAATGACACATAATATGCCAGTAAGTGGGTACTAAAGCGAATAGCCTTTTATAAGTCCGTTATGGTATTACCTGTAAAGCAAAAGAGCAGAGCACTTCATAAATCTGCTTGTATTTATGATATACTGTAAACTTAGTTCAGTAATTACTTTGATAGTGGCAAACAGTGATGTGTAGCAGGAAAAGTATTAATAACGTTAACTTAATAAAAATCCTTAAAAATAGTATTGTAAATATACCTACCTTCATTCAAAATTTTTGTAAAGCAATGGCCTACACTACGAAAAAAAAATAACATAATTCTGCGTATTGCTGTTTCTATCTCATAAGACTTTATATCTTTTTTAGGTAGTTAGTTATAAGGTACACGTTATTGTCTTGCAACTAAAATTATAAATACAGATTCCCAATTAAAATAAACCAACTGAGCCGAAATATTTCATTCATATTTTGTTTGTTTGGTTTGTATATGTTCAATGACGGCATACCAAATATAAAATGACTGACCTAATATGAATATTTTTTCATAAAATTGGGCATATTAAATTTCATTTTAATAGTATTTTTTACTTATTATAACTTAATTAATTTTCTTGCCGGAAATTCATACATAAAAGCTTGTCATATTTTGAATGTAAATAGCTAGAGACCGAGCTTGAGCACAAACTACTCTTTCCATTTGTATGGGAGGTCTCGGCGTCCGCAAAATTCACGGCACTGATTAATGCCGTGAATTTTGCGGACGCCGAGACCGAGAATAAAAAAAATAATCAGGAATATCCTAGTTTCGTCACTGGTTGATTTCAATGTACCATGCTTGCCCGAATTTAAATCCACCTAACAACCCATCATCTCAGAGGCAGTGGGTTTAGCCGCTCTGTAGAGCAGTTCAGAGTGATCGTATTGCCACATCTGCTACTGCTGCGTAGTTAGAGCGTGCATGCCTGCTGGCTGTGGGTGAATGGGAATCGGGTCTTTGGCTTCATGCACTACCGTCGTCGAACATAGCTTAGGCACCTTTTTCGATGATACTACTTTTCGCGTCGCTGCTTTCCTTCGTTTAGGTGCTCCTTGCTGTTTTGCTCATCGCTGCCACTGTCTCAACTACCGTTTAATAAATGGCAATAGGATAATCGCTAATTGCAAGACTCTTGCGAGACTCTCGTTTGGGCAACACTAGCGGAAATACAATAACCTCGTTGGTAGGTATATTTTTGAGCCGTTTGGTTTGGGATTGAAACCCTGGGATCATGGTATCCGAATGCTCACAAATTATTTAAAGACCTTTCCAGACGCCTAGTCAACACTTCGCGTGACCCAAGGACTAGCCTTATTGACCTTGGACAGAGGATAAGCATTGCCATACAACGTGGTAATGCAGCCAGTCTTTTGGGCACATTACCAGTGGACAGCGATGGTCACGAATTTTTGGACGCTATATTTTGGATTATTTTTAGATATACAACGTGTAACGGAAACCCCATATCTATCCAAAAGGACTGAAGACAACATCTGGTATGGGTCTCTATGCAAAGTTTCAGCTCAAAATAAGTGACTCACAGAATTGACCCCAAATTATTGGTTTCATATGTTTCTTGAATACCAGTAATAACAAACGTGCCACAGCACTATGAGGGTCATCACTTTCCACGTCACTAGCCAATAACACGATAATTCTCTTCATTCTTCTTAATTTGAAAAATTCCGTCTCTGGTATCAATGTATTGAAATTTCTAATAAGCTCCACACATGTAGACATAGGATTACAAAACCCTTGCTATATCGTTTATTATCATCCAAAGAAGCCGTGCAGTCGGTATGCATATACCCTTTAAATTACACGTTGTATATAGTTTAGGGTTTTTATTTAAGTGTATAGGTATTTTCATTCTTAACTGAATTAAATTATGTTATGCTACGATATAAATTATTTATAGTGCTTGGATGTGTATGAAGGATCGATTTGAGTTAGCGGGGAAGAGTATTAACGTTGATTCTATACTTTATGATATAACTATGGATCTGATATGAACCACCTAACTGTAGGAGCTATTAATTTCACTAGGTTTATGTTAATGGTCTTAGCCAATTCACGTTTTTATAGCCTTGTTAATATCTAAGCATTAAATAAAAATAAATATTGTGATTTAAATTTGTGTAAAAATTTTGCAAAACTGATAGGGTAGATAGATAAGATCGAATATACTTTATTGTTCACCAAAATTTAAATAGGGTAATATTTATTATTAATTTATTTATTATACCTACTATTCTTACAATATTTCTATGGAAGTAAAACTAGTGTCCAATGGTAGTCTTATCGCACAAGGTCATCTCTTATAGACAACATTTAGATAGACAGAACTTAAAGGATACAGATTTAGAGCATTCGGTGTACAAATATTATACAAAATAAATACATATAAAATAACAAAAACATATGAAATCTACAATTGAGAAAACAGGGGAAAAATCATAGTGAGTGGTAACGCTCCTTCACCATATTTTGAGCGCTGGTAACGTTTGAGCACGCCTCATTTCTATGGGTAATGCGTTCTAAGAACGAGCTGCTTGACTAGTCTAAGATTTATCAAACAAAGAAGTGCATACGAATACATAACTCTGAATTTTTCGATGATCTCAAGATCATTCCTTAAGGTGAAAAGGGTAAAAGAGCACATTTTAAAGCAGGAAAGTAAGTGAAGATTCCGGCGAAACCAAATAGGAAGCCATTTGGAGGTGAGCATTGAAATCAGAAACGTGGTCATTTGTTTGTATGGGATAAAAAGTATTTTATGTCCCTCTGAATATGTAAGTTATTGTTATTGAAAATATATTCGCAGTATTCAATACTTTCGAAGATTGATTCCTATAAACATTCTTACCTCTAAATTATATTAGTACGTATTCGATTTAGACTTACTGTTATCTTATTTAAGAAGTTGCTGTTGAGACCGTATAATCTGTAGATGGCGTTAAACGTTAGAAAATCAATTGTTTCGGCACGCTACAAACAAACCACAATCACTGTGTGTGGTTTGTGCACCGCAAACAATAGCCGCGAATCACTAAATGACCATGTTATTCGTGTACTTGGTTTAAAAAGTCCGTTCGAATTTGGATCAAGTACTCGACTGTGCCATTAATGAACTTCAAGCCCAAGGTTAACCATTGTGTCGACCCGTTTGTTACAACGCCTCCACACGTGTCTTGAATGGCAACAAAAACGAACTGATGGATTGCTGACAGATCTTATGTTTGTGCTCCATGGCTGGACCAGACTTTATCTCCGATTCTCCGCGTCGCGAACGGGGTCACAGCACTCGCATAATCACGACGTATTTATTATCTGATGCCAGTCATTTGTATTTAAAAAAAACCTTTAAAATTTGATCTGTGGAGAGCCCGTCGATTAGTCAACGCAGGCAGAGCAATTAGGGTCTGGTGCGTAAAACGTAATAAAATGACTTTTGTGCCTTACAAGCCTCTTAAATAGGTAGTAGCTGTGTGTACCTTGTGTGGTTTATACTTAAATTACTAAGACATACGCGTGGTAAATATACCGCTTTAAGTTTTATCAGAAACTAATAGCCCACCCAGCCAATTAACTTCTTAAAAGTGTATCAGTCCAACCAGTTTAAATCTACTAGTCATGGTACTTTTTTTTCATATTGACGAATTACGAGTGAGTCATATTGGATATCGATTTAAGAGTATTTGAATAAAATGACTTTGTATTTTTAATGATTGAACGATGTTTCACAAAGATTCATCAGTCATGGCGTCTAAAGAATCATTCCAACCAATTTCACTGAGCCAAATTCATTGTAATGACACGCTGTAAGAGTAAAAATTCTTTTTTATTTTTTTTTTATTTTTTTATTACGAGTGAGCTCGCTCGTTACCTCGATCACACCTGATGGTAAGTGTAAGATGAGGTCTACGATTTAACGAGCGAGCCCAGAAAAAGCCTATTCACTCTTGCTTTAAAAGCTGACGGGTCATATGAATCATGAAACATTTGAGTCAACGACATGTGCAAAGTTAAAATACCTACAAAATTCTTGCCAATTTTATCATCGAAGATGCCAACTATTGAAACAGATGTTAACAGACTTTAGATTATTTACCGAGGAAGAACTCACGCGTAATTTCCATCGGAGCTAAGCCAGCCTTTTTTACGGGGGAAAATCATCGAATGACTCCTCTCGCTCTGAGTGGAGCTAAACTCTGAAGTGAAGTCTAACACTCCCTGTGTGAGACTTCTAATAATAATAATAATAACTCGGCAATCATTGTACCAATAGTCATCTCAGCCAATGGCTTAATAGCCAAGAGCCTCGACCAACACCTCAGGAGGCTCTCGTTAGGCAGATGGATCAAGGGCTTGCTTCAGAAAGCGGTAGTCCTGGACACGGCGCGTATCGTCAGGAGGTTCCTCTCTATGGAACCCTGACTGACGGTAGCTTGGACCCTGTTCGCGATTCCGGTGGGCTACTATTTTTATATTTTTAAATGTTTTTTTTTAGAGAAAATTTAAAAATGTAATTTATATGCATGTATTGGAAATAAAGGAAATAATAATAATAAGTTTATTTCATTGTCACATTTGTCTTAAACAATCATTCTATCTTACGCAGGGATCTTCTTTTAAGTACGTATATGAAACACCTGTGCTAGGAGGCCCCACTCCTCATAACTGACAGTGTGAATGATAAGGTTTGAAATTATAATTAATAAGAATAAAACAAATTACAAAATGAATAAAAAATACTATGATAGTGTGTTTTGTTTTGTGTGTGTGTATATGAATGTAAGTGGTAGTGTGCATGTGTGTATGTGTGGGTAAGTTTTTTGCATGTAATATAGGCATTGATATACTAAAAACCCAAGATGCACAGTCTCGAAGAAAAGTGACGATCGAAACTGTCGCCAAACACTCACCACCTACGTAGTAATAGATATGCTATAAGTACAAAATATGTTTTTGCAAATTCTATCTTATGACAATTGTTTAAGGTTGTTTAAACAAAGAAAATTTTGGCATTTTTGACGTGTGAACCTAGACGCGAGTGACGCGATACTATTTGAAATGAGCGCATAATTTAGAATTAAGCACTCATTTTATGCGGACGGTTTTGAGACGTTGAGTGTGCATCTTGGGTTTTTAGTATATCAATGAATATAGGTGTATGTTGTCTATATCATTTAAGTGTTTGCAAGAGAACTTCTAGGTCGTGGTAGGTCTTGCTTTGTAGCCAATTTAGTTTTTGCAATGTCTACTAGTCCTAGGATAAATATTTAATATCTTATTTATTTTATTGTATAGATTTGCGGATAGTCTCCTTTCAGCGTAATTTGATTTAACTGAGACTACGTTTGCCACTAAATAGTTCCTTCTCTTTCTTATAGGGTCAGAGTCATATGGAAATGTTTTGTGAAGTTTTAAAATAACCCTTAGGGTATACAACTTCCTAACCGTCAGTAGTCCACTTAGCATGTCCGTGAATAGTGTTGCCCAAACGAGAGTCTCGCAAGAGTCTTGCAATTAGCGATTATCATATTGCTATTTATTAAACGGTAGTTGAGATCTCAGAACAATGTAACAGAGTAGGTACATTTTGAGCTTGAATTGACATAGGCCAACCAAATGAATCAATTTAATTGAGACTCTTGAAGACTCTTGCGAGACTCTCATTTGGGCAACACTATCCGTGAATCTCCATGGTTTGAAAAACATAACTTTTAGGAGGGACCGTTGTGTACGCTACGTTCGAGATATTTCATTTTGGTAGCTCCTCCCCATACCTATACACAGTACACTAGGACTGACTGAGCTAGTGAGACGCAAATCTGCTGTAAATGGTCTTACTGGTACTGTAAGGTCTTGAAGATACATATGAGTTTTCTTATTCGGGTCATGACTGTTTCTATGTGTGTGTGCCAAGATAGGCGTTGGTCGACAATAACACCTAGATATTTAATATTAGTGACTCTTTCCACTTCATTGCAAGAACAACTTTTATTTGTGCTCAAGGGCGTGTGAAAACTGTGAATCCTAAGAGACTTATTAGCCCCCGGTTGGGTATTATTATATTTGGTAAAAGCAATGTATTTTGTTTTGGATGTGTTTAATGACAATAGATGGGAGTTCAACTAATCGGCAATCCTAACAAGACCCTTTTCAGCAGATCTATACACAGTATTCTATGTGTCTCCAGAAAAAACTACGGCTGCTAAACTAAACTGTGTCATTGGCATAGGAGAATACACGACCATTGTCAAGTTTCATGTCACAGAGGCTATTAATATAAATTAGAAATAGGGTTGGGGCTATCACACTACCCTGGGGCACCCCGAAACACATATTTGCCTCTTCACTCGTGTATTTTCCTATCCTAACACGTTGTTTCCTATCTGTAAGCATAGACAAAGAGATCCCCCTAATGCCTACAGCCTCTAGACTGTGCACAAGGATGAAGACTGAGACAGTATCAAAGGCTTTTTTTTTAAATCAAGGTAGTTAGGCACATTTTACTGGTATCCACTTGGTTAACAATATGAGACGTCAATGCTAAAACTGCATCTTCAGTCGATAATCCTTGTCGAAAACCGTACTGCGAACTGGGTATTATGTTGTATTTGTTAAGGTACTTTATTAATCGAGTGTTTTCGATTCTATTGACTAAAAACTCACTGTGTTCCTTCAGTTACCCTTGCATCCGGGGTCGCAGTACCACGTTAGATCATTACCACAACCCCGATTAAAGCAATCGAGATATTTCGGACGGACATTATCGAAGACAGCAAAGTGACAAAGTACCTCGGCTTCGGAAAGCCCCGTTCCATTCTCTATCAATAAACGGTCATTGGCTTGATTTAGGGCTGATAATTTCCGGTAGAGGTTTTCCATTCAGAGTACGAAATTACTTTCAGTCGTTGCTTTTAATGTTAATCATCAGTATATTAATTACTAGCTTTTGCCCGCGACTTCGTCCGCGTGGAATAGTTACTTTGGGCTTACGTTAAATTTAACCCCGATTTTGAACCATTCTTCATTGGCGCTCCGCTCCTATTGGCCTTAGCGTAATGATATATAGCCTATAGCCTTTCTCTATAAATTGACTATTTAATTAAAAAAATATTTTTCAATTCGAACCAGTAGTTCCTGAGATTATTGCGTTCAAACAAACAAACAAACTCTTCAGCCTTATATTATAAGTATAGATAGCTGTTGCCCGTGACTTCATCCACGTTTCCGTCGTTTTTCGTAAAAAAAAGTAGCCTATGTCCTTCCTCACGGTTCAGTGATTTTGATGTAACAGACAGATTAACTTTCGTAATTTAGTAGGGAAATATAATATGTCAATCTATAATACTGTTGAAAAATATCGTAATACCGAACCGCACAATATTATTGTTAATAGCTGTGCCCGCGACTCCGTCAGCGTGTAACTCCTTGTGTGTTATTAAGTTAATGTATTGGTAATATTGTTTAGATCACGTTCACATGAGGCTTAAGTACCTATAGAACGAAAATACTTCAGCGCAAAGCTTCCGGGTAAACTATGTTGAAAGTTGACCCGTCCGGCACGTGAACATAAAGATTTCTAGAACTGCTAACCTGGGAAAGAGCGACGTACAACTGACCATGCGAGAAACAACTGACACCGAAATCTACTCCAGCAACATGAAAAGTCTGCCCTTGAGCCTTATTAATTGTCATTGCATAACACACCGATACTGGGAATTGCGTTCTTTTAAATTGGAATGGAAAATTATTTGGTATTATGGGAATTCTGGGAATAAGACGGTTTCTCCTGCACCGCAACCTGTTAAAATTTGAGCCTCGATTATATTTTGTTGCAACTGGGTTACTTTTAGCCGAGTTCCATTGCAAAGTGGTGAAATTGTGGTGGTTTTAAATTTCGGAGCAGAATAATAATCAGAAAGCTTCGAACTGCTAAGCTATCGGGAGTTACACGTGTTATTGTGAGTCAACCATAAAAGATAGATATATGCTGTCGTGGGATATTTTTTATATAATTTTAAGGAGAACATTTCCGTCATAAATGATTTCTGTGTAGCTTTAACCATTAAGGTTGCACTCGCGACGGAAGCTTAAAAAATGGAGTAACTTCTCCCGTTTTCCCAACATTTCCCTTCACTGCTCTGCTCCTATTGATTGTAGCGTGATGAAAAGTATACTATAACCAGCTCAGGAGTATGAAAAATAATTGTACCAAGTTTCGTTAAAATCCGTCGAGTAGTTATTGTTTCTATAACGGTTATACAGACAGACAGACAAAAATTTTACTGAATGCATTTTTGGCATCAGTATCGATCCCTAATCACGCCCTGATAGTTATTTTGTAAATATATTTCATGTACCGAATTGACCTCTCTACAGATTTTTTTTTTTTTTCTTTTTTTTTTTTTTTTAAAAAGGGTACTAGCAATGTGGGTAGAATTCACATTACTAGCAATCTTGTTAACCCCTCCAACTAAGCTAAATATGCTTGTGTCTGGAGTGGGTTCACGCCAATAGTGTAATGGGTGGGGTTCGAACTTGCGACCTCTCGATCACAAGTCCGACACCTTATCCATTAGGCTATTGACGCTTAAAGATATGCTTATTATAAGAATAGATTTGCAAAATTGTAACATACTTTAAAGTTGTTGTAAAAAGAACATAATAATAATCGCCCATTCATTGATATTTAGTAATGGAGGTGCAGTAGTTACTGCCCTGACCTACAACTAGTAAATAGTGGGTTCGAATCTCGACCTCTGCTTTTAGAAAGGTGGACGAATAGCAAAACACCGTGATGAAATCAGCACGTTCTAGGACCCAAAAATCGAAATCATGTGACATACAACTAGGCTAACATGATAGTTTACGACCCATCCTCTCTCACAGATAAGAAACCTGTGTCCAGGTTTTCCAACTGTGGAAGCATTTGATTATAATCGGTATTTAAATTTAAAGCGCAAAATTAAGTCTTATTACCACTCCAAAAGCCAAGCTTGTAATTAACTAACAAAGCCGACAGGTGGGCACATCGAAATTAATTCACTAAAAATCCCAAGTAACGAGATTCTTATGAATAAAAACAATTCATTCTTTTGAGATTCCCATAGTACACTCGGGCACACATCGAGTTACATGATTATATCTACAGTGCTAGTATAAGGTGGCCTCGTATTATATAGATAGTTCATACAGTAGGAGATCGACTTATTCTTGAGAGGTGTAACTTGATGTGATGTCGAGTATTATACGTAACGCTTACCATCAAATGTTAATACTATCAGTCACGCACAGAAGTGTTGTAGCCGGTTTCTTCACACACTCGCCGGATACAGTGTACTTGCCGTGGTTGTAAAAAGTTCGTATTTTATGGCGCTGAAGATTTACCGTTTCAGGATGAGTGTTCAGATTCTAAGTCTATATAGGCGCAATTGGGTCAGGTGCTTGGAATCAGGTTTTATAACTCTGTCTCTAACAATATTGTTAACGGGTAATTTTAAGTATTACATTTTGTCTTAAAGTTGATGTTCATTATTACTTCGATTTATAGTTGGCTTTTATATTTTCATCAAAGAAAAGCGCTATTGACGGTCAGTGATTCCTGGTATGTGAATCCATAAATAATGTTTTATTTATAAACACTAAACTAGCTTCTGCGCGCGACTTCATTCGCGTGGGTAGGTTTTCTCGCATAAATCCCGATCCCGTGCGAATTAATGAATAAAAAGTAGCCTATGTGTTTTTCCAAAATATCATCTATCTACTAACCAAATTTCATTCTGATGCGTTCAGTAGTTTTTGCGTGAAATAGTAACAAACATCCATCCATCCTTCCATCCTCACTAACTTTCGCATTTATAATATTAGTAAAATTTCAGACTAAAAAGCTTTTGTATTTTGTTACTAGCTTGCCCCGTGACTTCTTTCGTTTCCATATTAAATACTCAACTTAATATGGAAACTTTAGTCAGGAAATAATTTTTGAAATAAAAGTAACCAATGCATGAACCTCGGCCTTCATATCTCTCCATGCCAACCAAATCGGTTCAACGATTTTGCTTTGAAACCACCTACAGACAAATAGATTTTCACATTTATAATATTAGTATGGATGTGTTTTTAACTTTGTTATTACCGTGAATGCTATTAGCAATTCTAGAGTATTATTTATACTGGAAATATTCGCCCATAAAAAGATTTATTCTTCTGTATAGCCTACATATGCGTGTGTGCTGCTTTAGTAATCAGTTTTGTTCCAGGCAACGAATTAGGAATGATAATTCGTTGGTTCCAGGACTGATTTCACACATAGCATATACGTATCTAAAATATATATAAACTAGACTACTTCTACAAAAGATTCTTGACCTTTAAGCGTTGTAATTTGATTTATACGAGTCTCCACTAACGTACTACTGCATATAACCATTTTTTATCAATATTCAAATCAAGTATAAAATATACAGACCGCTACTTTATTTGACAGCCTACTAAGGTCCTTAGTAATTTTCTTTTTCAGATGACATAAAGATAAGTGAAAAAAAAAACTATATAGAGATTTAAAAGTGTGATTTAAAAGCTAATAAGCTATAACTTAACCCATTAGCTAGAAGCAATGGTGGCTCAGTCGTTACAGTAAGACTCACGAGTCACAGTCTTGGGTACGTACCTGAGCATGCATATTTCTTTGTGTAGGTAATCTTCATCATCACCACTTCTCTGAAAAGGTGAAGGAAAACATCTTGAGTGAGGTGAATTACGGCCCATTTTAGGTGAGGTATGTCCCAGTGGGAACTTTATAAGCTGTTTATATACGTTATGTTACACTGGCTCAAAGCAAAGCGACAATGGTTGAAACATACTGTCAACTGCAAATGTTGCAGAAGTGTATTTGTCCTTGAATGTGCAATAAGAGTTATTTTTGTAGTTCAATTACTAAACTAATTTATGAACCATGAATAGTAGTTAGATTATTATAATTGCTTCATGGCCTCAAGAGAGGTTTAATGAGCTCTGATGTCATTTCCTCTAAGATTTACGATTCACACCATCTTTTACTGTCTCGTAGAAAATGATTTATGGAAATATCTAGTATAGTGTGCACCCTTTGAAAAGTCTCTGAAAGTATTTTCAATATACCTAGTCGAAACGGGCACCGCATTGTATGCAATGGTTTCCTTTCCTTTTACCTATTTCATTAATTATATTTAGCAGGTAGGTAGCGAGCCTCCATAAAATTAAAAACAGCCCACTAACATAAAAAGTTAAAAAACCCGGTGGGGAAACCATATAATGAGTTCTCTCGCTCTGGGGGGAGTGGAATGGAGTGTCAGACTTCTACTGACTATAAAAACTTTTTACCAAAAAATTAAACCGACTCCCAAAAAACACTGCAAAGTGAAAAATAACTTTAATTTCGGTAGTCGGTGTCTTTAGTTTTGTATTTTTGTTTTTGGCACCGACTTCCGAAATTAAAGTTATTTTTCACTTTGCAGTGTTTTTTGGGAGTCGGTTTAATTTTTTGGTAAAAAGTTTTTATTTCACTCTTTTTAGTTGGTCTATTTTTAATTTACCTAGTTACAAGAGCCTAAATGTCAACTACTTATAACCTTTCACAAAATATTGCTTTTCCCAATGCTGGGCCGTTAATTGTTGAGGAGTTCTCCTGGTACTTCACCATCAGCTCTACATCACCATATGCATTGTGACGAGCATAAAGTGCTTAACATCCATATTCAAGTAATCGAATCGCAATCCACTCAATACTTATTATTGAGTAGTTTCGGCGGCCATCTGTGGTCTTCATCATCAGTTCCACTTCCTCAAATGGTACTTTTTGAGAGCAACTGCACAAGTTACTATAATAAATACCCAAAACGTCATAGGTGTGCCTATAATATTTGAAGAGTTCCCTCGATTTCTCCAGGATCCCATCATCAGATCCTAACGTTTATGAAAATGGGACCAATTTCAAAGTATACCCTTTCAATCAAGAAAAGAATTTTCCAAATCGGTTCAGCCGTCTTCGAGTAATCGATGATCATACATAAAAAAAAAAGTATATACGTGTCGAATTGATAACCTCCTCTTTTGGTCGTCGGTTGAAAAACCCACCCTGTTCGTTTAACTTCCCTTACATTTGGGGCCACGGTATCTCTTTCGAACATTCTCGCAATCCGGGACATATTTATAATACAAAAAAAGCATAAATTATGTTTATGAAATTGTATAGGTACTTTCCGAAAGAGTGGGTATTTTTTGTTACGGCAGAGAATACAATAATAAAGTTTGCCACTTGCATCGGAGTATACTTTTACCCAAGACTTTGTTATCTTGCGCAAATAACAAAAGATACAATCAGTTTACCTGTTTATTATCTGTGAAAAATATCAAATTGCAATAAACAGGAAAACCGCAGCATGATCTAGTATAAGAAATAGATATGAAACTGTAAATTTTCCAATAAATTTATTTTTAATTTTTAAAATTTTCCTTTTACCATTTAATAGAAACTAAGATATATGTGGCGTCAGGTATTTAGTTAATTTTGTTAATACGTTGTCGTATTTAGTTAATAAGTTGATACCTACTCAAATGGAAAAAATTTGCCAAGTGCGAGTCAGATTCACCCATGAAGGGTTCCATAGTAACTAGGCCAAATAACTTTGTTTTTCATAGTGTTTGTATGAATTACAAAGTTATATTAGCGGTTTTAGAAAATATGCTGTATTTCAAAAACTGCTGACCCGATCTCGTTCAAACCAATTATCTTTGAAATTTACATTAAGATCTATGGCATATATTTTTTAGAGTTTTCACTTCATTATTGTAGAAATTAGAGGAGGCACACATATTTTACCACTTTGGAAGCGTATATCTTTTAAACGATTAACTTTATGAAAAAGTAGTTTTAGAAACCTCAATATCATTTTGAAAGACCTGTCTATAAATACTACACTATATATTTTTTTCAAAAACCGCAAATATAACTTTGTAATTCAAACAAACACTGACTTCTGACTCGCACTTGGCCAATTTTTTATATTGCACGCAATGTTTTTGTATTCTATGGTGTACCATTTTAAAATGAAAAACTTAATAACACTCTATTAATTTGCATAAAATATAAGTAACTCTTGCTTACAACTTAATACAAAAATGCATGAACCGTTAACATAAACCCACGCAGAAGATATACTACATAAAATATTTCTACATATAAAATGCGAAGGAACTAAGTAATAAATTAAGTGCGTAGCATGTACACATATAACAGTAGCATGAAACAGTACGACAAGTGTAATCATAATAGTGTCCGGATCAGCTAATACTGTCCTTGACCGTGACAGCGCAGCGGTGCGCTCCACTCCCGCGCAACTTCCACCCCCCTCCGCTCGCCGCCGCGCCTCCACGAACAAAGAATAAAACTGAAAATGTTCATGTAGGCATACTATTAACGATTTTTTGTATTACATGAAATTTTCAAGACTTTTTCTCCGCTAAAATGAAAGAGGAAGACTTGACATTACTTTTGTTGAAAGAGTTCATTCGATAAGACACCATGTAATTATTTTACCCTTAGATCCTTCAAGTGAGAGATATTGAAATTTTCTTGCACTATATCAAGCTCTGAAATCTCTGAAGCTCTAAAAGCTCTTTCTCTGTACATGCACAAGCACAGCAAAATATGTCTGCTTAAATAAGCAGACATATTTTGCTGTTACTTATCAGTTACGCATTCAAAACTGACACAAATGTGTCAGTTTTGAATGCGTAATTGATAAGTTCCCCTTCATTAATAAATATTTCTTTAGTCTTAGCGGTTTCTGGTTACCATAAAAACAAATCCGCAAAATGATTTTTGAATAATGATATGACTCGGTGTCTGTGAGCTATACAGTAAAGAGTTGTAGGTCGTGTATGTTATTTAATTACGCAGTCATCTGATATCTTCTTCTACTTATATTTTCTTAGCCAGACAGGCTAAGTAAATATCAGACAACTAACAGACCATGCCTCCTCACAAAAAATATCGAGGCCCGAGTAGTGAAAATATCATAGGCTTTCTTTTGTTTTCCTTTTTTGGGCTGGCTCTGCTTATTCTGTAATTGTAGCTAGGTCTGTCGACTCCACATCTACCGTCCGGAGTCAAAAGCTTAAGATTTTTTTTTAAATTTCTATTGTTTCTGACACTCTGGTCCAAGTTACAGTCAATAAATGTACCGATTGATATTAAATTTTCATTTCATTTCAAATAGTTAAGATAGCTTGCATGAAAAAAACAGCTTATATACATATGGTATATCATTATTTTAATTGGTTTTCCGAAACTAAGGGCAAGAAGAAGATGGAGATAAAACTTTGGAGGACTACATGAGTATTATCTTGGAAGTGAAAGGAGGACGTTATCAATTCGTCAAGTATATTTGTTTATATATGGCCACCGATTACTCAAAAACGGCTAAACTGATTTAAAAACTCTTTTTTGTTTGAAAGGATATAGTTTATAGATAGTCCCATTGTCATCAAGCCAGGATCTGATGATGGGACCCTGGAGAAAGCGAGGGAACTCTTCAAATATTGTAGGCTCACCTATAATGATTTTAGTATTTTTTATAGTAACTTGTGCAGTTGCTTTTGAAAAGCACCATTTGGTGAAGTGAAACTGATGATGAAGACCACAGATGGCCACCGGTTCTACTCAATAAGAAGTAATTCATAGGTTCCGATTCGATGACTTGAACGGCCCTGGATAGGGAAAAGCAATATTTTATAAAATGTGATAAGCAGTTGACATTTAGGCTTTTGTAACTAGATAAATTACAAACCGACCCACTAACAAGCGAGAAATAATAACTTTTAAGCAAAATATAAAACCGACTTTAGAAAAAACACATTGCAAAGTGAAAAATATCTTTAATTTCGGAAGTCGGTGTCAAAAACGAAGACTAAAAGGTCCGACTTCTCAAATTGACGTTATTTTTCAATTTGCAGTGCTTATTTAAAGTGAGTTTTATTTTAGGTTAAAAAGTTTTTGAACACATGTTAGAAAAAAATCCAGTCAGTTGCACAGTAAAGTGGTTTTACCACATATATACAGTATAATCTACATGTACAATCCCATTTACATACGCACACGTAGCCTGCACTTGCCTAAGCGCGATTACGCTCGCACCCAAAGTACTCGTAGGTAGGTATTGCAAGATTCCTTACTCTATGTTTGAAGTGCGCAAGCGGCGCGCCTGGCCGCGATCTACGTCGCAAAATTACGGTCTCTTGTGTAATGCAGCGCAATGTTATATTACTTAGTGATTTGATGTCGTTGTTATAAGGGCCAGCACATACAGAGACGCGACGGTACTAGAGATAAATCCAATAAATTCGAAGGTTTAATTTTAGATTCTACGACGTTAATTCGAATTATCTCACTGAAATGTGAACCTTTACGGAAAGTAAATAAAGTTTGATACCGTATACCTACCTTCAAAATTGCGTATCGTGTGGCGTCATGTCTCAGTATGAATTGAGCCTAGTGAATTGACGTCGTGGCCGCTGTTATTACCCAAGCTGCCATTTATCATACTATAGCCGTCTTCAATTGTTTAAGGTAGTATAAGCCACTTGTTTTTCACGTTGTACAGTTTATGTAATTGCAGTGTGTTTGCTCGTATGGTATGGATAATGTTACCGTCACGCCTGTGGTCCCCAGAAGGTTGGGCGGTGGCTGCCTTGAACATATTATATGTAGTTTACCGGAGACAGTTTTAGGTCTACCTTGAATATAGGTAGACTAGTGTGATATATCACCGTACAACGTACCAAGCAAAGGGTTTCACGAAATAACAGACATTACTTAAACTGAACTCAATTTTTTATAGAATAAATTCGCTATCATCTCAGTTGCAAATATAAAAGCATCCAAATTAATTATCTGTAAATCATTCCGCTTCCGACGCTCGCCCGCGACAGTCGTGCCGCTCCGCGCTCTCGATCGTTCCGTGCCTGAGTCATCGCTCCGTTCGTCACGCCCGCCGTGACGTCACTCGTAGTCGCCGACTACGACGCCTGGTCCGGATCCGCCTTTTTCGAGGCGGTGAAGGATATCGTGTTTCTCTAACAGAGAATTGTCAAAACAATTTGGTTTGGCCCCTTCAGGGTAAAACCACAGTTTCGTGGTCCTTGGTTGGAAACCTCACGGTGTCAACAATACCAAGGGGGTGCTGACCCGACGCACCCGCTGATCCCCTTCAGGGTGAAGCAGTCAATTGGAGTCGAGTGCTAGGTTTTGGCCTTGGGGGATCTCCTAGTCAAACCTAGTTACTGAGTTCTCTTCACAGCTTACACACCTAGTGTCGGTTGGGTGTATCTACCCCTTCGCACTAGACCCAATAGGGCCCGGTTCGCACATTAAGACTGGCGACCGGTTACAAGCTTAGGGCACACACCTCCCTGCTATCCCCGCAGGGAGCGAACTCACCTCCGGGTCCTTCCCGCCCGGAGGGTTAGGCAAACAGGGCCCTTCAGGCCACATCAGACGGCAACACAGTTACCGAGTTTGTCTGGGTTTCTCTTCTCGGTAACATTGTGTTAGGAGAAACTCCGGGGCAGGGCTCTTTTTGGGGACCGTCTGCTCGGGGAGCTCACGTTTGACGTGTCTCCTCGAGGCTTATATGTTAAGATTAGGAGAATAGGATGCCCCCCATTATCGCCTCCAACATGGAGGACATGATAGCAATAGTGGAGACTCTCTCCGCTAAGGTAGACTCCCTACAGATAAGGTTGAATCGGACAACCGAGATATTAGGAAATATCCTATATGAAAACCCCGCCCTACAAAAGAAGTATGAGGAGGAGATTGACTCAATAAAAGTCAAACCCCAGCCAGAGATAGGTCCCACCCCCGCGCCCATCGCAGATAGGTCCCCCTCCCCCCCAGACGTCGAAATGGACTCTGAGGAGGAGGAACAAGAAAAAGAGAGCTCGGAAGGCGAGCGCTCGGAGCGCGCAGAGAGCATACACTCTGAGCGCTCAGGGCGAGCGGAGTCCGAGCACTCCTCCTCCGATCAAACCTCTTCCTCCGACGAGTTTATCCTCGTCGAGGGAAAGAGGAAGAATAGGTCGCAGGCCTCGTCCTCCACCCAGGCCCCTAAGGCCAAGAAACCCTTCCCTCCCGAGCCAGCACGCTTAGTGCAGAGCCAGCCCTCCACTTCCTCGGCCACTAGGCCCAGCCCTACCCCTACCCCAGTCGTCAGCGCCTCAGTGCGCAAGACCATCCCTCCCCCACCCATCTTCATCCATGATAAGGGGGCTTGGACAAACGTGTCCAAAGCGTGTGGCGAGCAACGCATCGCCTACACGAATGCCCGCGCCGTTCAGAACGGCATAAAAGTAGGGTTAGCAACAGCTAACGACCACCGCGCGCTTTCGAAGCTCCTCAAAGCTCGAAATATCCCCCACCACACGTACGTACGTATGGAGCGTTCCATGAGAGCAAACCTGTACGTGTGGTCCTCTGCCGGATCCCTAGCGAGATCCCCACCACCGAGATCGTCTGCGACCTAGAGTCCCAGAATATCCCGGTGATTGAGGTGCACCGTATGCATGGCAAAGGAGGCAAGGCCTCAAACAACATCCTCGTCATTTGCCATCCCACCTCCGAAGGTCCCCACCCCATCTTTTCTCTAAAAACAGTATGCAGTCTGTCGGGCGTACTGATAGAAAAACCACATAAAAGTGGCACGGTAGGCCAATGCCACCGTTGCCAGTTATACGGGCACGCGCAACGGAATTGCTTCGGCAAACCCCGGTGCGTAAAGTGCCTGGGCGATCACGGCACCGCCGAGTGCAATCGCCCAAAAGATAGGTCCCAGTGCCCAGACCCGCCCAGCTGCGTGCTGTGCGGGCAATCTGGCCACCCCGCTAACTACCGAGGCTGTCCGAAAGCCCCGAAAACCTCCGCCCCTAAACTGGCAACGCGCGCTAGCGCACGCCAGGGACGAGAGTGTCCTACACTCTCGTCTGAGCTCCCCCAGACCCTCAGTCCCCAGCGTCCAACTCCTTGGACGGCGGCGAATCACGCCCAAAACTTCCCGGCACTAAGGCCGAAAGTCCCAGGGCTGATGGATCAACCCATCATGCCCCCCGCTCCGGTCGTAGTGGCTTCTCAGCCTCCACCTCCTCCCCAGTCACCTCCTCGCTCGGATGAGCCGGAACTCGATGCGTTCCTCATCCTAGGGAAAACTTTCAGTTTCTTCCAGTCCCCCCGCGCCATCCAAATGGCAACGGAGGTCGTGGCCTGCAATAGCATTAATTCCCTGATTCAGGTATACTCTAAGTATCCTGATGTCAAAAGTCATTTTGCCAACCTTTTTAAACAGCCATAATGTATAACACGGCTAGTAAGAGATTAAAGCCCCGATCCCTAAAGCTAGGTTACTTCAATGCCAATGGCATCAGCAATCAACGGGACGAGATCGCGACTTTCCTTCGCGATCATAGTCTCGACATCCTTCTGGTCCAAGAGACCTTCCTCAAACCCCACCTTAGGGATCCCAAGATAGCTAATTACCGGTTAGTTAGGAACGATAGGACTAGATGCCACAAAGGTGGCACTCTAATATATTATAGGAACTCCCTGCACTGCATCCCTATGGTTCCGCCGCCCCTTGCCCACTTAGAGGTATCCGTTTGCCGGCTAGGCATGACGGGCCATCCCTCTATCACAATAGTATCCGCGTATCTCCCACCGTACAACGACGTAGATTCAAATTCTTCGATAAACGCCTCACTTCGAAGCGACCTTACAGCCCTTCTTGACATGAGTGACTCCGTCCTTATGGCGGGAGATCTCAATGCCAAACATCCCGCATGGTGTAGTCGTATTACCAACCCCCGTGGGAAGGTACTATACGACCTTTGCACACCTCTCCACATAGATATCATAGGTCCTATGCGGCCTACTCATTACCCGTTCGAGCCATCCCACTTGCCCGACGTACTCGACATTGCCCTCCTGAAGAATGTGAACTTGTTTGCACTCTTTAGAGACGGTAGACGAACTTGACTCTGACCATAGACCGGTGATCATGGAGTTAACTCCGAGATCGGGTCCCTATGACCCTAACCGCCCCCCTCCCACACAGGTGATCACTGACTGGAGGAAAGTAGGCGAATTGCTGAAATCCAACACGTCTCCTCACCTGGACAAGATCCCCGACCACATCCAGTCCGCCGCCGACACGACGGCTGCGATCAACTCACTCACAGAGCACATACAATCTATCTTGAACGACTGTTCAAAGGAGATTCCGGTGTCAGAGCACTGGCGCCGGAAACTCCCGGACGATGTACGGGCCCTGCTGACTGAGAAGAACGCAGCAGTCCGTGCCTACAGAGCTTTCCCCTGCCAGAATAACAAAACTTTCATGTGGTACTTACAGCGCAAAGTAAGTAACAGCATTAGAGAGTGGCGTGAAGCCGGCTGGGACAAGACCCTGAGCGAACTGGAACCCACCCACCTTGCCTTCTGGCAACTTCAGAGGAGTATGCGCGCCACTGAGGTTACCACAATGCCTCCCCTTATCCGCCCGGATCAAAGCATTGCCTTCGACGACGAAGACAAAGCCGAATGCCTAGCCGACAGCCTGGAGGCCCAGTGCTCTCCCAGCTCCCAACCAGTTGACCCAGCCCACCTTGCCCACGTGGATGCTGAGGTCGAACGTAGGTCTGCCCTACCCCCTGTCGAGGACCCTGATGCTCCCCTCCCCCCCGTCACGGAAGACGAGGTGGAGGAGATCATCAAGAAACTCAAACCTAGGAAAGCTCCCGGGACTGACAGACTGACCACTAGGGCACTTAAACTCCTCCCACGTACGATCATAGTCCTACTGGTTGCCATCTTCAATGGCGCCATGTCCAACAACTTGTTTCCGCAAGCTTGGAAAGAGGCTATAGTGATAGGTATCCCAAAACCCAGAAAGCCCAAGTCCCTCCCGACTAGTTATAGACCCATTAGTCTGCTCAGCGCCCTCAGCAAGATCTACGAGCGGATTATTCTTAATCGGCTCAAGGACTTTGTCGAGGCAAAGAGCCTAATCCCTAACGAGCAGTTTGGCTTTAGAGCCCATCATTCCAGTGTCCACCAAGCCCACCGCATCGTAGAGCACATTAGCGGCCGCTTTCAACGCGGTCTGATGACGGGGGCCCTATTCTTCGACATAGCGAAGGCCTTCGACAAAGTCTGGCACAATGGCTTAATTTATAAGCTTTACACGCTATTCACTAACGACATCCCAAAAAGCCCTCCAGTAGAGTTAGCCCTATTTGCCGATGACACGGCCATCTACTACTCGGGAAAAAGTCCCGATTGCATCGCTCATACCCTCCAGACCTCAGCCAACGCACTAGGCGATTGGTTTAGGAAATGGAGGATTGAGGTAAACCCTGACAAAAGTCAAGCAGTCCTGTTTCGCAGGGCTCGCCATGGACAGCCCACCCTCCCCAGCCCGATCACTATGTTTGGCAAGCCGATCCCCTGGGAGAAGCGAGCCAAATACTTAGGTGTAATCTTAGACCAGTTCCTCAACTTCACTGAGCACATAAAGAAGGTTCGCTCGCGAGCCGCTTTCGCTCTCGGTAGGCTTCACTCCTTGCTGAATAAACACAGTAAGCTCTCCCTTAGGTGTAAAATCCGAATTTACACGACGTGCATACGTCCTATCATGACGTACGCCTGTCCGGTGTTTGCCCATGCCAGTCCGGCTCAGATCCATAGGATGCAGGTCCTTCAGAACCGTTTTCTCCGAAAGGCCACGGGCGCGCCCTGGTTCTTGAGGAATGAGGATCTCCACGTAGACCTCAAACTCCCGACCATAAAGCAAGTGTTGAAACGCATGTCAGTGCGTTACTTCACCTCTGCTGATACCCACACCAACCCCTGATCGTATCGGCCGCCCGATACAGACCCTCCCAAATTTCTCGGGTTCGTCGCCCGCGTCACGTCCTAGACGAGCCCGACGACCCCATCACCATCCGACAAGAGAGCAGTAGGGAAACTAGCACTCTTAGAAAACACAAACACAAAACGCGTTCCGTATTCCGGCCTCGCCGACGAGGCCCATCGCGACGTCCGCGTACTTGTAATGGAAATCCTCCCCGACCCTTGCCAAACGAGCCAGCCCGCGATGCTGAGCCAGTAGCAATAAATACTCCCCTAAATACGACCCAGCCTGTCCCTTTGCTGCCCTCCCAAAATGACCCCGCTATGCCGAGGCCCGTACTCCGCAGTGAGTGCCCTTAGCGTGCGGTCATTAGTTATAAGTAAAATTTTAGTTTGTAAGCCCTGGCTGGGGGCCTTTAATTTAATTATTAGAGGTCACCACAGGAAAGACCGGTTAAGTAGACGCACAGCCTTACTGAGCTGATCTACGAGTGGCCCTACCTAAAAAAAAAATATCTGTAAATTTCTATACATTTTGACATTAACTTTAATCGATTTTTGTATGGATGTCAGGCACGCGTTTGATCACCATCACCCACAAGTTTGATCGTACCTATATAGGTATAGGAGAGACGTCCACCATGTAACGATAATGGAACGGGCTTGGGGGAATTGTATTAAGATTTGACTCTAAACTGTTATTAAGAACAAGAATTGATTTTCTTGTTAATTTTTGTTGGTATAATTAATTATACAACCTGCCACACAAAGAACAATAGAATCTTTGACAGAAGTACTAGGAGACCAGCACTAATGAGGATGTTTGGTGATATTTAGATAAGGAAAATAAGGCATGTGTCGACATAAATATCCCGCGCGTGTAACTATATCCTGTGAAGGAAATTGGCGTTCTATCCTTCGTTAGCTCGGAGATAGTGAACTGTCATTATTTATACGTTTTGCAATCAACATAGCCAGTTGGTATGAACGTGGTTGTAAGTAGCACTTGAAGCATGACTATACCAAACGATGATAAAGTGATTTGATACCGTAATTGAGGAAATGAAGGTATTCCTGAGCTACTGTTAGGCCTCATGATCGACTGTGGGACGGGGAAAGTACTAGAAACAAAAAGGCGTTTTTAAGTAATTTCGGTGCTTTTATCCGATTTCAATAGAAAATTTACAAATGTGGGCAAAATCAACCCAAATCCCTTAAAATGCCTTACGACATATACCAGAACGGTATTTCAGTTATGTGAGAAAAATTATGTATAGTTTTTTATAATATGTTGTGCGAGTATTTTTCTTAATTAATTTTTCCCATTCATCGAGTTTGATACCGTACCTTTTAAATTTATTTTCACCTTCGTGATCTTAAAGAGCGTTTTTCTATAAATAAAAAATATTTATTAATCAACATCTGCCTTTTATTTAAACTTGATGTTATCCTTGACAGCTTACAAGTTTAATCCTAGTGGCTACAAGGATATCAGTTAATTCAATAATATACAGATAAACATAACTTGTGGTGAAGAACCCGTATGCACATATTGCAATACTTACGTATACTTAAGTTAGAAATGTCGACTTAAATATTAAGTCAAGCCGCATTAAGTGTTGAGCTATTTCCGTACGAACATAAAAATGTTTGTTTAAAACCAGTCAAGTGAGAAAGGTGCTAACAGGTACTTACGTAAAGTAAAGTAATGCGAAGTTAATAATAAAATTTAACTTTTTACGATTGTGATTTCATATAAGTTGTTACAGTTATCCAGTTTGAGTAAAGTTTTCCATTATTTTCAGATATACTGCCAGGACATTTAAGTTACCCATATTCATTGCGAGTTTTAAATTTTCAAGGAGCCATTTTTTTAAATGTAATACACTATTTTTAAAGAAATGGGTCTGAACTTTTTTTCAGTGTGATAATTTTCCTTCTCTGGTTTGAGCGGAAGAAAGTGTCAGACTTCTACTGACAAAAACCCAAAGCTTCCCTTGCGATCCGGCGGCGTCACGGTAACTTTCCCGTAACCCCGGCATGGTCGGCATCAATGGTCCTGATGGGCCCGGCAATGCTGTTGAACACGACACACTGCCGACCCGGGTCCTAAGGACCAGTCTTACCGGACGATAAGATAGCTACCCTTGCTCGCCGTCTGCAATCGGAATGGATCTGAACTTGGTATTACATACTGTTGATAATAACATTATGATTTAATTATTTACACAATTAGGATGTAAGAATCCACCGCACCTTCAAAAATATATTTTCATACGTTTCAAATACTTTTACTAAAAATTCCAGGAACAGAAAATCTACGAAAAAAAGCAGTTCTTCGCGCTATTAAACAGCAAGACATCGGACCGTGTCTTAAGGAGTAGCCAACCATAAGTGCTGATAGGATGTTAGTTTTTACCGGGAGGGCTGCGCCGGACCGGTTCGTATCCTGCTCGTCCCGCAAATACAAGCCTCACGACATTGTTGATTCTTAACAAGTACCTTCGTAAATGCCAACACTGCCCATGTATTGCCTGTAACGAGTTCGCCTTAATAACACATGTAATGTACATTAAAACTTCAGATGGGTATTAATGGGAACACGACGGGACGTCAACAGTTCTTCACGTCTACTTCAATGTTAATTTAAATATCCATTAGGTATTTTAAAGTTAATAAAAGTTAACGTAAAAAGCAATAGTATGACACAAATTGTATTCATGAATTGACTGTAGGCGGAACAAAGAAACGTTACCTCCATATCTGACATTCCTGGAGAGAATTCAACAGATAATAATTGCAAAAGAAATAAGACTCGCTTTTGTTTGCCCAAGTTTTTAATCAACGACTGTTGCTTCTACACCGTATCTATAAGTAACTTCAAGATTTTCTTGGCTAGAGCCTGGTGAAGAAAATCTTGAAACACTCAAACATTTTACGGTTTAGAAGCAAGAGTCTAGTCAGTAACTTCTGCAAATTTATTATATAGAGCAAACAACATAATATTAGCTCTTGAACTAGAGATTGCTCACTAACTCCAACTTATAGTGTCAAATGTAAATATATTCTTTTGAAACATGCTCGTCTTAAAACTAAAACAATACTTGAAAACTGTCAGCCAATATAGACATTATGATACTTACAGAAATGTAACGCTCTAATGAGAAAGCAAAGCGCAGATGTCTTCGACCTCAGAGTCACGACGACACAGATACGTGCTAAATTCGAAGAACCAAGACAAACTTGACGTGACGAACCACTAACTCGTTGTTTGAACTTGTACATGACACATCCAGGTACCTACTAGCAATACTTTACACCACAAATATGTAATGTCATCAAAAAAACTAGGACGACCAAATAAGATGAGACTATAGTTAACGCAGCGGTGCCTAAGTTCGTTATACCTATTTTGGACGAAAGGAAATAAAATTTTGTATCACTTCAAAGATCTTTGGATGTTCTCACAGTACATTAAGTGGTCATGTTGGACTTGAGAATAATGAATGAGGATGGGTAATTATTTAAATAGTTACTTTTTAAAGATACACCAACGAAATATCAACACTTAGGTACTAATATTATATTCATAATTATGATAATTCAGTCGTTACGGATAGTCAGAAGCCAGAAAATCTGACCTCCACAACCTAGTGGTTGTGAAGGTCAGATAGGCAGTCATAATACTAGTACTCAGCTAATTCCACTTATTCAGGAAGCCCCCATAGTTGGATAAAACTTAAGTAACTGACTAAATATTGTAATAGTTCTATAACTTTGTATAGTCGTTTTTATTTACATTACAAAATCAATATAATGTCCATTAGTTTAAATATGCAACTATTAAAGTACACTTAATTATAAACATGTTTATAAAAACACACAAAATACATACCACAATCATGTAATTAGACTTTAAAGACCTACTCCTCCGCATCGCTGTAATCTGGAACCGTGCTCATTAGCTGCATAGTTTTTTATCATATCTCTCTAACATATTTTAATTTAATGTTGTAAAAGAAAAGAGTGCAATGTGCAGGCAAAAATTAACCATTACAATTAAAGTAATTAATGAATTGTAGAACTTAACAAATCAATTAACACACCAATAATGATTGCGGTGGCTCATGATAAAGTTTGTATAGAAAAATCCATCAAGTTTAATTGCCACTCTCAGAATTAGTGAACTGCCGAAGATCTTTATACTAATCATGCAATTAAAAAATCTCCATAATCGTAAACAGTAAAAGATTGATCGCATTAGGTTTTTTTAGCGACGTGTCGCAATCATGCTTGGGACAACTTATAAGCTTATTGTAGCTTTTATTACGGATACATATTACGCAGACTTACACTATATTACTTAATTGCAGATACAGCCTCTCAAAAATGTGCTACACGAAAATCTGGACTGCTTAATACATTGCCAGAGGTCAATACTCCGGCCTCAAAGTGGGTCAGCTGGTGGGGTTCTGCCGTGGGCACCGTGGCCACTCGATTACCAGCGAGAGGGAAAAATGCGAAGATTACATCTAATAAAACTATCATTACGTGCATTCAGTGGAGAATAGACGCATGGAGTCTTGCGAACCTACGGCTTCTAATACGCTTTCAATTCTTATGGAAAATTATTAGATTCACTGGTTTTTTTTGCTGACATTTCTGTTAATTATTTCCTATAAGTAACTCTAAATAATTATGATGACCAGTCTTTTGATCAGTATTATGCATGTTCAAAGAGATGTTGGAGAAAAACTGTTAAATAGGAGAGACACCAGACCGTGGTCAATATTTAATATTTAGGTGGAGTAGGCGTAGCTAACTAGAAGGAAGACCTAAACTACACATAATTATATTCCTGATTTTTCATACTAAAAGCATTCTTGTATGCAAAGCACCTCAAAACAAATTCTTCGAAGTTGATTATATGGAAAAAAATTGAGGACAGTCTAAGATGGGAAATTCCGATACACAACAGGATATTCCTTGCATGAATAATTTTACGTTAAATATGATTCACGTACATTAGATACCTATTGTATAATGTGTAAGATTCTACTGTTTTTCAGATTTAAAACTGGAACAATACAAATAAAAAAATAAAACAGCCATCTCACTCGGCAGCTATTCTTCACGCAAGTCGATGCCAAAAAGGTACGGTGATGACAATGCCTGACCTGAACTGAAGTCACCATATGTGCTAGTGACCGAAATCAAGTGACATAACCAATATGAGGTCACAATATTATGATACTTTACTGATACGATGCAAGATAACTGGCATAATATGTATGTTGTGGACTCAATTCATAAGTAAAATGATGAAGTAAACGAGTACAGAGTCGGTTCTAGTAAAGCGAAACTTGAAGTAAAACGTGAACGACAATCATATTAGAACTGTTCAGGCTGATGGTACTACCAATTTCAGCTTGCTAAAAAACTGTAGCTATAGCTTTTTCACATCTATTAAAATTCTTTAATGACAGTATAAACTAAAAGGCTCACGTTTAGCCATCATGTCACCTGAAGGTAAGAGATGATGTGGTTGAAGATTAAACACGCTTACCTAGAAGTAACCTATTCACTCTTGTCTTAAAAAACCCTAAGTTATAGCTACCAAGAACACAGACTCTGGCAGGGAATACCATTCCGTAGCTGTACACACAATAAAAGTATTCCCATGACGTTTTATGCTAATGTGTGGGAATTTGACAGATTGTTGTAGCTTGATGTGCTGGCGTCTGTACCTACTGAAATATGAATCACTAAAGAATGAAATAATAAGAGCAATCCTGTCCTATTTCAATCACTTGGATCCTGTGATATGGTGCCACATCACTGCTTAAAACATCAGGACAAACAAGACTCGAATGAGTACAAGTAAACAATATATTTCGATGAAAAAAATAAACTATGTAAGAATGAATGGCAAGTAAGATAGTGTGAGTGAGCGGCGTGGGGGTCAATACTCCGTCAGTAGGTCAGCAATGAGCAGGGGCCCAAAGACCAGTCCCTGGGCGCGCCAGAGCCTTAACTCATTTTCCGGTAGCTATCATTATGGTTCCCCGATTAAGGTGGCGGATGTGATGACCGTGGTGACGTCACTATAGTCACGAAATGATGAAATATACGAAAGTAATGTGACGTGTTCGATATTCTTTTTCATATATTATTTTTAACAACATTGACGGGGCCGCCATTGCTGGCCGGGGTTGTGGGAATATTCTAACGAGATACCGTCTCATATCATATATTATATAATTATATATGCCTTCTTCGTTTGTAACTCATTTACATGGATACTAAAAACATTTTTTTTTTGGGAGGAAAATCATCAAAGGACTCACTCTCTCCTGCTCTGGGCGGAGCAGAAGAGAGTGTTAGATATCTACTGACTAAAAATCCACCCTACTCCTTTAGTTACCCTTGAGTTCTGGGGCCGCAGTATCTTGTTAGAACATTCCCGAAATCCATGACAAAAACCCTTACTAGCTAGAAACTACTTCATATGTTCGGTGCTTCATTAGCCCTCCGTGCAGCAGATTTATTCATTGAGTATATTTTGCAAAATATTTCAACTTAATGGAATGCAACTGCGTAAATAAAGCGACCTAAGGAACATTAATTGTGAAAATAGATCAAAGAATTCAGATGATGATTTCGATATGAACTGGAAAAGAGCAACAGGCTATTTTGGAGAGAATCTTTAAAAAATCGCTTTTGTCTAGTCTGCAGTGAGATGGTTACAATATTATTATCATAATTATTATACTGACATTGTGCTTACAGCTAAAGAGTAAAATTCCCTGCCAGAGTCTGTTTCCTGATAGATAGAGTCTTTAAGTCAAGGGTGAATAGGGTTACTTCTAGGTGAACGTGCTACATCTTAGACCACATCATCGCTTACTATTAAGTGAGATGGTGGGCAAAACCGCCCGCGAGCCTAATAACAATAAAATAAAATAAATATCTGCCAAGGCCTTACCCGACTGGTTTATTAAAAGTTTATTTGTTATTAAAGGTCGATTTAAATTCATTAACGCAACGTATAAAGGTGCTAATATGATTATCTGTATCTAGATTACTTTTTATTAAGTGCTATATAAAAGAAATAACCGTAACTTAAAGCAAAATATTTTTATTTACTTACATTTAAAAAATAAACAAGCAAAACTTGCCTAGAATGCTAAACCAGTATTTAAACTGTGACAAATCACCAGTATTAAAACACGCGAAGTATTTTTTACCTTCTACAAATTACAACACGGGTTTAATGACTAGAATTTGTCATCCAATGAAATACCAGTACCTCCAGACGTGTCTTATTCAAGCACATGTAAATAGTTGCTATTAACACCAAATTCATTATTTTCATAATCTGTTCATAATATGTCAAAGTTTGTTCACGTAAAGTTAGTTTACTCGACGAATGAATATATTTTAGCCCATTAATATTTCGAACCAAACAACATCGGTAATATGATTAAATAAATCAGTAACGGTTCTTTAGTTACGGAAAAAATTGCTAAATATTCAATTCAGAAACAAGTTTAGCTAGTTTTGTTCGCATAGATTTATGCTAATGGTCTTTTGATATTGATAGTTCTAAATTTTGCATTTAATACGACCCACAGCTGCTACGATTTCACTGATGCACCAAATGTAACTCCACGCGTGACTTTAATGCGGTTCTTGACTTCAAAATTTGCAGTCGTAAAGAATTCGAGACGTAAAAAGATTAGTGAAGCGAACTTTAAGTGGTCTAGACTGTTTTCATTAAATTTTTTGTTGCCTTTTGTGCAAAGAAGATGCGTCATTTTAAAATCTTTTGAGGCGTTTTTATATCTTCTTTAGTGATATTAAATGGACAGTTTGACGTCAAAAACTATCGGTTTGGTTCTAAGTGTGGGGCTTAAGTAACAAAGTAAACTGTGGTCTTGCGAGAGGCCTCTAAGAGTTACAACTCTCGCAGAGGACAAGGGAGGCCGTTCACCCCGCTGTAATAGACGACGAGATAGTATGGATATGACTACACATTTTTACGGAAATATACTAGCGTTAATTGAAGGTTGCTTACGTACACGAATATGCTAAAACTACGTTTCCATAATACCGGATCTTCAATTTGAAATTAGTTGTGTGATTTATATTTCATCATTGGTGCTCCCGCTGCAACTGCGGAAACCTCAAAGAGGCGTAAATATTGTAATCGGTAACTATATTTTATTTATTTACACTTTATGCACATAGGTACAAAAGCGGACTTAATGCCGTAGGCATTCTCTACCAGTCAACCATGAGTGGTGAAGAGATAGAGTGGAAGGTGCAATATGTACGTGAAAATTATATTGGAAAAAATAATGATGATATTTTCAAGATTATGAGGTTAAAACGCTTGGATCGTGAGGCCCTTGTGCTGACAGCCTTTTCGTAGAAATTTAGAAAATTTGGCGCTTCTCGTGACCCAAGGGCTGGCTATTACTTTGGCATTCCCACACAACATGGTAGTGGTAGTCTGTTGTATACGTTGTAAATCGACAGTGTTGAGGACGATTGTTTTGATGCTTTATTTTAGTTTAGTTTAAAAAGTGTCTTATAATTTCGATATTAAAGTTAGCTTATTCATTAAACACGGACTTTCCACTCCTTAAACGTACGCACAGTGAAAGATTCTTGAATTCTATAAGTCATATCCACCTTGTTTACATCGCTAGTTAGAGGCACCAGTGCCCTTTTTTTTTCCTGATGTCGCTCAATGTTTAACTCAAAATCGGTAAATTGTCAGATGACTGCCTTTTAAAGAATCACGGCAGAATACCGCTTGGCCAGACCAGTGTCAGATTTTTTGGCTTCTGACGGTGGTATATTTCCATATGACAGCCGGGATCGACGGCTTATCATTCTTTTCGGGGAACGGAGGAATCTTGATATAAGAAAAAACATCCATCCACATATCGACCTCGACAAGCTTCGCTTAACCTTGACTAGGTTTGAAGATCGCCCCGTGTGGCTGTTATTATTTAGTCACGAGTTTGCCACACAGTTGCCAAGCAATACGGAATAAAAATGAACATTAATACTAACATGTTCTTAATTGTGAGCCTGTTTTGATTCTAATAATAGGTATGGCAAAATCGCTTTAGCACACGGAAATTTGTTCTAGTTTCTACAAGGTTCGTGGACTAATAAATTCTAAATTGAACAAAATATGGGTATGCCTGTATTTGAGGAACCTAATTTCTTACAGTATCGAAGAACTTATGCAAACTTATTACTTGGTTGTTACAGTAGGATCTTTAGATATATTCAAGCAGTCGTTTTACAATTAGTAAGGATGCGCAACAAATGTGTGCAGTTTCACTGTAAGAAGCCCGTCCAGTACCTTATCGAATGCTACATAGCTAAGTTAAGCACCTAATTAGTCTCTATTTCCAAAGTGAGCTTAAACAAAGCCCTCCATTGTTCCTTTAACATCAGACTACTAAATACCAGACACATGTTTGCCCACAAGAGAGGACCACAGACGGCGTACCACAAACATATCGCAATACACAAGCCTATGGCGTATTTGTTCGGTAATTAAGGTTAAATAAACAACTTAATCGGTCTTTCAACTTGACGTAAGCCCAGTACCAGTACCATTGATATTTGTCTGCGATTGGTCAGTAATTGATTTTGAATAGTATGTGTGGAGGAATTTCTACGCGAATACAGTACCCCTTTTATCATTTTCTAGTAGTCACGCGGGGAATTTATCATCACCATAAAAACATAATGCTCCTCTTTTGCATTCGGGTAAATAGTAGCCTATAACCTTCCTCAAGCTTCTAGCTACTTCCATACCAAATTTCATCCAAATTCATCTAGGACTTTCGAAGATTAGACAAAGAAACAAACTTTACGCCGTGTCATCGAATACGCGCTGCACATTGCGCCAATTATGTGGATATTATAATATGCTGGGGATCTAAATACAAATTTTAAGGGATTGATCATAGCTTACGCTATAAAAAATGTGCAATTGTACGTGCTGTCAACAAATTCTATTAAAAATACAAAATTACAATTAAACACGTAACATAGTTTGTCTATCCCTTACATTTTTGACGTTTCGAAATAAGTCATCGCTATATTCCCACTTATAAAATGTAACTTACTAATCTATAGGCCCACATAAAATTTTAGTAGGTATAGCGTTATGTCAATCCAAAAAAAAATCATAATTAATTATTACGTACATTTAGTTTTCAAAGAGATGTCAACGTGGGATTTAATATTCAAGTTTATCAAGGAATAGCAATGAAAATTATCGCACCCTTCCTGGAAGAGTCGCGTAACTCAACTTGCGTCATATTTTTTTTATTATTGCAAAAAATCGAGCGTACTCTAATACACCTTCTCACAAATTTTCATGAAGCTAGTGCCAAAAATAAGGGTACTGTCACAAAAAATGTGTATTTTTGCGACAAAAAATAAAATAGTTTTACATTCTTATATAGATGTAAACATACATCCATTTATTTATTTTACAAATTTCCCTGGGTATAAAGCCATAAATACACATACCCATAACTAACACGAAGAATTAACATAACTTTATAAAAGTAAATAAACATAGGCATTTTTTCCTGGATACTATTGCAAAGGCGTGTCTTGCATGTCCACTTACTTACTTATTGCACAAAACTTGTTGCAGGATTGTTTTGCGTTACTATCGTTACGTAGTTTCTCCAAGCAGTTGTCATAAATACCTGACGCGTAGCTGCACTTACTTCTTTACGCGCACGACACGCCTGTTTCGCCTTTCACTAGAGACTGGAAAGGTGCCGAAAGCATGGAAGCTGGCTAACGTACAGCCTGTACCCAAATAGGGCAGTCGTGCTGACCCGGCCAACTACAGACCTATTTCAGTCACGTCCATACTTTGTAAGAGTATGGAGCGTGTACTTAATAGTAAGCTCTTGGCATACCTAGAAGCCAACGACATCCTCAGCGACCGACAATACGGCTTTCGCAAAAGTTTCCCTTGACATCTCCAAAGCCTTTGACAGGGTCTGGCACGATAGGCTTATTGCTAAGCTTCCTTCCTTCGGTTTACCCACTCAACTTTACGTTTGGATTGAAGACTTCCTAAGAGATCGGTCCATTCGAATGGTCATTGATGGCTGCTCGTTTGGCCAATTGGCAATTAATGCCGGGGTCCCTCAGGGGTCTGTTCTCTCAGCAACTTTATGTTTGCTGCACATTAACGATCTGCTGATTCTCGGTACCTTTGGGTATACAGACGACAGCACAGTTTCTGAGAGATATGTGTCCAGCGCGCGAGCTGGTGGGTCACAGATCCAGTCTGGAGAGACTGGATCTGTGACCCACCAGCTCGCTCCACAAGTTCAAGCGCCCAACCATGTAGGTTAGAGAAAAATATAGTATGTAAGTATATCACATCAGGTTCTGATGAAGATCTTCGAAGATAAGCGATGGAACTTTTCAACTAAGAACAGCAAATCTCTCACGATTGCTGCCCTCGTACATTACATCTAGATATTTTAGCATAATCAGCCTAGTTATTAATATAACCACAGCTGAGGCACAGACCTTTTGAATCACGTCTGAAATATGGTTTAAGTGGGTGAAAAAGAGGTGTACAGCAAACTCTCTGTTAAAAAATTAAGTGCAAACGGTATATAGGTATCTCATGTTAAGTAAACAATGATACACTAAAAAGCATAAATAAAACGGTTTTCTGCTCATCTGGCCTATTGGCAATGAATACCAGGTCCCTCAGGTGTCTGTTCTCTCAGCAACTTTGTTTTTGCTGCACATTAACGATCTGCTGATTCCCGGTACCTTTGGCACACACAGCACACTTGCTGAGAGATATGTGTCCAGCGAGCGAGCTGGTGGGTCACAGATCCAGTCTCTCCGTGAGAACATGGTTGGGCGCTTGAATTTGTCCTTGAAGGCTGTCTCTGAATGGAGCGATGCCAACTTGGTCAAGTTTAATGCAGCTAAGACCCAGGCGTGTCTCTTCTCCTCAAAAAAGAGTCAATTATCAAAAATCAAAATTGTTTTTATTTTACATAGTCCTAAATGGGCACTTATAAAACGTCAGAAGTTAGTACACGGTTTGAAATTGGTCGTTTCCTATGGAGAAGAACCGGAAAGAAACTCCACGGTTACTGTTTTAAAAAAAATCTTGATTTTCACAATCTTTGCATAACAGATACAATTATTATTTATTTTTTTGGTATGAGAGGACAGTATAGACTAATTGACATAATAAAATGTAATATAACTAATCAGAAATGAATCTCAGAGTCTATAGTGTTCACATATTTACATTAAAAATTAACTTTACAAAACTGCAAATAAACTAAAGCAAATGACATAAAAATAAAAATTATATAAAAGTAAAATAAAATAAAAATAACAACAAAAAAAAACCAAAATAAAAACAAATAATAACAACAACAAAAAAAAAGTGGGGTTGTTAATTCGAACCGGCTCCTACTTTCCGGGGTGTAACCGTGCCGATAACCGACCGTATCGAGCTTCTGGGGGTAACACTAACTTCTACCCTCAATTTTGGCCCGTTTATCGAGGCAAAGGCTTAACTAGCATCAAAAAAGTTGGGAATCCTAGCAAAGGTGAGACGGTACTTCACACCCGAATCTCTATCAAGCCCAGGTTCGGTCGTGTATGGAGTACTACTCTCATCTTTGGGATGGATCTGCTAAATACCAACTGGACGCGCTTGAGTCTATCGAGAAGTGGGCCAAGTGACTCATTGGTAACGATGCACTGGTCGAGTCAAAGCTCCAGAGCCTTGAATATCGACGACGAGTTGCAAGGCTATCGGTTTTCTATCGGTTACATTTCGAGGAGTGCGCGATGAAATTACACAGTCAAATTCCGCCAAGCCCATTCCATCATCGGACTACGAGAAAAACGGCGAAGCGCCATTGTTACATGGTGGACATCCCACCCATACGCACAAAACCTTTTGGGAATACCTTCATTGTGCGTACGGCTAAGGAGTGGAATTCCCTGCCGGAGTCTGTGTTTCCCGATAGCTATAACCTAGGAGTCTTTAAGTCAAGAGTGAATAGGTTACTTTTAGGTAAGCGTGCTCCATCTTCGACCACATCATCACTTACCATCAGGTGAGATGGTGGTCAAACGCGAACCTATTTTTTAATGAAAAAAAAAAACAACGAGGCGAGCATGTTGGAACTATGTGCCCAACACGTAGGAGTAACAAGATAAAAACAACAAGCTGCTTGTAGATTCAAGAAGCTAGTCATGTCATAACAACATGTCAAGCATGTTGAAACAACAAGGCGAGCATGTTGGAACTATATGCCCAGCACGTAAGAGTAACAAGATAAATTAACAAGCTGCTTGTAGATTCAACAAGCCAGTCATGTCACAACAACGTGCTGAGCATGTTGAATCTACTTGCTAAACTTGTAAAAACAATCGGAAAATGTTAACGTAAATTCGACCTGATGTAACGTATAAATAACATGATACGTAGCTTGTAGGATCAACAAGTTACACTTTACCGTGCATCCACACCGCAGTTAACTTTTGTGGAGCAACAAAATGCAACACGGTAGCATTAGGTAACTATCTGTAACTTATGTGGTTCCTTGTTACTATTTGATGATTGTTACTTACGCGTCCATACCGCCAACAACATAAATTAACAAAATATAACAAAGAATAACTTTCGACACTAATCGACAGTGATATTTTTTGTTGCATTTTTGAGGTAACATTATCTAACAATGTTATCGATTGTAGAGTAACGTTGCTTGACTTATACTAAAACAGCAACACATATTAACAATAAATAACTTTTTGCTGTCGGATGTTGCTGAGTAACACTTGGAAGCGTTGATCTACAAAAAGTAACAGCGGTGTGGATGCACGGTTACACGATCAAACTTGTAGTTTCAACCAAACAGCACGTAGGCGCTATTTTAACCCGAAAAATTGTTGAAGCAACGTGAAATCTGGTTGTTTTTTTTTCTCAGTGTAGAGTCAAAATGTTTTAACATTAACAAAGGTATTTTTTTCTGTGTTTGAGTAATTGATAGAAGGTTTCCGATTTTTTAACTTTCGGGCACTTCATTTTACACACTTCTACAGCACGTTTTTTCTTAGCACATATACAAACATAATCTAAATCGATTAATATGATTGAAACACAGCAATTTAACTTTTAAATCTATATAGTATTGACATACAATTTTTGTACATGACAAGCTGTGAACAGTAAAATAGAAGTTTACGATGATACACTTCATTATTTGAATATTTTTCCAATAAATAAATAAGTTTATTCAGAAGCTCCAGCAAAACGTAGATACTTTCGCATGCATAAAGTATGTATTTCTGTTTACTTAAATGAATTTTTCGTGTAAAAACTACGTAATTCATACTTACACTTTCAGACTAGCCTAAAATTGTAACATGAATAATGGAATAAATACACTTAACGCAGCCGATGCGGTACACCAAAAGATCATAACAAAGCAATATTCATTTTTACACCGGCCATCTTTTGTAACAGTTTCGGGGATTATTTAGGTAACCGTATAATTCAACCTTATCTCACAGTATACATAACACAATGAAAAATCGGAAACTTTACCATTTCGCCGCTGCTAAATGCCATCTTTTGTTCTTTATAAGGTACTCCTTGGATTTTTTTTACAATATTGGACACTATTTTTTAAGCTCCTGAAAAGTTGTCCGAATTCACTTACCGCTTTCTTACAGGAAGGGTGCGTTATGATCTAACAATAAGCTATGCAGATAGAAATGGTAATGTGTTTAGTTTTAGTACCACTTAATATTATTGTTACAGGTATTAAAAGATATGACTTACGTCATAAAGATTTCTACCCTTTTGTGCAAAATAACGTTTATTTTAAAGATATTTATTATTCATAATATCGTTAGACTCGCTACCTAAGAACAAAATATTCTTATAGATATTGTGTTTCATGTGAATTATTGTTTTTATTTTGTTTTTAGTTCTTTCGCCGTGCTTTTGCAGAGTAGCAGGTTCACTTGGTTTTCGGGGGAAAATTATCAGATGACTCCCCCCGCTTTGGGTGGCACCTAAAACAACCCTATTCCTTCTGTTTTCCTTGCGTTCTGGTGCTGCGGTATCTCGTTGGAACATTTCCGCAACCCCGGTAAGCAAAGGCCCCTCGGGCTCCATCAATCCTGCTTTTTGAAACGCACGCGGAACACATAGCACCGCAGACCTGGGCCTGGTCCTTACCGGATGGTAAACACACAGAAGTACATTTGCTTTATATACAACGTGTAATTTAAAGGGTATATACATACCAAGTGCATGGCTTGTTAGGATGATAACAAACGATATGGCAAGGGTTTTGTAATCCTAAGTCTACGTGTGTAGAACTTATTAGAAATTCCAATACACTGATACCAGAGACTGAATTTTTCAAATTAAGAAGAACGTAAAGAATTATCGTGTTACTGGCAAGTGACGTGGAAAGTTATTGACCCTCGTAGTGCTGTGACACGTTTGTAATGATTGGTATTCAAGAAATATATGAAACCAATAATTTGGTATCAATTCTTTGAGTCAGCTATTTTGTGCTGAAACTATAAAGAGACTATACCAGATGTTGTCTTCAGCCCTTTTGGATAGATATGGGGTTTCCGTTACACGTTGTATAATATCATTGCATTTACCATTAAGAATAAGAAGAATCTGTTTTGTTGTAAGCTCAATAATAATGATCCGGGAACCGGATTCAATATTTTGACCTGCATTGCAAACACAAAAGTACTCTTTAAAAAAAAAGTTAATTTAGCATGAGACTCGTACCGCAGCCGGTTTTACCCCGGACCATCCATCCATCACAGTAACCGGAATCAGACGAAGCGGTCATCGAGATAACTTTATCTTTGACAGAATACATATAACATACCTACAAGTAAAGGACTGCAATTGGTTTAGCCATGGACACTAAAGTCATAGTTTCAATAAAGGAAATACAATCTAACTTACCTATTTCTACACAGAACTTATCTCCACATCTTAAAAATTGACATAAATTCAAATAATTAAGCAAGAAATGAATGAACAAAATTACTTCACGTAGTAAATAAAGCATTTATCACCGTTAAGTTTACCTACCAGTTTTTTCGGGGGAAAAAACATCAAATGACTCCTCCTGTTCGGAAGGAAGAGAAATGTCCAACTTCCACTTACTAATTTCCATTCACCCATCCTGTTTCTTCAGTTGACCTAGTTGTTGCTCCCATTCAAAGCTAAGCTAAGCTAATATGTACATACGAGTACCTACACATTTTAACTGACTTTGTAGTGTAAAAACATTGCTTTCAGTACGTTATCAGTAATATTTTTGTTGAAATATCCGGTGTTTAAATGTCACGGAGTCGAAATGAGCGGAAACTTGCAGCAACCGGTTGACTTCTATTGTAGCGTGACAGTTGGATCGTAAGGAGGTAAGTTACATTCAGGCTACTTCGGGTGTGGTTAATAAACTAAACGAGCTTAAGAACAGTCGTCATCGGCCTAGGTAGGGTTCGACCTATTAACAAACCATTACGGGAAAATATATGTATTAAGGACCAGCAATGACTCCTACCCTCTGGGTGGAACGAAACGGAGTGTCAGACTTCTACTGACTAAAATCCGACCCTGTTCCTTCAGTTTCCCTTGTGGTCCGGAACCGAGGTATCTCCTTAGCACATTCTCGCAATCCCAACAGCAGGCAATGGCCCGAATCAGAATCAGACTCCGTCAATACTACTGAATGTTCTTTGTAGTGCACGTGAAACGCGATGCGCCGTCGACCCGGGCCAGGTCAGGACCGGACGCTAAAAAAAGAAAGGGTTCTCCTGGATAATCCATTGTGGTAAATCATTGTTCAAGTCTATATTTTAGCGCTAAAGGACAACATTCCTTTTTTACCGCGCCGCTATCCCTTTCTGTTCAATTTCATTGCAGATTTCAAGACAATTCAATAAGTATCTCCTGGTCTCATTCGGGTGTGATACGTGATTTCGAAAATGAAGCACCGAAGAACACGTCCTAGTAAGTTCACGAATACGAAATTCTTAACAAAGAATGCACGCTACCACGAAATATCTAACGCCGTAGCCATGGGATCTCGAATAACTAAATCTCTAATCTCACCTATTCGAAACACTTTACAACGAATGCACACTAACAAGAAAAACTGAACAACGTAGGCATGCGATCTTGAATAACTAAACCTCGAAAAGTCTTCATAAAATGTCTTTATTAATTTAACAATCAAACATTGCAATTACTATTTTAAACGATATTCTTTATTCAAACATTGATTTTTGAGAAAAATAAAACATATCATGTCATATTATGTGTCAATTAACCAAATAATTATTTATTTCCTTATGGAAAATATGAGGGGATATGGGTAATATGAGTTCTTTTATCGTTTAAAATAGCAAACGCAATGTTTGATTGTTAAATTAGTAAAGATATTTTACGAAGACTTTTCGAGATTTAGTCATTCGATATTGCATGGCTACGGTGTTCAGTTTTTCTTGGTTGTGTGCATTCGTTGTTAAGTGTTTCGAATAGGTGAGATTAGAGATTTAGTTATTCGAGATCCCATGGCTACGGTGTTAGGTATTTCGTGGTAGCGTGCATTCGTTGTTAAGTGTTTCGTATTCGTGAACTTACGGGGACGTATTCTTCGGTGCTTCATTTTCGAAATCACGTATCACACTCGTCTCATTCATAGACTCGGCGGTCATCGTGACCTCTTTTGACTCGTGATTCTGCTGGTCGCCACTGTTGATCCTGGAAGTGTTACAGAAGTTGTAATGGTTGGGAATAGTGTGGTGGACTTATTCCTAAAAAGACAGAGACTGCCCTTGAGAGAATATTACGTTGTAACTTAAATCAGACGGAATAACATCACATATTTCTTAAATCACAAGATGATTAAAATACCAAAGGCTACAATTTGTTCAAGCTAATGAGTCAAATACTGCGTCCTAACTAAAAGATAAACGATCAACACACACAATCTGGCGCATCAATTTATACGCATCGCTTTTTACTCCGTCATTCTTCGACGTATTCGAGCCTCCACGCGAATCCACAGATGTGTTCAGCACACATTTGAATACTCTGTCAAGATAAAGTAAATAATGATTGATCGTTCGTGTTGAAGTGACAATTCACGTCCACCTTGTGAACATTTGCGCATAACTCATATGTCTCAAAACACACGCAATGTGCTCCTGTCAATTGCGAAGCTATTGAAAGATTTGACACAATAATGTAATGGCAAATGTGGTACGGCGGGATCGACGACGGTTCTGTATATTAAATTCTGAAAAAACCTAACACTTACGGATGCCGAATAACGCAATATAGGTACCTAGGTTTTATTGTTGAAAATAAAAAATAGTGTTAATTTTATGTATCTCTTTAATTGGGAATTTAAACTTGTTATTTTTTATTTAGTGAGAAAAAAGGTTTTTAACAATTTGTAATATCGTTTTAGCGTAATTTAATGTATTAGTAAATATAGCAGATATTCACACTATTGTATTAGGTTTAAGTCTGTAAAGATAGTGTTAAGGAGGATTTAATAAATAAACAAATAAATATTTCATACACCAAAAGACCACAAAAGTCTGCTGTTTTAATACCACTAAAGTGTTTTTAAAGGCAACTGTTAGTTCAGTGATACAGTACAACCTAAGTTGCGGTAAATTCTAATACTGCTGATGGTTTATCTTCAAATTAACTTAATTCCCACTGACCCCTAAATACATAATGACGTAAATAACACGCATGAACACAGGAACGGAAATCATCTGCCGGCCACAATGCAGTACCTACCTACCTATATTTATTATACGAAAAAAAATCTGAAGGTGCGTTTGTGACCAATATGTGCAATCTGCGCTTGCGGTTCAAAGATAATACGTGTAATGCAAGTCATGTGGCGTGCTTGCACAAACCACTAAAGGGTTATCCATTGTGCCACACAATCGAACGAAGGGATTGGCACAAATGTGAGTGTACCATATGCGAAGAAGAATAATAGAAACTATCAATAATTTGCCAGGCTATACTTATAATATAACCAGTCTTTCTTTCTTATTTGTAAAACACGAAGTATGCGGTGTTGACCATTAATTAGTTGTGCAGTGTTACCTTTTCTGAACTTACCAAACATAAATCATATCAAACCATGAACAAATTAAATAATTTATATTTTTTTGGAATTGTTTTTAAAAGTAACATTTCAAACTTGTAGCTAAGGGACAGCTCTGGTCCGCGATGGGCGCTGAAGGAGATGGACCGGGAGCTATTCCTGGAAGCCTCGATCGTGCAGGCCTGGGGGTCACCCCCGGACAGGCCTGCCGATATAAACGACGAGGCGGAGTGGTTCCGGGAGGCCATGTCGGAGATCTGCGACGTGGCCATGCCCCGGGTCCGGCAAGGACGCGCCCGGCGTCAGCTGTACTGGTGGTCGAGCGAGCTAGCAGCGCTGCGCGAAGCGTGTGTTGCGGCGCGACGCCGGTACACCAGGTTCCGCAGGCGCCGCACCCGACCTTCGGATGCGGCGACTGTAGAGGCGGAGCTGTACGAGGGCTACAGGGCAGCGAAGGCCGTCCTCCGAGACGAGATCTGGTGGGCCAAGGAACTGGCATGGGAGGAGATGCTGGCGACTCTGGACGGGGACCCATGGGGCCGCCCCTACAAGTGGGTGCGAGAGAAGCTCCGCCCCTGGGCTCCCCCGTTGACGCAGAGTCTCCAGCCTCAGTTCTTGGAGGACGTGGTGAGCGCCCTGATCCCATCGCGAGGGGAGCACGCTCCCCCGCCCATGGCTCCGTCTCCGACGGAACCTGAAGCTGGCGCAAACGCGGACCACAGCGACGACGACGTCTACGACGCTCCAGAGGTGACCGAGGTAGACTTGAGAGTGGCGGTACAACGGCTCAAGGCCAAAAATACCGCCCCAGGACCCGACGGCTTGCCAGGGAAAGCGTGGGTCCTGGCCTCGGAGACTCTCGGGCCTCGACTAGGGGGGCTCTTTAGCGCATGCCTAGAGAGGGGCCAGTTTCCGCTTCGCTGGAAGACGGGAAAGCTGGTCCTGATCCAGAAAGCCGGGCGCCCTGCGGACTCTCCGTCCGCATTCCGGCCCATCGTGCTGCTCGACGAGGCGGGCAAGCTCTTGGAAAGAGTAATTGCAGACCGCCTCTTCGGGCACCTGAATCGGGTGGGCCCGGATCTTGCGGAGTGCCAGTTTCGCTTCTGCAGGGGGCGCTCGACGGTGGATGCCATCATGCGCATGAGAGCCCTCACGACGGGGGACGCGGTATCCCGGGGCAGGGTCGTCTTGGCGGTGTCTTTGGACATCACCAACGCCTTTAACACCCTGCCCTGGAGTTGCATCAGGGAGGCACTCCGGTATCACCGGGTGCCGACCTACCTCCGTCGCATAGTCGAGGACTACCTGACGGACAGAGCCGTCATCTACCCTGGTCACTGGGGAGAGTGGAACCGGCGAGAGATGTCGTGCGGTGTCCCACAGGGATCAGTCTTGGGGCCGCCCCTGTGGAACATCGGATACGACTGGGTGCTGCGCGGCGACCTCCCTGACGGCGTCAGCGTAGTATGTTACGCTGACGACATGCTCGTCCTGGCGCAGGGAGAGTCGCACCAGGCGGCGGCCGACCTGGCGACGCAAGCGGTTGCGACAGTCGTTCATAGGATCCGGCAGTTGAGACTCGACGTGGCGCTGCACAAGACCGAGGCCATGTGCTTTCATGGCGGTCGGAACGCGCCACGGTCCGAGTCCCACATAACGGTGGAGGGGGTTCACATCGGCGTCGGGAGAACGATGAAGTACCTGGGACTCGTCCTCGACAGCCGGTGGAACTTCAGGGAGCATTTCCTGAGTTTGGCCCCAAAGCTGAACCGGGCAGCAGCCGCCTTCAGGCGACTCCTGCCTAATCTCAGCGGGCCAAACGCCTCCTGCCGAAGGCTGTACGCCGGCGTCGTGCGGTCCATGGCCCTCTACGGGTCCCCAGTGTGGGCCCTGTGCATCCGGACGCGACCACTAAAGTTGGTCGCATGCCAGAGGGTCATGGCTATCCGAATGATCCGGGGATACCGCACGATCGCCGGCGAATCAGCCAACCTCCTTGCCGGATTGCTGCCCTGGGATCTGGAGGCGACTGCCCTCCAGCGCGTCTATGAATGGCGCGTGGAGGCGCAGCGCCGGGGCGTATCCCCGCTGCCTCGAGAAGTCGAGGCGCGGCGGGAAGAGCTCCGGCGCGATCTCAGGGCAGTATGGAGGGAACGACTGTCGCAACCGACGGCCGGGCACCCCGCAATTGCGGCGGTAAGACCTCTCTTTGAGGAGTGGCTAGATCGGCGTCACGGCGTCCTGACCTACCGCATGACGCAGGTCCTCACCGGACACGGAAGTTTCGGGAGGTACCTGTGTCTGATGGGTAAGGAAGAGACGCCTGGGTGTCACCACTGCGAGGGTCGCCCTGAGGACACAGTCGAGCACACGGTGCAGGACTGCCCAGCTTGGGCAGAGCACCGACGTGTCCTCACGGCGACAATAGGCGGAGAGGCGGCGCCCGGCCTTGGTCAAGGCCATGCTGCGGGGCGAGAGGGAGTGGGAAGCGGTCGCCTCCTTCTGCGAAGCAGTCATGCTTCCGAAGGAGGAGGCGGGCCGCGTGAGGGAGAGGATGGCGTCCTCCCTCCAGCCCAGCCGCAGTGGTAGACGCCCACGGCGTCGGACGTCGGCCGACGATCTCCGGCCACCGTAGGCGCGGGCATGCGGACAGCGAGTAAAGGGCAACTCGCTGTCCGACCATGGACCATGCCCGGGTCGACGGCGCGTCGTGTTCCACGCGCGCCTCAAAGAGCGTCAGCAACATGACGAGGCCCCCTCTGCAGAGGGCCGAAGCCCGCCGGGGTCGTGGGACTCATCCCGTTACCGTGGCCCCGGTATGTAAAGGGTTATTGAAGGAACACCGTGGATTTTAGTCAGTAAAAGTCTGACAGTCCCTCCCACCCTGCCCGGAGTGGGAGGACTTATTTGATAATTTTACCACGTAAAAAAAAAAAAAAAAAGGGACAGCTCTGTAAATTTTCACACACTGTGTGTTCCTTTGTTATTGGGGTTCATAGTGGCAAGGACGAAAAAACAATAACATTATTAAAATTAAAAATGAACACAAACTTATACAAACCCTATCCACTAAGTTTTATTCTTTATAGAACAACATTGCCCCACACTAGAAATTCCTACTTATCAGGGGTGCGTTTAGTAACCTTGCAAATACCTGGGTGTTATCTTTGACATCTGTATGTCACTCTGAGTGTAAATTCGTTGCATGCGGGAATCAAACTTACGAAACGCAACGCAAAAACTAATCATCTAACCACTGCGCCGACTGTGTCGTTATAAGTGAACGAGTATGTAACCTACTAGAATTAATTTTTCTAAACAATAACATGAAATATTAAATAACTTACATCGGTGCAGACAGCTATATCATCCAAAAGTAATTTGTTCTGCAGAAAAATAAATTAACAGCATAGAACTATCGCTTTGTTTTACACAAAGTTAACGAGACAAAAGCTATGTTTATAACTCCGTTTAATTTATGGCCAGTGCTAAATAACGTGTTATTTGTATATTTTTGTAACATTTTGTGTTCTAAGTTTAAAACAGCGTTGACGCAGTTTCGGTTAATGTTTGTGAGATAACAATGTATCGCATTACATACCGCAGTCGTTTTCTTAAATTTTGGTTGCGAAGATAGTAGTTAAGTATAATAAAAAGCAATTTTAGTGCTCTCGTTCGTGCCATCCGGTATTTAAAAAGCAGATGCAAATAATTTTGGGTGAACTGGTTCGCAAAACTTTTTTTTGCTTTTTTTTAATGGCTGTGGTCGTTTGACATTAGACTGTCACTAAAGCCTTGTTTAGCTGTACTCGCTTCTTTGCTTGCGTAGATTCTTTCCGGTAAAATCCTAATGCCGTGGTATTCCAGGATAACCGGTATTTTGCCATCTTTTGCCCTATAATATCATCCAATGAAAGTCCCAATTAAATCGGCTCAGTCATTCCAAGCACCATCAAGCAATTAAGCATTTCAAGCGCCATCGTTACATGGTGGACATCCCACCCATACACGCACAAAACATTTTGGGAATACCTTCATTGTGCGTACGGCTAAGGAGTGGAATTCCCTGCCGGAGTCTGTGTTTCCCGACAGCTACAACCTAGGAATCTTTAAGTCCAGAGTGAATAGGTTACTTTTAAGTAAGCGTGCTCCATCTTCGATCACATCATCACTTACCATTAGGTGAGATAGTGGTCAAACGCGAACCTATTTTCAATAACAAAAATAAAATAAAAAAAGAGTATATTATATAGCTCGGACAAACAGACATACGAGTATTTTAAAAGTTTGTTTGTTTATTAGTATCGTGTAAATAATTGTAATTGTAAAAAGTACTTGACAGTTATTTTAACATCACAGACGGACCCTTCAATCCTATTTAGTATGTTTACATACTAAATAGATATAATACTATACAATAATTACTATTTCAAATTGTCCTAATGTGTATACAATAGTAGATTATTTATTTTTAGTAGATTAGAATAGTAGCAGATGTAGTTGTCTGCCTAACTTACGTAAGTATCTAACGTAAAAACAACAGATGAATAAAATACGCTACATTTAGCGCTATGTGACATCTTACATTAAAATAACTAGTCCAAATTCCAAAAATACAGTTCGTCAACTACAAACGTAAGAACTTAATACAGATGACCTACCTGACGTTTTTGTTACAAAATGCGTTGATGTCTTTTCTTCAGGTGGAATTTCTCAGTTGCGAATACGAAGATTCTATCTTAATTTTTGTATATTTTCTCCAGGTTACTGTAGCTTTTACACACCATTATCAACTTTATAAGGTCATCCTACAAAAATAAGATAAAAAACTTATTACAAAAGAAATGGTTTAGTTGATGAAATTTAGGTAAGACAGACAGAATTTCATTGGACCATCAAGGATGCCACGGTGCAATCCTTTTCTATAGCCGTGGGAACCTTGACAGATGCGCTCCTAGCAACAACAACCAACCTTTTTTCGGAAACCTCATTTGTAGGGTGACAATCAGACATTATAAATGTAAGAAATCATAGATAAATATTTTGCCCATTCCATTTTTTTATAGCAATGTGAGCCACATTACTAACAATTTTGTTAACGTGACCTCTCGATCACAAGTTCAACACCTTAACCTTTAGGCTTTTGCCGCTTAAATTTAATTTCCTTTTAACAAAAAATATTAATTACGCGCTGCTTACTACGCGGCACTTACCACTCCTGGTGCCCACGAAAAGAAGGCTGATGTTGGATCTGGTTTAGCTGATCTTGAGTTCAGAGGAGGTATTTTTTAAATGAATGTAAATCCGCGGCCATGGAGGTCCGCGCCTTTGTTTAAACGTTTTATTTTGGTTACAAGATTTGAGTTTATTTAATGTTATACAATAAAACTTGTAACTATGTGATAAAACTAGGGACAGCATTTAAGAATAAGTCTACAAAGGTAATTTATTTATAATCTATAATATACTAAAAATTTCAGAAATGCGCGGTTACATGTAGACTATCCATATAGATATAAAATCAACTTGTTTCAAGTATTTTGTAAAAGTAATATTGGTCAAGCAGTTTGAGTACTTGTGTGGTGTACCCAAATGTCCTTACTTTAGTATTCGTCAAATCGTTGAGCTCCTTAAGATCTATGTTGAGCTACACGATAACTGACAAATGCTTGCACTGTCTGGACAGAGCCGCTCAAATGTATGTGGTTATTTCCTCAAAAGAGCACCACAGACATGAGACATGAACCTACATGCTTTTCATATGATTGGACCAATGCGAATTGTATGGACTTTAAAAGAGACGTTGACCTCTGAGCTTGTTTCGGTGTTTCTCCTCAAAGTAGTCAGTTAGGAAACACCGGCCTCATCTAGCTAAACTAAACACGCAATAAAACATGAAGTGTAAAAGTGTTTGTAGGGACTAACACTAATTAAAATATAAAGCGCCATCATGTTAAAATTATTGTTTGAAATAATAATAAAGATATTATTTGGTCGTATTTTTCCACTACTCATCGTTCTCTTATACTTTGCCAATCACAGTCACCCTTTTTTTTTGGGTGAGAAAATCATCATATAACTCCTCCCGCTGTGGGTGGAGTGAAAGGGAGTGTCAGACTTCCACTGACTAAAAACCTACCCTGCTCCTTCTGTTGACCTTGCTTTCAGGGGCCGTGAAGTCTCGGTTAGAACAATTCTCGCAACCCCGTAAGGCAATGGCCCTATTGGACCCCATCAATGCTGTTTACTGCTCTTTGAGGCGCACGCGAAACACGACGCGCCGCCGACTCGTATCTGGTCCTTACCGGACGGTGAGCTACCCCTGCTCGCCGTCCGCAGACCCGCGTCTACGGTGGCCGGAGATCAGCTCGTGATCCCCGATGCCCGGGGCGTCTCCCGCGGCGGCTGGGGCGTGAGGAAGATAACTGTCTCTCCCTCACGCGTTCAGCCTCCTCCTTCGCTAGCATGACTGCTTCGCAGAAGGAGGCGACTGCATCCCATAGCCTGTCACTCCGCACCATGGAAGTGCTTTTTTTTTTGTGGCGCAAAAGATGAGAGCGCAAAGTCGCCGCCTCCGATCGCCTCTACGAGGACACGTCGGTGCTCCGCCCAAGCATTGCACATCTCAACTGTATGCTCCACCGTGTCCTTCGGATGGTCCCCACAATAACGACACCCGGGCGTGTCCTCCCGCTTTATCCGAAACAGGTACTCGTACCTCCCGAAACAGCCCTGTCCGATCAGTACCTGCGTCAGGCGGAAGGTGAGGACGCCGTGGCGTTTCTCAAGTCACTCCTCAAAGAGGGTACTTATCACCGCGATTGCGGCGTGCCCAAATCACAGTCACCCTACACACATCACTTTGATCAATAGGACAGGAAACAACTCTTTATTTGTTACTTATTTTTTCGGAAACTGAGAGTTTATCATAAACGTAATTTCTCAGTTTTTGTGTGCAAGGGTTAGACGGCATCCGGTGAATGTGATATTGGTGTGACTCTTCAAATTCCAAAATTCGCATCAAAAAGGATATGAATGACGGCCAAGTGTTTGTAAGGAAAAAAAATGCAAATCATTCAACTGACGGGAAGTTGAAAAAGGTAATTTTACTCTCGTATATCCTTTAGCTCTTAAGTTTTATTACGTTTTCTTTTTAGTAGTATATTATAGTTTTTACGTTGATTAAACCTTTACTAATATTATAAATAGGTAAAATTTGTTTTTAAGTTTGTACGTAAGGGGTAATCTCCGGATCTAATGATTCAATTCTTAAAAATATTTAATTGGTAGTAAGGTGCATTATTGGCAAAATGGCTGTGACATACGGACGGACAGACAGACTGACATGACGAACCTATAAGGGTTCTGTATTTTTATTATTCGGCTTCAGAACCCTAAAAAAGTGTCCTCAACTATTGTTTAACACGTTCGCTGACAGTACGTCGTTAGGCGGGAAATTAAAATAGTGCGTTATTATGTTATTATGACAGTTCGTCGAGGGACGGGCCACTTATTTTTAAGAGTATGTCATGGAAAATTATACTGTCGTAATGTGGTGTCAGGGTAAGTGCTCACTGTCAGCGAACGTGTTAAGAACTACCGTTATTAATATTAACTATGAACAACACCAAAATGGAGAAAGACTTAAATCGTATAGAGCCCTCCATCCTACAACCAGTCAGTGCATTAGCCTCTAGAGATCAAAATCACCACGCAGTAATTCTTGAAATCCAACAAAAAATGCGAACAATTAAAATAAATTAAATATGTGCAAACGAACAAGCGTTTGAATCACAAAAATGTTATCTCCACATTGTTATCACATCACACAATTTGTCCGAAAGAAATTTCAACGCGGTCTTTTTGATGATAACATTCTTTGTGGGGCAATAAAAATATTTACCTGTTTACGCAAAGAAACTAACATTCAACGTTTATCTTTGACTGTAAAACTTTCTTCGAAACTGTTACTTCGAAGGGTGTAACTCATTGTTGTCTTCGGATGAGTATTATAAAGCGTGAGGACTCTTTGTAGACATGGGTCGGTATTGGTCGGACAAATAAAATCGGTAATTCTCCGGGTATTATCTTTATTGAAGTAATAATAGTGTTTGGAGCTAAGTTAGCGGTAACTACAATAGAATACGGGTAGGTTTTTTGTTTCAATTCTACAGTTGGGCAGTTGTCGACTGAAAACTAATGGCCCAATCACGTTTGGTAGACAGTTTTTATCGGGATGTGAAGGAATTTTCTAATCCGTTGCTTTATTAGTAAGAACAATTTAATTCCGCCAAGTCCGTTCCATCATCGGACTACAAGACAAACTATATGGTGGACATCCCACCCATACGCACTAAACGTTTTGGAAATACTTTCATTGTACGTACGGCTAAGGAGTGGAATTCCCTGTCGGAGTCAGTGTTTCCCGATAGCTATAACCTAGGGGTATTTAGGTCAAGAATGAATAGGTTACTTTTAGGTAAGCGTGCTCCATCTTCGACCACATCATCACTTACCATCAGGTGAGAATAAAAAAAAAATTGGCCAAGTGCGAGTCGGACTCGCCCATGAAGGGTTCCATAGTAACTATAATAAATATAATATGCTTAATATATTTATTTGAAAAAAAAAAACAAAAACCTTACAAATTTCTTAAAACTAGCTTATTTATAATTTTTACAACTACGCCAAATAACTTTGTTTTTCATAGTATTTGTATGAATTACAAAGTTATATTTGCGGTTTTATAAAATATACTGTATCTCAAAAACTGCTAAATCGATCTCGTTCAAACCAATTTTGGTTGAAAGTTTACATTAAGATCTACAACATGTGGTTTCTATAGATTTTTCACTTCATTATTATAGAAGTTAGAGGGGGGGACACACATTTTACCACTTTGGAAGCGTATATCTTTTAAACGATTAACTTTATGAAAAAGTCATTTCACAAACCTTAATGTCATTTTTAAAGACCTGTCTATAGATACCACACACGTATAGGTTTCATAAAAGAAAATATTTTCAGTTTCAGTTCTATGTATGGAGAGCCCCCTTTATTTTAAATATTTTTTTTAAATTTTCTCTTAAAATCGGAAAGCGGTTCACAGAATACATCTACTTACCAAGTTTTACATGTATAGTCCTAATAGTTTCGGAATAAAATGGCTGTGACATACGGACGGACGGACAGACAGACAGACGGACAGACATGTCGAAACTATAAGGGTTCCGTTTTTTGCCATTCGGCTACGGAACCCTAAAAAAGGATAAAAAAAATTAAAAAAATACATCATCATCATTCGCTTAGCCTACAAACTATGATGGAGTCGGCTTCCAGTCTAACTGGATGCAGATAAGTACTAGTGTTCTTCATGGTGCGACTGCATATTTGCCCTTCATAACCCTGTGGCCGGGTAACACGATACCTCTTAGCAATACTGGAGTCAGATTGTATGACTTCTGACTACCCGTAAGACACGATACCTCTTGGCAATACTGGAGTCAGATTTTATGACTTCTGACTACCCGTAAGACACGATACCTCTTGGCAATACTGGAGTCAGATTGTATGACTTCTGACTACCCGTAAGGCCGTGCGCGCACTGCCTTGCGGTGGCCGCAATTCCGGTAGTTCTACCGCACCGCAAAATCTGTGAAGTATGGAGTGTCATAGAAGTGCGCGCACTGCGGTCAGTCTACCGGTGCGGTAGAACTACCGGAAATGCGGCCACCGCAAGGCAGTGCGCGCATGGCCTAATGACTGCTAAAGATGTACAGACGCCAGCACATCAAGCTACAACAATCTGTAAAATTTCTTTAATAGATTTTCAACTTCATTATTAAAGAAGTTAGGTTCAAGGTTGATTGGCAAAATTTGACAGTTTCGGGTAGCTTCATGTGCTGGCGTCTGTACAAATGATAGCCGTGACGGCTAAACGTGCTTTCCTTGGCGCGGAGGAATGTGTTAAGATGGTTCCCCATCCACGGAAAAACCTCGTCAAGCTTTGCATAACCTTGAAGATCTCGGACCGTGTACTTGTTATTATCTACCCACGAGCTCATCGATAACACTTAACAGTACAACGTGTATCGGAAACCCCATATCTATCCAAAAGGGCTGAAGACAACATCTGGTATGGAGTCTCTATGCACAGTTTCAGCACAAAATAACTGACTCAAAGAATAATTAATACCATATTATTGGTTTTATATATTTCTTGAATACCAATCATAACCAACGTGTCACAGCACTACGAGGGTCAATAACTTTCCACGTCACTTGCCAATAACACGATAATTCTTTTCGTTCTTCTTAATTTGAAAAATTCGGTCTCTGTGATCAGTGTATTGGAATTTGTAATAAGTTCTACACACGTAGACTTAGGATTACAAAACCCTTGTTATATCGTTTGTTATCATCCAAAGAAGCCGTACACTTGGTATGTATATACCCTTTAAATTACACGTTGTATAGTTTCATGACCCAATAACAATCACAAAAAACTCGAAATGAAATACTCAATATAAATTTCTCCAAAACCATAACTTGTGTTGTAGCTCATAGTAATAAGTTATAAAATTAAAGAACAATTAGCATGTTTACATAATCAGTATTTCAAGTCAAACAATAGTGTGAAACTATAATTAGTTTCGAAATCAGATCACGAGTCAAGGTAGAACATAATATTATGGTACGACTGTGAAATGGTGATTAAAACTAATCCTAATAAAAGCGTGTCATACATAATTGAACACATTGTTTTATTTTAATGGAGCAACTAATTTAAATATGTTATGCTGACAGTCGATAAAGGAATAGGCAATGAGTTCCAAGAAATAAGGTTTCAAGAGATATTCAACAATAAGTTACACATGGTTACACATGTTAAAATTTTCGAAAATGGCTTAAGTAAGAAACTATCTCCTTACGGAACTGTAACTTAATTACATTATTTACGTATATACCTATACCTAACTAACTGCATTTTGCTGAATACATCGTTCGTTGTATATACCTAATCAGGGTTGCGAGAATATTCAAACGGTATACCGTGGCACTTGAACGCAAGGGCACAAAAAGTCTGAGACTCCCTTTCTGCTCCATCAACAGCGAGAGGAGTCAAGCCATTTGATGATCTCCCCCCCAGCACCCCCAAAATAAACATTAAGAATTTATCGGAACTGTTTAATACACAGGAATGGTATGTTCATAAACAAACCAGAAACTCTGAATAAAACAAGTTAATGTTAATATTAAAGTAGCAACCATTAATAAAAACAAACATATTTACAAGGCTAAGACCAAAACAGGGTTGTTCAAACTATATCATAATATATTTATATGGTTTCTGCATCACACAATATCTTATGTGAAGCGATCCAATCATCCCATTCATACCGATTATGCCACACACTTTAACCACAGCCCAGTATAATGTACAAAATTAAATGTTAAACCACATTCATTGAGAGGCATCTTCCGGTGCAATCCGGACAGAGGGAAAAAGTAATCTAAACAAACACATGACAAGAATAATAGCAGATGGCGCCTGAGCGGAAATCGAAAGGGATTTTTTTACCAATTTTTTGTTCATTATTGAAAGCAAAAAACCTATGAGGATATAATTTCAAAAAAATAGTGAAAGCGTTCGATGGTTTTGACCGTGAGAAATATTGAGATTTAAGGTGCAATGAGGTTCTTTTATGTGCTGCACTCTGGTGCATATAATAAAAGAGATCGCTATCGGAAACATGTTGAAAATGATACTGGCCGAATATAACGCAGCGAGTTGCATAAATTCGGTTCGAATTTCAAATTGAATTTTATTCAATGTAGTTATACTTCTTTGGTTCTGCAATAAACATAAGTGCAGTTAAAATTTCGAGAGTACTTTCAAGTAAAACAATTATTAATAACTTATCTTTCGTCTTTTATCGCTACAAGGTGGTCCCGTAGAACTATAAAGTATAAAATTATATGGGAGCACGGCAATCCACTCTGAGATATAAATCTTTGATCACAGTGATCGTAATTAAATTAATTTATGACTTCAACCCCAAAATTACTTGTTCGGAGTTGTCACTAAATTGTGCGGTCACGTCATATTATTTCTACAATACCTATAAACTATATATAGTATTTCAAACCTTAGATACATTTGTACCGATTGCTTTACGAAGTATTATTGATTTTGAGTGATCAAATATAATGTGCACCTGTAAATCCTTCACTTTAAACAGATGTGCATCTGTACTTTACTTTGGATAAAAAAATAAATTATTGTATTGTATGAATTCAAATATTATGTGGTACCTATACAATTATACTTACTTTTAAATAAATTCATATGACAAACATACAATGGCTTGAGTTTTTAAAACCTACTATAAGCGTCAGGGTTTGCGGGAATGTTTTAGTGAGTTACCGCGGCCCCGGAACGCGAGGGAAACCGAAGGAAGAAGTAGGGTTTTTGGTCAGTAAACGTTTGACACTCCACTCCACTCTAGCCAGAGTGTTCTTCTCAATCTCAATCATCAAATAAATGAACTCCCATTTGATGATTTTAGTAAGTAACTGTCAGTCAATTTTATAATCGAAAATTTAACACATTTAAATAGCGCACTACTATTTAAACTTTTGAGCTATTTTCCTGCTGATCTTTAAAATAAATGAGATCCATAAACATATATGCAGAACCGAAGCGAATAACTAAATGTCAGTCTATTAATAAACGCACCTTGCGCGATACCATTGTGTCCATTTGACACACAGAGGCTATCAATTAGGCTTTATTTATATCAAGCTAGGAAACATGCAATTAATGTTAATTTGCTTGAAATGGCATTTAAATATCACCAATTAGAACTATGTAATATCTGAGGTACGTGTAGGTACCAATTAGAACAGTGTAACATTTGACGCGATGTTCTTTACTTTGTAGCAAATAGATGATCATAAGCACTTGTCAGCTTTAATGGTTGATGGGTCGAACTCCAACTACATAATAACCTCACAATGGGTCTTGCCCCAACGAGTCCTTCTTTTCTGATGATAGGGAAAATCATCAAAAGACTTCTACTGACTAAAACCCACCCTGTTCCATCACTGCCCGCAACAATTCCGCAACCCCTGTCACTCTTTGAAGTGCGCGTGGAACATGACTCGCCATCGATCCGGGACTGGTAAGAACTCAGACAAAGACAGATAAAATCAGCAGGGCCGTTTTTTTGCGAACTGTTTTGCGTTAGTGACACCTTCACACCACTGACCTGAGAGAAGCTTATAATCTTCTTTGGTTTGCTTTCATTGGCCCGCCAGAGTTATCGTTGACAGTGAACCGAGTTTCTTGCACCCTCTCGCCTTCATTTCCCCGCTCGAGTGGACTATGATAAACTTGCTTTGAGGAAAGATGGTTGTCGGATTTTCTGGCATTATACTACCCTTAACGACTGAAAAATATCTACAAATGGCAGCCAGTAACAAAAGCTCAACGTAATTTTTACGCCACGAAGAAATCTCCTACGGTTTGACCTCGACAAGCGTCATTTTATATTAAAAATCAACCCATGCGACCTTAATTATACGAAAAGAATAATAAACACAATTTGTGAGTTAAAAACAGTAAAAACAGTTTCGTCTCCATCTATTTTCAGTTTTATCTACCAAGTCTATTTTCTATTACCAATAACTAGATTAATAGTTTCTGCCATGTAATAGACATACAGTAAAACTTAGTTGGAAAAGAAGAGGCGAAGATTCTAGCGGTTTGAGTTTAACTAGACTTTCAAAGACAATGATGGTGATGTTTATTGTATTGTTCAGAGAAATATTCACATACACGTAATTCCTGCTGTACAAAGCCACATTTGATAAGATACTTTGTTTGTATAATCGGCTTAAATTTAACTGTGTCTGTCAGGTCCAGTATGTTTCATAAGCATTACACCCATAAGTGGACCGCTTACGTTAAGTTGAGCAGTACAATTTGTTAGAATTAAAGTGTAGGCTGAAAGAATTTAAGATGTTAGTAATCTTATCTAAATGCTTGGTCAAAAATAAAGGCGGTACATAAAGTAAACTTTATGTTATAACGAGTGACTCGGCAAGGCTTCGCACGGTTCAATCTGCTAATTCATACAAAACCATAATACATTATACACTAAAACATTCCTGATCAACTCCATCCATTGGTGCAAACCGCATGAAAATCTGTTCAATCCTTTTTAAATTTATCGCAAACATACAGACAGACACGGCGGGAGACTTTTATTTTATAATATGTAAGGATGAGTTTGAAGCTCCCATTATGTTTAATTTATAGACTAACGTTAGTATTATAATGCCATTGGAAGACTACACAGTCAGATGATGATAAAATTACCAAAACTGAAACAGTTTAGTGCATACAGGATACCATAGTGTCATGAAATCTCAGTAATGTGCAATGATCTAGGTAAATTCTATAATATAAAACTCTTTAATCTGTTATTGAGGAGGCCAGAGTTAGTTAATAGCAGCTGATCTGGTTGATCTTCGAGGCTAAATAACGCTGCAGATGGCGGTCCACAAAAGTGAGGTCAAACCGTTTTCCATCACGGGTACTCTAAATAGATAGATGGGTAGAAGCTAAATAATCGGACGTCAGTCTTGCCAAGGATTGTGGAAGTCAGATATGCGGTCGATACATTTAAAATACTGGTACGCATCTGATTTCTGTTAAACTAGATCCCAATCCCAACATTATTCGGAAAGGCTAGGCGATATGAACGAGTGATTAAAATAGTTATTGAGTAGGTAAATTAGTTTAACGAGTTTAATTTCTCCACCCATAATCCCACCCCATTGAGAGATCCACCTAAGTCTAGACAAACAGTGGTAAGAAATCAAACAGTAGAAGTATATAACATGTAACAATGTACAGTGGTGTACAGTATAACAATGTACAGTGGTGTACAATAATAGGTAGCGCACGAGCGTGGGAGCCCGCCGCAGGTGCAATATCGTAGGCCGATGCATTTCCTACGATGCACCGTGCAGATGCACCGACCAAGATCTATAGGCTGATAGATGAGGCTGTTTTTGCGGAAACATTGATTTAAAAAAGACCGTTAACATATAAGAGAAACAGAATAAGTATTTGTCGTAGCAATAATTGTAATATTTTTATTTAGAACACAACGATACAATAACATTAGATAAAATAGAATTTAGCATATTGTATATTAGTCTGTTGTCTCCCAAACATGCCAGGCGACAACGAAAACTGCCCACCAATAGAGATGATTGATCTGGTGCGTCACTGCGAGGACGCGAATCTGGACCTGATCATCTGCACCGACTCAAATGCTCATCACCCGCTTTGGGGAAGTGAAGTATCCAACGCCAGAGGTGAGACTCTATCCACATATCTATTCTCCACTAACCTAAACATTGTTAACCGAGGCTCAGAGCCCACTTGGGTCACAGCCAGAGGTCAAACAATCATAGACCTAACTTTAGCTACCGAAAACGCGACTAACCTTATTTCTAATTGGCACGTATCTGACGAACCCTCCTGTTCTGATCATAGGAGAATCTGCTTTACCTTATCAACCAACATAGTAAAACCCATACCAAGGCGCAACCCGCGCCGCACAAATGTTACAGAATACAAACACCACCTAGCCTCCTTGTTGGCTAGACGACAATCACACCCGACACCTTTGACTGATCCCACACAACTTGAGGAAATTGTGACAAAAGTAACAAACAGCATAACGGAGGCATACCACGTGAGCTGCAAACCAAGAACACCTAACACCAGGAGTAAGGGAAACTCTTGGTGGAATGCTGAACTTGGTAGGCTCAGGAACACACTACGGAAACAATTCAACAGAGCAAAGAACACTAGACTCCTGGAAGACTGGGAGCAATACAAAGAAACCCAATACCAATTCAAAAAACAAGTCAGAATAGCCAAGAGAACTGCTTGGCAGAACTTCTGCGCATCCATAGAATCAAACAGTGAAGCCGCACGAGTAAAGAAAATCCTATCAACTGATCAGGACCGTACTCTCGGCGCACTCAAGAAATCTGACAACTCCTACACACAGACAGACCAAGAAACCAGTAAGGTCCTTCTGGAGACGCACTTCCCGGACTGCCGCATCTCCGAGGACATCACGTGGGAAAGCGAACCCAGACAGACCCCAAGTATAACAGACTGGTCTAGAGCCCGCGATATAATCACTGAGGACCGCATAGCATGGGCCATTAAAACGTTCCAGCCATACAAATCTGCAGGACTAGATGGCATTTTTCCAGCCCTTCTGCAATGGGGTGAGTATATTCTGACACCCTGGCTGGCGGAAATATACCAAGCCTGCATAGCACTCAGATACGTTCCACTAGCATGGCGTGAGGTGAAGGTCATCTTCATACCTAAACCAGGCAAAACTGACTACACACAGCCCAAAGCATACAGGCCGATAAGTCTCACATCCTTCTTACTGAAAACCCTAGAGAGGCTTTGCGACAGACACATTCGGGACGGACCTCTCTGGAAGAATCCACTCCACGGACAACAGCACGCCTACTCAACGGGGAAGTCAACAGAATCTGCCCTACACAGCGTAATATCAAAAATTGAATGCGCAATACACCACAAATGCTCTTCGATAGCTGTCTTCATAGATATCGAAGGTGCTTTTGACAAGACTACGTTCCAGAGTATGAATACAGCACTCAGCAGGCACGGTGTAGACCAAACCCTGAGTGGCTGGATCACCAACATGCTCAAGCAAAGAGCAGTACAAGTCACAATAAATAGCACAACGAGGGCCATTGTGGCGAAAGGCTGCCCCCAAGGGGGTGTCCTCTCGCCACTGCTATGGAACCTGGTCGCAGACAGCCTCATCAGGAGACTAAATAATAAAGGATACTTTACCGTTGGCTATGCTGATGACATAACCATAATAATAAATGGAAGCCATGAGAACACCATATGCAACCTCATGCGCCAGGCCCTAAGGATAGTAGAGGACTGGTGCCGAGAGCATCAACTCTCAGTGAACCCCACAAAAACCGAACTAATACTCTTTACCAAAAAGAGGAAGCTAGCGGAGCTGGAGCTGCCAAGTTTCCTTGGCACCACCTTAAGCCTCTCAGCTGACACCAAATATTTGGGCATCTTCTTGGATAAGCAACTGAATTGGGCAAAACACATTGAACACACCACCAAGAAAGCTAGCATCTGCATGTGGCAGTGCAAACGTATGCTGAACAGGAACTGGGGCATCAGCCCCAGAACAACCCACTGGCTATACACAACAGTTATAAGACCAATCATCACGTACGGCTCCCTTGTCTGGTGGCCCAGAACAGACTTAGGTACAGCACAAAAAGACCTCGAGAAGCTGCAACGACTCGCATGCGTGGCGATCACCAGCAGCATGAGAACTGCACCCACTGCCGCTCTACAGGCCATGCTGGGACTACCACCATTGCATCTCATAGTACGAGAAGAGGCTGCCCTGGCAGCCTTCAGACTCGCCATATCCGGAGCACTCTTGAGGGACTCCAGGATCAAGCACACACGCATCATGGAGGACTCTGTCAAACGACAACCTCTGATGACTGCACCCTATGATAAGATTACAAAGACACACCACTTCCAAAAAAATTACCAAATACAGCTCATGCCGGAGCCAGAGGACAACTCAGGACCCAAGGAGCTTAGAATCTACACTGACGGCTCAAAGACAGACACTGGAACTGGAGTTGGAGTCTTCTCCAACGATCTCAACATAAAGATATCCAGACCGCTAGGCAAGCTCAACACCGTATACCAGGCGGAATGTGTGGGTATTATCCAAGCGATCCATGCCTTGGAAGCCAGGAGAGTTACGGATAGCCACATCCGTATACTTTCCGACAGTGCCTCAGTACTACAATCCCTAGGGAAAAACTATATCACATCTAAACTCATACTAGAATGTCACAACGCGCTGCAACGCTCGGCGGTCGAGAACCGCAACACTGTGACACTACAATGGATAAAGGGGCACAGCGGATCACTCGGCAATGATGCGGCGGATGAACTGGCCAGGAGGGGGTCCAACACGACGGTTTTCGGACCAGAGCCCATCGTGCCGCTCCCCCCCACCCAGCTGCGCACATGGTTAAAAGAACACACACACGTTCAAGCCCAGAAATGTTGGTCCTCGGCACCAGGCTGCAGGCAGTCCAAGGAGGCGATGCCAAACCTAAACAAAAAACTAAGCAGGCGCCTCCTACACATGGACAGGAAAAGCCTGCGAATGGTGGCGGGGACCATCACCGGGCATTGCTCACTGAACAAACACTACCACACAATAGGTGTAACGGACAGTCCCTTATGCAGGGCCTGCATGGGGACGGAGGAAACGGTGGCACACGTGCTCCTAGAGTGCACGGAAATCACTGACATACGAAAGCAAACCCTCGGGTCTTTGAATTCCCTTACAGACATCCTGAACAGACCGAGAGACCTGATCTGCTTCTGGAAGGAGGTTGGCTGGATGGAGTGACGGCCGACACGGCTCACGCACAATGGTCTCGTGCAGAGACTAAGTGCGGAAACCAAACCGAGAAGAAGAAGAAGGTTGTCTCCCAAACCGGGCAACATCCTGTATCTTGGGGGGCAGTATGTATAGTAAATATATAAGTCATAGCCCATATACGACGATAATATCGTAACATATAAGTTGTATTCTACAACATCCATTCTAATTTTAATAACTCTTTTATGGAACATTAATGAATATTTTTTGCAATCAATAATAGAATATTTATCGACTTCACAATCCAGGTACAATTTGTTATCGCAAAGTTAAATAAATTTCAACGCAATAGGAAATTTAATTAATAAAAATGTCAATAAGAATATTAATAAAGGTTTTGACATTTTAATCTCATCGAAGTACCTTTTACCTTAAGTACTTAATACCTGGGTAATTTGTCATGTCTAGTCTGTCATAAGGCTACGTATAATATGGATTAGTTTTTTGCTGGCTTGGACGTTAGACGCAAGTTCGTTAAATGTATTGCCTTATAAATATCGATAATATTGTTGTTTTAATCTATTAAGAATTAAAACAAGTTATATTGCAAAAAAATATAATGAGCTGGTTCTAATGACTATAATTTATCACAAGTTTCTTATTAATTTAGCCAATTGCTAATATAGAAGCAAGTTTTTAATAATTAAATAAAATATGGTGTTTTACTTTAATTTATTAAATTGTTTTTAGTTAATTAAGTTACAATTAAAAAATTGTGTAAAAACTCACAAATGTCACATATAAAGCTATCATGGCCTACATATGCTGCGCATTTTTCGGGCCACCAGTTTTTGTACCAAATACAGATCCAGTCTTCAATAATTGGATCTCTGTACACTTCAGAGCAAACTGGACACGCCCAATTTTTCGTTTTGCTGCAAATGATGGCTTTTATTGGTATAAGAGTTTTGCTCTTTTAGGTAAAGGTTTGCGATTATTTGTTTTATGTTCTTCTTCTAGTATTCTTTTATCTGGTGAACTGTTTAAAATTTCAGACGTTTTGCTTCTCTTATTACAGTGAATGAGCAGACTCAGTTATATCAAATTCTGCTGTTACCTGGTGCTTACTTTTCCATCTGCAGTCAATTTACGAGCTTCTTCGATTACACTTCAATCCACATTTTTTCTTTGTCTTCTTGACATCCTAAAAACATAAATAATTAGCATAGCAGTAAACACAATGTCATGTCACACATAATGTCCTGATATGGTGTACAAGACTGCGCGCGCAATTTTGTATACAATGGCTGTGCGCACTCTTGCACATAGAGCACTAAAGACTTTTGAAATAGCACTACTGCCATCTTTTAGCCAGGACATCGTCGTAATAACTCGATTAAAACACGTTTCGATAGTAATTTGATAGAAATGAACACATAAAAACAACTTACCTGGTTTACATTTATTACAATCACGTTGTCAAAACACCTAAAGAATGTAACACAGGTATCATATTTAGTTTTTTTCGAATAACTCTCCGAAAATTGTATTAAAAACGAAAATTCTTGCACTTGATGATGCGCTATCAACTGAAGCTGGCCGTAGAAGACTGTTTCCTGATTCAAGAATTGCTCTGCGCATTATTTGTCACTACGCAATCTTGCACACCCCTACCCTAAATAAACAAAGAAAGAAAAAGTATTTATTGCCAACAGACAAAAGACATGCTAACAATATTAAAAACTTATTTTCATTTATTTATCTATTTTAGGGAAAACAAATAGTAACATATTACATAGTTATACATAGTAAGGCTTACTTACAAAAATATGGTAAATATGCTACCCACCACGTTTTCCACGGATTACTATATAAAAACTAGAGCGACATATAATACGGTGTGACGTACTTTATAAACTAAAACAAAATTTTAGTTCCTTAAGAATAAAGTTAGTTAAATGACAATCTTATCTCACCTTCGAACATTTATCTCGGATATATTTCTTAATTATTTGAAAAGGAAACAATAAACAACGTTTATAATCGATACAAAACTGATTTTAGTAAATAATTTGCACAATGGAATAAATCACCCTCGCAAGTACTTATTGAGCTGTAAAACACCACCTTGCGTATAAAGTAACTGAAATCCAATATCTTTAACATAGGTAATATCGTAAATCAATAAATCGGCCAAGAAAATGTGAACTAAAATCTGCAAAACCCTTTACTCCACCTGTTGAACCAGTTTATTTCAATAAACTTTTTAGATGCCCATGATTTGATAACACAAGGTGCAAAAGTTTGAGAAACTGAACACCTTATTAACGATTGCCCGCAGCAATCCCTTCAGTCCCAAAAATAAAGCAAAGCGTTATTTGATAATAGCCGCCGAAATTATTAGCTTAGTAACCCACTCCTGACCTACCATCACCTGCCTCTTGTCGACCCATATGTTACAAATATAGGTCATTAGAACCCATCTCGTTACGGAATAATAAATTTTTTGCTCTTACGTATAAGAGTCCATTTCATATGCACGTTCGTGGAACCTAAAAGTTGGACAGTGGTAATGAATCTTCTATACCAAGGCACCTGATTTGTATTATTTTATGGTCGAAAATTGGTGACAGGTGCAGGTGGTTGCAACATGGTCATTTGTTTAAAAGAAATCCGATTGGATCAGCATTGAGTTATTATTTTACAATGGAAAGAAAGTGATTGTTTTTTATCAAATCTTTGTCTGATCTTGTTTTAATGACTCTATCGTGTATTATCACCGTGTAAATAGATATTTTAATCGGATGTCTATAAAAAATATCAAGTTGTATCGTCTTCATTTATCTGCCTGTCTCGTAAATAAAAGGCCAATTTTCTTTGTAACGTTATATTATAGTATGTAATTGACAAAAGTTTTTGAACCAAAAACCATCAATTTAATAACACAAAAAATGACATGTATACACCTAATGGAAACTGTTATAAAACACCTACATATGTAAGATTATTATTTATGTATGTAAGTAGGAACAATAACACAATAAATCATTCATAACTTTAGCAAGTTCAGTATATTAATAGAACTGTAAATCATTCACTGGTAAACCCATTATAATATGTTCGTTACATACCATATTTAGTGTCACTATTTTTGGAACAATAACGTATTGTCAAACACTTATTACATAATTTTATTACAATTGTTTAATTTTGCCCTAGACATACTTAAAGACACCAATTCATAAGAACACGTCATTGTCACACTTCCGAATAAATTCCATTGGTCTCAAGATCTAAGAGATTGCTGTGTATTACTTTACGTTTTTCATTTTTATTTATGTTATTGAAAACCATTTATTACATCATTACTGCTAAATCTTCTGTATTTACTTTAGCAGAATCTTGCTTCAAGCGATACTTGTAAGAACTGGAACTCCTAAGCTGAATAAATTCATCTGAACTTTGTGCACCTAACGCGCGGGTGCTAGGCACTGAGCGCAAGCCTCTGTCCCGCACACTCCTATGAATATACTGATTGTTAATGTGTTCGCGAATAAATGGAACACCATTGTCAGTATATCTGGAGTTTCGTGAGACCAACGTGTGAACTTTGTTTATCTTATTTATTTATTTATTTATAACAAAATCCACAGCTCTTAACACAATGTTTTATAGTAACTTATATCTAATCTTACAGCCAATTCTTTCACTAATGTTATTGGATTTTGGTAACACAAAACCAATGCCCATATATCACTTTGGACATTCAAAATACTTTGATTTTTTATTATTTCAATCAACTTAGAAAACTAAATCAACGAGGCTATGCATACAGAACTGACACGCTCCTATGGCAAACTGCCCGATCTGAAAGAAAAACTGCACCTACCTTACTTCTGGCTCACTTTACCTATACTCGAGTCATCCATTACCTTATTTTATTAATTTCAGGAGAAATTAAAGTCATGATAACCTCTATTACAGGATAATATATACAGAAGCTTTATCAATAAGAATAATCGCAAAACATCCTGTAAAAGACTAGCTAAGTGTCGATCGAGCTGTTTCTTTCTTTATAAAAAGTAATGAAATCTCTAAGCAAAGTCAAGCCAAGTCTAAGGTTCTTGACTGCGTTTTCTTTGAACATTCTTTATGCACATTTACTTGTTGACACAGCCAAGTCAACGGCCAAGACTTGGCTAGTTTTTTACAGGATGTTTTTAGTGCGATTTCATTTCTTTTTGCAGAAAGCTATGCCTTTGAAAGTTGTCTCAACTGCAGACTTAGCCTGTTTCCACGTTCACTACAGGTAGGTACCATAGGCGTAGGAAGGCGGGGAGCCGGGTGGGCCGTGCCCACCCCAGAATGGTCTGGTGCCCACCCGAGAATTTTTACTAACAAACAATATAAGGGCTGAAAAATTTAAAAATCTGGCCAAGTGCGAGTCGGACTCACTCATGCAAGGTTCCGTTATGCGATACTTGTTAAATTTCGTACGTTAAGAGTTGACGCAACTTTGATAAACGATCATCGCTTCTACTACTGGGGGCCAGGCCCCTCCTGGGAAATATCTCTAGATACGCCAATGGTAGGTACTTCCAGCACTTAATGTGACTTTAGCACACCTTAATGTTTTCTAAGATATTTTTTTTATAATTATTATTATTAAATACTTCAGACGCTAGTTTGAAATCAATAGAAGGGGCTCATCACACTGAATAACTTTTGTCAAGGCGCATTGCCACATCTCCCATAGTTCAGCTGAGCTCTTAGGGCTCTCCAGACCTTCAATTTAATACACTTTGTGAACACAGCATGTCAATAACTTTAAGTTTGGCTGTTATGTTACGGTTTCTCCTCAGAGTTATCAGGTACTCTTGATCTTCCATGATCCTGGTTTCGATAGTTTTTCCTTTATATGGGCATTAAACTCTACCTCGGTGCTAAATTTTAACACATTAGGTTTATGGGAAGTACTAGTACTATTTTGATGATCAATGAGTCAGTGAGTGTCGAATTAGTTTTACTTTTGCATAACTTGGGAAATAAATAAGTTACAAACATAAAATTTTGAGGTTTAAGTGTGTGGTTATAGCTTACTAGATGACAATAATTTCAGAGTTCTAAATCTATCCGGCGGTTCTCAAATAGGGGCATGAAAATACCCTGAAATGGTTCCAGAAAAAACGGCAATGTTTGCTTCGTGGGGTGGGGCCACTACCGTGCCTCCAGATTCGATACCACGATTTATACTAAAACAGGAATAGTCGACTGTCAATGAGAGACTAGGCAGGTCATGTGTGTAGATTGCATGAGGTCTAATACATGTATCCACCTCTTTACACTCTTGTGGATTATGTTACGCTGTGTGAGCCAGAGGGCGGACGTCATTGACGGTGACGGCCGTAGGAAAGCTTGGAAAACGCTTGCGCCTATGAATCAGTAAGTACTAGGAATGCATGATGATTCAAAGGCCATTGAGACTGAGATGATTGAGAGGCCAAAGAGATTCATGACAGCTTGGTCACGGAATACAACACACTAGGACGTATAGAAAACTATAAAGTAGAAGACGAACCAAACCGTAATCTACAAAGAACTTAACTCTTTAGCAGCTAATCTAAAGTATTTCTAAGGCTCTTTCAAGTTGCAAACAATGTTGTAGAAGGAGGCAACATAAACGCATACTTATTCGCCATTAGCATTAAAGAGTAACCAGATTTACCCACAGTCGTGGCAGCAATTGGAACAATCGAGGTTCTCACATCATAACACCACTATTATGATATGAGAACCTACCACTAATAGAAGACGCAAGATAATATTATGCGTCAAGTACGATTCGTTGGAAGTACAGGGTTCCTTAGATACTGATACTGAACTTTTATTAAAAAATGCATCGTCAATGTACAGTCTTGCTACATTTTTGGATACCTACGATGAATAATCTTGCTCATCAGTGTTCTTTATATTGCACAAAACATTGAAGTTTTTTGTAACACCTTTATGGCGTTGTTCTTTATTTAATTTGAGCCTATTGTGTGGTTATCTGACATCATTCTGCTTAATTAATATTAAGATGAACACATGAACAATACGTCTTTATGTAATTTTGCATACGAGCACCGATATAGAGTTAGAATTTTTTAGAGCTTCTTTTACAACTAGTGGCCATTTGCATAGGTACAATTAAGGCGCTGCATCGTATAAATGGTTTTATAGGTTAATATTTATTAATATGTTATGTTCTTAACATAATTAATGACAAAAAAACTTGGGCATTGGCTTATTTCTAAGATTTTAATGTAACCTATATTAATAATAATAAATAAATCAATGTTATGTTTTTGACATAATTAATGATACCTATTTAATAAATGGTTTCACACATGAAAAGTAAAATTTCAACGCGGAACTACAGGTTTTCAATATAATTTTCATGAATCATAAGACTACCGGATGCTTCTCGTAACTAACAGTCGGTCGTTACGAGAGCGAATCTAATGTCAATGAGAACCGAATAACACTCATTGTGATTACTCCACAATTAGCATTTTTATCCACCAGCACTGTTCTACTCGATAACGGTGCACAACAAAAAGGTTTCTAACTATCAATTAAAGGCAGATCAGATTATCTAGCGTTCCTTTCTTTTGTTTAATCAAATTACAACATTTTGACGATGAGAATCCCGTATTTAAGATGGCATCCATTACCTACTATAACGCCTGTTCATCTTATTAACAGCCACGTTTATTCTGTCTTATAAAGTAATCTTATGTCATAAAATTAAACGTATTTTAAATTATACATAGCTTTTACTAAAGACCCGTTTTAGAATTTTAATTAAAGCTTTAAGGTTTAATTTGAAGCTTTTTTCCTTAGATCCGCGTATCTAAGGAAAAAAGCTGAAGCAAATGCATCTAAAACTGCGAACGTTAATCATTTCTAAACGAATTTTCTAGACTAATGTATGTATCTATAAGCTTTGCCATAGATCTGAGCACACATAATATGTTCCACAAAAGTATTTTGAGAATACAATATCAACACAAGTTAACCGTGATATTATAACGTGCAGAAGCGTTAATTATTTATCAATCTAGAATCAATGTTAAATGCGTGGTGAAGTATATAGCACGCGTTATGCAATGAATGCATAGTTACATTGTGGCATAATACCTAGTAGCCGGCGCGACAACGTAACTGAGCGGTAATGGCGTCGTCGGCGCGCAATCTTCCGTGATAGTGAACTTGAGTTTTTTCGCGGCTTGCGCACGCACCGTTAGTTTGCGCCACATTCCGCGGTTGCGCCGACCCGCCGCGCCGCGGCGCTACCACCGCATCTATCAATGTTCATGGAATCATGCTTTGCTAATATACAATCTATTCTGCTATAACTTACTTTTTTAGACGTTTAGAATCCGGATGCTAGGTTTTATAACTATACATTTTGTTGGTTTGATTTAGAACAGTTGAGAGATCGTTTGGACATAAGAATTAGGTTATCAATTAACTTCATAAGTCAAGGTGATACACGAGCTCTTATTTCATATAAGTTTTTCATACCAATAAAGGTTGAGATTCAATATGCGAGCACATTCCTATGACGACTACGATTGTACTTATATGTATAACAATATGTATTTCTATTTTTTTTTATAAACACTATTCGAAGACTAAAATGTGTTTTAATATGCCCCAAACAAACTCAAAAGAACATATTTTGAGTACCTGTTAAAATTAACTTAATTTTTTATTTTGTTGAAAATTATAGTTATCTTTAGTTTCAGACGAAATCTTGCGTGAATTGAAACGATAAAATATTTTTTTTAAATGATGTCAATTCACAACGCTGATTATTTTATATCATAATAACAGGATTTACGAGCCTATATATAGTAGTAGGAAAATTTGCTTAAATAATAATGTGTCATTTCAAACCAATAAGTAATTCTAATTACATAAGAAAATTAAAAACCATTGTTCAAAATCTAAGCGCAACAAAAAACATTCGGCGCACAAAACACTCCAATAATAAAATAAAAACACGACAGAAAATAACAACCACTCTAATGCTAGATCTAAGCTTTGAAGGCTGCGCGAGCGCTGGGTCAACGACCTGCCATTGCCAATGTCAGCCATCTTGAGTTCCGCAGTCGCTTACGTTCTTCACGTAAGAGGCTGTAACGACTCGTGTTTGTGTGAGTACGTAATGTTCGTTTTTCTATGTCTCTGCATCAGTGTGCATGATTAGAATTGAATGTAGACGCATACATGCGCACCATTATAGTGCTGTGTGCTGTAAGCTTGCGTGTCGAGTTTTGTTTAACTTTTTAGACTCTAGGTGGCGTTACTAAATACAGTCTTGAACCAATTGGAGTTTCTTAATTTGATCTTTGCGTACAAAAAGTGTTATGTTGCTGTTTATATACCTAAACAGCGCAGTAAATAGAAATAAGATTACACCTTTTTTTAAAGCGAGGTAAAAAAAAACAAATCGACGGTTTTTATGTCTTGAATGTGAGTTTTTACGGGACAAGTTGGCACTATTTTTTCCAACATGGGACGTTAAAGCGGAATAACATGATGTTGTTTTTGTATATATTTCCTTTTTCTGTCATGGACTTAGCGGCTACAATAATGTAACGGGTGTAGTATTTAGATTTAGATGGCCGTGAGCGTGCGAGCGATAATTTAAATATATGATTACTATGTTTATTAGATAAGACGTCCGGATTCTATACGATAGTAAGAGTTCTGATTTAATATATTGGAGAACTGTAATTAAGGTACCCGTCAGCCCACTAATAGTACATAATAACTCTTTAAAGAAGTTATTTGGTAGTCATTAATAAAATGTTGACCCTTGAGTTGACTATTGATGTCAGGATATAGTGAGTATGAGTAATAATGACCTTACACATAAGTTGATATACTGCGATTATTAAAACAATGTTAAATAATCATATTTCTAATAAAAGGTATTATCTCTATCTCACGAATATTATAACACAGATTGTATACAGTCCTGCTGCTACGTTCTAAGATACCTATGTAATTTAAACGTGGCACTCACAGTTTGAAAAAAAAAATCACAGGTTGCGGGCATATTCACGAGATTCCGCGACTCCAGAACACAAAAGCAGCTAAAGGAACAGCGTGGGTTTTTAGTCAGTAGGAGTCTGAAAATTCCTTTAGTCCCACCTAGAGCCGAAATAACAACGATGAAAATAACATGAATATTTTCATCGTTCACCACACCATCACTTACCATTAGGTGAAAAGGTGATCAAACGCGAGCCTATTAACAATATATATATAAAAAAACCAATATCAATAAATTTGAAGTTCCACTTTAGTCCTATTTAATTATAAATCTAATAATTCCTACAAAAAAAAACAATTTAGAATGTTCGACAAACATCATTTTAATACATATATCTCAATTACGTTATCGAAAAGGTGAATTATTTATTATAATTAAAAGAATCCGAATGAACTCATCACTACTAGCTTGTATTTAATGCTCATTTAAGCATTAAATAAAAACTCATATCGAATATTTATGGTGTGATATATATTGCGGATTTGTGAGCTGTACGATCTTAAATATCAATTCGCAGGGTGAATGCTCGACATTTATATAGCCATTATAATATTCTTAATGCTACCTTTTTTGTAATATTCATGGGCGAATGGCACTACAAAAATTCTAGCTGCATATCGAAGTTCTGTTTTGCACATCAATACCGTTTCTAGTATTATATTCATGTTTTTATATCTGACGCTGTTAACATTTTTCAAGATCAAAATTACTAACACTAATCAAAAACGTACTAACAAGAAGCAAACTAATTAGATAGACGGGATTGCGGGGGGAGTGCTATGGAATTGCACAATTTAATTCCACCAAGCCCGTTCCATCATCGGACACAAGACGGACGGCGACGCGCCATCGTTACATGATGGACATACCACCCACATTTTGGGAATACTTTCATCATGCGTACAGCTAAGGAGTGGAATGCCTGCCGGATTATGCGTTTCCTGATAGCTATAACCTGGAGGCCTTTAAGACAAGAGTGAACACTTTTAGCGTGCAAAGCGTGTTTCATCTTCGGCCACATCATGGCTTTCAATCAGGTGAAATGATGGTCAGAAGAAAAAAAGTAAATAAAGAAATGAAGTATTCATAAAGTCTCAATCAGTTTCAGATTCTAATCAAAGTGCAGGTGGTTTGCAAAATTACGTATTAAACACTCCGAAATAAGTCATTATTCACATGTAGCCGGTAACCAAGATACCAACCTTAGCTCCATCAATTACACATAATAAAAAATAATCTACTCAATATTATTAATAGTCTTTTTAAAGTGTATGTATGCAAATGAAAGCATTTACTGGACTCTTTGTTTATTTGTATAGATAGCACCAATAATTGAAGACCGCAGGTGGCCTGAACGCTACGTACTTATTTTCACCCCAAGGTTTTTGTTTAGCAGACTGAGGGGACCAAACTTCAAGATCTTTAAACACTTGAACTTCCTCTTGTAGAACTCCTTTATTGATATTATCTAATATTGAATTTCTATTATTATTAATTTTGCTATTTCAAACTTTTAATGAGCACGTGGCTAAATAATAACAGCCATACGGTTCTATCTCTAAGGTTAATCAGTGGTTTATAAGGTCAACACATGGGTGGGTGATCATCATAACGTATAAATATACCTCCAAGCCTCGGAAAGTACGTTTAGCGGTTGGTTTCAGCATTTCTACATCTTTGGTAGTCATAACGGGAAGTCAGAAGCCAGAAAATCTAGCACCAGCCTTGCTATGCGATATAGTGTTACCCAGCTACTGTATTGCAGCGGTCAGGAAGTATATAAAACCAGTGTTTTATATACTTACTGACCACTGCACTGGATACGGCTGCCTACCAGTATAGGCAGCAGTGGCGAAGGCTCCATACAACTCGATTCCTACCGGCTTCCCTTTTGAAATATGGCAAAATTATCTATTATTTTATATATGAATACACACATCAAAAGTGTCTAGGGATCAACATATATTTTTGCAATAACTTTTCTCCTGATTGATATTAATTAAAATTTTCTTTAAGGATTCATCAAATAAAGTGTTTTCGTTTGTCACAGTAACGATAAACCAAGTCACCTTTGCATTAATAAAGAAATTTGCCATTTTCCTAATAAAGGGATTTTTGACATTTGAACCACTAAAATTAAAGTTCGAAAAAAAGACTGAAATAACAGTTTTCTTTAAAATTTTATTGGGTAACTTAAACAATTAATAATCCGTGTTTCTACCGCGAACACTAACAACACAAGAACATCGGTTTGGCATACTCAAAATGAGTTCATCCAAATCACGCTGTGGAATGGCCGCCCATGTTCGTTGCAACAACAAAAAAAGGTCTTCTTGCGACTGGATACCCTCCATATTCGGCAGAGCTCTTCTCTGTAGCATATCCCATGCATGCTCAATCGGGTTCAAGTCTGGCGACTGAGCAGGCCAGAGCAGGACATTGATGTTAGCTGCGGCGAGAGTCTGTCTTACAACTCTTGCGGTGTGCGGTCGTGCATTATCATGCATTAACTGAAATAAGGGACCAATTTGCACTTGTAGAGGAACGATGACGTCAGATACAATCGTCTCAGCATAAATTTGAGCGTTGAGGTTGCCTCTGATCCAAATCAACTCAGTTCTTCCGCCGATCCAAATACCCGCCCATACCATGATAGTTCCACCACTATAAGGATGGACTTCCTGGCAGGATTTTAATCGCTGTTGGCGTCCAGGGGTTCTCCAGTGTCGTATACGTCTTGTATCCGGTCTCATACCAAAACGAGACTCATCAGAAAAGCACACGAAACGCCATTGTTCTTCTGCCCAATTTCTGTGTTCAAGAGCCCATTGATATCGAATCCTACGATTGTGCATTGCTATAGGTGGTACCCGTAGCGGTCTTCGGGAATGAAGGTTCACTTCATGCGAGCGGTTTCTGACTGTTTGGTCGCTAATTAAGTTCCCTGAAGAGTGATGAAGCCTCACGGCTAACATCATGGCGGTTATTGTTGGAGCTCTTCGAGTTAAGATTTGAATGTATCGGTCTTGTCTCCGTGTGGTGCAGCGATACCGTCCTCCATGGCGCTCAGCCACGGTACCAGTGCTTCGGTAACGTGTCCAAAGTCGACTGATAACACTCTGACTTGTATTCAGAGCTAAAGCCACAGTACGTTGCCGGGAACCAGCTTCTATCATTCCCACGGCTCTGAGCATTTCTTCCCTGCTTAAATGACGTCGCCGCTCCATAATAATCAGTAGTAGGGAAACAGTAGCACTAATAATGTCTTCAATGCGTTGTATGTTTTTATAGGGAAAATATTGACAGCTGATTTTCATCTTTAACTCGAATTTGATTAACAGTTCCTGTTTCAAATTATGAAATGCACCAAAAAGGATCCATATAAATTTATAAAATCATAAATTTATTACAAAGCCACATCTCAATCTCAAGAAATCCGCATAAAAATGCTTGATCCCTAGACACTTTTGATGTGTGTAGTAATCTATTATTTTCAATTAAACAAATAATTATTTACGAAGTTACAAGATTTCGAAGTCAGCCATAGGGCCACAGTTACGGGAATTCACGCATCACACTTGAGCAAGGTAAGCATTTTTTGGTCCGTCTTCCATTTTATGAAACTTCACCCTTCGCCACTGGTAGGCACCCGCATCCAATTAAACAGGAAGATATGATTGGAAAAAGGCAGATATCGGTCTCGTGAATCATGTGCCATTTCTAACATCATATTTCTTTTAAAAGTTTGGCGAAAGAAATGGTAATCTAAAAGAGTAATATATTCTCGATAAAAATTAAGTTTTTAATTATGAATAATGTACTTAATTATTCGTATACATATATCAAGAGCATAAGTGAGCACAATTTTCCCGTGCCTCTTCAAATGTCAGTGCACGCATTATGAAGCTTAAATTACAAGCAATAATAATAAAACCACACATTCATGACCACGAAGGCAGAGGTAACTGAGTGCAATACTAAAAACTGACAGTATTCACCATGTAAGGTAAAATTGAGTAAATAAGACGATGGCGTAATAAGCTGTATTAGATTTAGATTTTATAATATACTAGCTTTTGCCCGCGACTTCGTTCGCTTGGAAAGGTTTTCCCGCGTAAATCCCGATCCCGTAGGAATTTCGGGATAAAAACTAATCTGTGTCCTTTCCAGGGTCCTAAACTATTCCCATGCCAAATTTCATGTAAATCGGTTCAGCGGTTAAGGCGTGATAAGGGTTACCTTATCACGCCTTAACCGCTGAAAGTAACTCTGTCTGTCTGTCTGTTAAGACAGACAGATAGAGTTACTTTCGCATTTATAATATTAAGGCCCGTATTACAGAACGAAACTCGAGCACTGATCTTTGTTTAAAACTAGTTTTGAGACGAGATTTAATTTTAGAATTTTCCTCAAGTACAGATTCATTGAACATAGTTCCGCCGGGTACGGCTTTATTCTAGATCGTTACTTAGTTGTAGATTCATCACCCACATATGGTCGACACCACGTTTGAGCAGGGACTTCCTTGTCAGTTAACGATTATTATTCGCTTTTCAGTTTATTATTTGATATAAAAATGGTAATTTTTGGTGAATGATTAAATGACACCGACGACGAGTTGCAAGTCTATCGGTTTTCTATCGGTTACATTTCGGGGAGTGTGCAATGGAATTACACAATCTAATTCCGCCAAGCCCGTTCCATCATCGGACTACGAGACAAACGGCGAAGCGCCATCGTTACATGGTGGACATCCCACCCATACGCACAAAACGTTTTGAGAATACCTTCATTGTGCGAACGGCTAAGGAGTGGAAAAATATATTTTTATACGTTCGAAAAAATTGCCTTAACACTATTTACCTTCAAGAATTTACTTTTAAAATTTCTTAAAAAGCAATTTCTATAGTGAAACCGTGCAGTTCTTATTTGTTATTCTTAAAAATTTGGTATTAAAGTAAATTGAATTATTTACGATCATTCGTAGATTGAAACAGCGGAGATGAAGAAAATAAAACGTAAACGAAAACAGGCTGATGCATAGACAATAGATATTCTCTGCTTGAGGCCCGATTTGAATCTGAGTGTAGTTTTATTATCATTCTGGAATAAGACCAATGCTCAAGTGCAGATTCTATATTTAAACTGAGATCGGGCGAATTAAGCTCAAACTGGACTTGAGTAACGTTCTGTAATACGGACCTAAGTATGGATTCAATGCTCAAAGAGCGTCAGCAATATGACGAGGCCCCCCCGTAGAGGGCCGAAGCCTGCCGGGGTCGTGGGACTTATCCCATTACCGTGACCCCGGTACGTAAAGGGTTATTGAAGGAACACCGTGGGTTTTAGTCAGTAAAAGTCTGACAGTCCCTCCCACCCTGCCCGGGGTGGGAGGACTTATTTGATAATTTTACCACGCTAAAAAGAAAAAAGTATGGATTCAGCAACAGGTCAAACTTAATGTAAATAGCTTTAGAATCAGAACAATGTTAATTATTAAAGAGGTTAAGAGAAACAGTTAAACAGAAATAATAGGTACCTACATATATTGAATATTCCTATACCATAACTTTTAATTCGATGCAGTAAGCTGACATAAGCTAATGTCACTATTTAAAAAAATGATACCCTATTTAACCTAATAGTGATGGATTCAATCAATCCAATAATAAATGAGCGATTTTTAATCGTGAGAAATATATATAAATTATAAAAAAAATACTATTATCATTTATATTTAGGTAATAACTAGATTTTATTATAAATAAATCTATTTTTATTAAAAATTTTCGAATCTAACCCAACATGATAAAAGCCACTCTTACAATTTTTTTTATGTGTTGAATATTTTAATCAATTGCACGGGATTACTATTTAAAAGACTGCCCCCGCACCACTGCGGCCTAAACCCTTTAGAATTTTACACAATTTCACACAATATTAAAATAAGTGTTTACATCGTTATTCGATTTGATTCCCAAATCGATTAATTTAGTTACATCACAATTTCGTAGTCGTCATTATCTTACAAAGCCTACTGCATCGAATTACATACATACATACATGTCAAATTAAAAGCTTGGGTATTGTTTATATAATTGAGGCCATTCAAAAATGTCACTTAAGAACAATAGCATAACATTCAATATATAGTAATTATACGCCCACGGTTGACCGCAAACCTTGACGATTCCGGCCGTATGTGACCTAATCCAGATTAACTGAGATATTCTAAAGGACGTTCCTTTCAGATCTTGTTAGGACTTTGCTTGTGATTAACGTCTTTTATTTTCTTGTATAAGCTTGATCGTAAACAAAGCTTAGTGTCAATATCACGCATAAGTTATTTTCATAAGGTTCCTAATTTAAAAAAACTGGCGCAGTGCGAGTCAGACTCGCCCATGAAGGGTTCCGTAGTAACTACGCAAAATAACTTTGTTTTTCATAGTGTTTGTATGAAATACAAAGTTATATTTGCGATTTTAGAAAATGTGCTATATCTCAAGAACTGCTGACCCGATCTCGTTCAAACCAATTTCCCTTGAAGTTTTTATTAAGATCTACAGCATATATTTTTTTTTAGATTTTTCACTCCATTATTATTAGAAGTTAGAGTGCAAACATTTTACCACTTTCGAAGCATATATCTTTTAAACAGTTGGTGTTAAGAAAAAGTGGTTTAAAAAACTTCTATATCATTTTTAAAGACCTGTATATAGATACCACACACGTAGAGTTTTGATGAAAAATATATTTTTAGTTTCAGTTTCATGTATGGGGAACTCCCCTTAATTTTATATATTTTTTTAATTTTCGTCCAGAAACATAATTATCGTGATTCCTTCTTTGTTCATCTTTGACAGCCGTTACGTATAGTCACTACCTGAAAAACTGGCACCATTCTTGCCAAAGGGTATCGTGTTATCCAGCTACTGTGTTGTATAAGCCACATACATCTATTCGATCCATGTAAAATGAATATAATATAATGTGCGCTACGCAAGAAAGATGGCGGCATTCGTCCCATTGCCGTGGGAACCACCTACCGCCGTATGGCAGCCAAGATTTGCTGTAAATTTTATGGTGAGGCTGTTTCGGAAAAATTTCAGCCCCTGCAACTTGGTTACGCTTCCAAAGGGGGCTGTGAGGCTGCCGTACACGCTTTGTCGACATACCTAAATTCTGGGAAAAGCGAGGCCATTCTGAAGGTTGACATAAAGAACGCCTTCAATTCAGTTAACAGGGACACTTTGTTGGCTGAGACTAAAAAAGAATTACCCCAAATTTATAGTTTCCTTTGGCAATGCTATAGAAATCCATCCAAATTATTGTTTCGAGACAATCTATTAGAATCAGCTGTTGGCTGTCAACAAGGTGACCCTCTCGGGCCAGTGATTTTCAGTTTAGCTATTCACCCAATAATTCGAAAGCTAAATTCTAAATTCAATGTTTGATATCTTGACGACGGAACCTTGGGAGGTGATGTAGAAAATATTTTAGCAGACCTAAATTTCTTAAAAAATGAACTACATTCTATTGGCCTTGACCTCAACCTTTCAAAATGTGAATTATTTTTAACAGATAACACTGACAGACTACTGACTCTCTCTAAATTTAACGAAATAGCTCCTGGAATTCAAATTATTGAGAAAAGTTCTCTCCGTCTCCTTGGTTCTCCAATCTTTGATACTTCCTTTCCCGACTTTATTGCAGAACAAATTAATAAATTCAATGACGTTTCGGAAAGATTGCTCCAAATCAATATGCACTCGGCCATCACTATAATTCGTTTCTGCTGTTTCGGCCCTAAATTAACATACTCTCTTCGTGCTTCCCATTTGTGGAAGCACCATCAACTTTTAGTTCAAATGGATCAAATTATCAGACGAACTTTGTCCTTAATTCTGAATGTGGCTTTGGATGACCGAGCTTGGGCCCAAGCCTCTCTTCCCATCCGCATGGGAGGGCTCGGAATCCGCAAAATTTCTAGTATTAGTTTACCGGCTTTCATTTCCTCGGTCCACAGCACTGAGAAATTAATCAGGAATATCCTGGCTTCCACACTGATTGATTTCAATGTGCCGTGCTTCACTGAGGCTATTGATGCCTGGAATCTCGCTTGTCCGAACTCTGACCTACCTGTTATACCATCTTCCCAGAGGCGGTGGGACGAGCCGCTCTGCAGAGTAGTTCTGAATAATTTACTAACCACGTCTGCTACTTCTGCTGAGTGTGCTCGTCTGCTGGCTGTGGGAAAGTGGGAATCAGGTCTTTGGTTACATGCTCTACCGTCCTCAAATCTTGGCACTTTGTTCGACGACACCACTTTCCGCATCGCTGCTTCACTACGCCTAGGAGCCCCTTGTTGTTCCCCTCATCGCTGTAATTGTGGGGAAGCGGTCAACAGCCTCGGGCACCATGGTCTCTCTTGCAGCCGTAGTGCGGGTCGTTTTGCACGACATGCCAACTTAAATGACATTATCCGACGAGCCCTTGTCACCGTCGGCGTTCCAGCCGTATTGGAACCCATTGGACTGGCGCGTGACGATGGCAAGAGACCGGACGGCATGTCATTGTTTCCTTGGAAGATGGGTAGGCCTTTAGTGTGGGACGCAACTTGTGTCGATACTGTCGCGCCATCCCATCTTCCCAGTTCATCATGTTGTGCTGGCGCTCCCGCTGCGGCTGCGGAAAACCTCAAGCGGCGTAAATATAGTCATCTCGGTGATAACTATATTTTCGAGCCGTTTGGGGTCGAAACTCTCGGATCATGGGGCCCGTGTGCTCACAGCCTTTTTAAAGAAATATCGAAAAGGCTCGTTGACGCTTCCCGCGACCCAAGGGCTGGCTATTTCTTTGGTCAACGGCTAAGCATTGCCATACAACGAGGCAATGCCGCCAGTATCTTAGGTACGTTGCCAGCCGACAGCGTTGAGGACGAATTTTTTTAAGCTTTATTGTAGTTTGTATTTTAGTACATAATTTTGTATATTTGTTGTAATTAATTGTTTAAATATATCCATAATACACGATTCATTTAAAAAAAAAAAAAAAAAAATTTTACATAATACTCAGCTGCATCGGGATAGATTGCAAGTCGACCCCAACTTATAAGTTGTTCGAAAAATTATGATGAGACTTTAGGTTATTGACAAGTTAATGAAGCTATTTTTGACGTGACAACGTCTTATAATTCGATGAAGCTGGCTGCACGCACGAAAATACATGACTCTTGCGGCGTTACCTCGCTCTGAGGCATTCCATCGCTCTGAGGCGTTCCATCGCTCTGAGGCGTTCCAAAGCAAATCAAATTGGATCTACAAGTTGACATTTATGTATGACTCAACGAGTCAAGTACTAGGCTATCATAAAACGGTAAGAGATGACGTCACTGTGTAGGGATTCTTTGACATTTATGTATGACTCAACGAGACAAGTACTAGGCTATCATAAAACGCTAAGAGATGACGTCACTGTGTAGGGATTCTTCCATTGTCATGAGAAGTGCAGTAATAGTGATGCGAAATTAAAATTTTCTTTCTTTTCTTGAAAAATGCAACCATTCCATCAGTATTTTCTTATGACGTTGTCACGTTCAACTATCGTCAGTAAACCGACTTTACAGACAACCGATTTTTTTTTTATTACTGGTGGGCCCAATCTTCACCTCGATCTCGCCTGATGGTAAGCGATAGATGAGGTCTACGATGGAACGAGCGAGCCCAGAAGATGCCTATACTGGTGCTTTAAAGGCTGAAAGGTCATAAGTGGCAGGGAACATTTATACATCCTTGTCGGGGAAGGTGCAAATTTAGTATGGAATGACTTGCTAGTGATGTCACATGCAATTAGTGCTATCGCTGCTTATCATAGATTTTTAAAAGCTTCTCCGAGTACTTTTTTATAATGTATTCGAGTCAAATAACTTATAGTAATAACTTTTTACTTGCCCATGTAGTAATAGGTACATCATATTTTGTTTGATCTATGACATTAGTAGTAAGCGATCTTTATTTGTTGATTCAGTGCAGCTCTATAGCACAATTCTTCCTAATTTCGTGCTGAGTTTAAAATAATTCATTCACAAAATTTAAAATAAACTTGTAAGTAAATCCAAAAATACTAAACAATGAAAAAATGACGCAATATTTAAAAACAAATGCCTTTGTTAAGTGGGAGTCCACGTTTGACAAGCAAGCTCTAAATAGGTACAGTCGAGCCCAAACATATTAACAGAGCCCCGCATATTTAAGTTCACCTTTGGAGGTTAAAGCTGTCATGTAATATAATTATGTTATTATCTTTAAGTTAGCAAGCCAACTGTCTTTAATATGCGTATTACTAATAAAATACTCGCTAGGTTTACGGCACCACCCGCATTTGATGGTTATATTTTTAGCCTTTTAATTATTGGGTGGGTCCATTTTGCAAGATGTTCCTTTAGTGGTACGGAGAAATTATTTTTAAAGAGGATTAACTTTTAATTTTACTGACGTTTTTTAAACTGAATATTAAGTATCATGTTTTCTTTGAAACAAGTAGTTATAGTATAAAACTTAATTTAAGTCTACCTTCTCGTTGTAGTATCATAATTATTTTAAATTGATATAGTTCAAATTCAATTATACGCATGTAAACTAATAAACCGCCCGTACACATCCATTATTTCAGTACTTCAGAGAAGAAAAGGAACAAAGAGTAAACCCTGATCAAGCACGTAGGTACCTACGAATGAGAAAGATGGTTTATAAGGAACCGAACCCGTTCACCTTTGATCTATAGACAATCCATTTATAAACTACTATCAAAAAAAAATGGCATACATTATTTATCGGCATTCCAGTCCAAATTGAGGAACATCATGTGTCATTAAAGTGTCAATAATCTTAATTTAATAAATGGATTGATCAAGGCGGATTAAATGTTAGCCGCTGACTTTAGTCATTACTATTTTGAGATTTGGTGGACTATCCTACTAGGATTGCAGGTATGCGGGGTTGCGGGAATGTTCCAACAAGATACCGCGGCCACGGAACTTAAGGGCAGCAAAGGAAAACGGTGGGATATTAGTCAGTAGAAGTCTGACACCCATTTCTGCTCCAGTCAGAGTGAGAGAGCTATTATTAGATTTTCTCACAGAAAAAAAAAACAGTACGTCGATTCTGTAAAATTCGAACAACAACTCGCATCTCACATAGCTATTCACTGTCACTTCGCTTATGGTTCAAAGCGACCTTGATTTTGCATTCTGTAAACAGCGTCGAAGCGACGGAGGAATTACCTTACCGAATGCCACTTCTCACGTCATCTCATACTTTATCTGTCAAAATCTTTAGTTCAACTCGCTGACACGCTCGCAAGGGTACCGCTAGTGTAAATTCGAATTAACAACCGAGTTTTTAGAATGCCAATCACTAAACTCACAGCGGATTCAGATTCGAAGTTTAGAATGAGGTCTTACAGAATAACACAGCAGGTTACAGTTACGATCTAACGATATATCGGGGCCCTGAAACACAAAGGCAATTAAATAAAATTTTAAAACTGCTTGCGCTCCACCTAGAACCGGAAGAGTCATTTAATGGGATTCCTCCCGAAAAAAAGGCTTAATGGAACAAACGGTTTGATTTAAGATTATGATAGATGATGATAAGATATTCCCTATGAATGTTTAAAATCTACTTATCTGCTACTATTTGTATTACATGACAAAGCCATTACGATTCTGTTGAGAAAATGGGATAGTGTCATGCTTCTTGTATTTCTCCGTCTCTCTCCGATCCCGGAATTATGATTATTCTAGCAAAGTAAAAGGAACTCTGTTGTTATGTATGAAAAAGCTAGTGATTGGTCTTCGTGCTTCGCCTATATTTGATCATATTTTTAGTTTCAGGAAAAAAAAAAGGGTGATGATGTAGAAAAAAGTTTTTATTTCAAAACCTTTTTTATATGCAGACTTTTATATGACTGTAATTGTACCTTAAAGTGATTGATCTAGTACATTTATTATACAAACAAATCATCATTATGGTTTGCATAATTTATCGCAAGTCATTACTTAATCAACAGTTAAATATTTAAAACTAAAACCATTTCCGACGCGAATTAGAATTAAATCACGCAGCAAAACAGCATCTAGCAATGACCTCGCAGACTGGGACCTTCACCGAAATGCTATTGCAGTTCGATAACCCGAAGCATTGTTCCACGCGAATCATTCCCATTTTATATAGTTAGGTATCACGACCGGCTTCATGATTTCCGCGTCATGACGTTCATAATAATTATTAAATTAAAGTTTACGATACAGATGGATTTATGGTGCTCCGGCCGCATAACAACATGGATACTGAAAGATTTATATCGCATAAACAATAATTGTTGGATCATATTTACTGGACGTCCTACGTCCACTTTATGTCACGGCTCAAGTCTGGTAGGCAGTTTATTTTTGCATTTTTAAGGGCCATATTTATTTATTTCTCTTTGAATGGAGACAGGGATTTGTTTGATACGCAAATGCATGCATGCTTTCCAGATAATTAAAGAACCAACTTCGGTTTCCTAGGACTTGGCAAGCTGTAATTTAGCACGGAAACCTGTCTTGAACCGTTTTAACTTCTAATTCTGAATTAATTATTTTAATAAGCCATTTCAAAGTTTTTAACATAGTTTTTCGTCTTAGTTACGTTAAATATAGATATATTATCTAGATAATACACGCTTAGAGCAGAAACAAAGCGTTAAATACCAGCCAGACACTAAATAGACAGTGTGGCCAATTATCAGACCAGAATATTACAAAAGTAATAGTTTGTCCATGGCCTACGTGCACCATGACAGTCAAACGAAACATTCGAGGTCAATTTATTTACGTATAAAATATAAGGTGCGTACAATTTCTAAAATGGCCGTATAATGGCCACTGCCGTTGGCTCGATACACTTCCGTTTTTGACAAGCCATTGTTACCAACTTCCTTGTGCTTTTTATAACACTTTTCATGCAGCACAACATATTATTCTGGAATTTTATAGTCCGCAGAACTTCTGAACACACATACATTTATATAATTAATATTAATAGCTTATTACATGAATATTTATCACAAACTGTATTAATGAAATTCTAATTCAAACATTTACCGGTTCTCGCACTCAGAGCACGTGGACAGAAGTCTGTGACGTAGAATTTCTATAATGTATAATACCAACTGGACGCGCTTGAGTCTATCGAGATGTGGGCCAAGAGACTCATTGGCAACGATGCACTGGTCGATTCAAAGCTCCAGAGCCTTGAACATCGACGACTTGTTGCAAGTTTATCGGTTTTCTATCATTTCGGGGAGTGTGCGATGGAATTACACAGTCTAATTCCGCCAAGCCCATTCCATCATCGGACTACGAGACAAACGGCGAAGCGCCATCGTTACATGGTGGACATCCCACCCATACGCACAAAACGTTTTGGGAATACATTCATTGCGCGTACGGCTAAGGAGTGAAATTCCTTGCCGGAGTCTGTGTTTCCCAATAGCCATAACCTAGGAGTCTTTAAGTCAAGAGTGAATAGGTTACTTTTAGGTAAGCGTGCTCCATCTTCGACCACACCATCACTTACCATCAGGTGAAATGGTGGTCAAACGCGAACCTATTATTAACAACAAAAAATGGGGTTTATAAAAGTAGCAAGTCGTAAAGACACACGTTTTAATGCTTAGACTTACCCATAATTATCTTATAAACTTAAAGATCCCTTATCGCTGTAATTAAAGATTAACGTAAAAAAATAACGCTAAGGTCTGTAATTTCTCAAGACGCCATCAAACATTTATTTGCAAGAAAAAAACTTTTTACCAAAAAATTAAACCGACTCCCAAAAACACTGTAAAGTGAAAAATAACTTTAATTTCGGTAGTCGGTGTTTTTAGTTTTGTATTTTCGTTTTTGGCACCGACTTCCGAAATTAAAGTTATTTTTCCTTAGAATAACAACGCATAGAAGAGGCGTCTAGAACAAAACACGAGCGATTTCGTGTGTCCACTTTATTTTCTTTGTGTGCGTGAGCCGAATGTGTCTACGTTCTTCAAACGCACACAAATATAGCTTTCAGTGATACCATTACCAGTACCATTACCACAAAAATGGGAAAACGCACTATTATGTTGCTGGATCAAATAAGATGATGTTTTTTCATGTAATATGACTTATATGACATATATTTACGGAAGGTAAACGAAATGAGATATCGTTTATTGCGTTTAGAATGTTTGATGTGTAATGTGTTATAATGATATTATAGAAATGTATTAATTGCTTGAAAAATCTCGTTTGATATCAATTAAAAGTATGTGTTGTATTTATGAAATAGAAAAATATTATTGAGAACATTACTTAAATGAAAAAAGTCTTGGCTAAACTTTCCTTTATGGCCCGTTGAGTTGGAAGTTCATAGTTTTACTGTAAATAGTACTCATAAATAGAAAGCTTTTTACAAATTGTTAAGTTGCGCAAATTCACTGTTTACGAGATAAAAGTTTTTAAAGTTTCGTTTAATACTGAAAAACAGCACGCCATTTGCAAATTTTTAGGTTGTTTATTGTCATGGTAGACGTCAAAATTGACATTTCACGTTCCATTGACAGAAAAAGTGTATTTTGTTCAATTTTATGTCATATTTTAACGAAAAAAATTTTATTTTCACATATTAAATTTGGTGTGTTATTAGTGGGCATTATAGCTGTGCTGTATTATGTAATTACGTTGACGTTTTTACACAAAAATATTACGAATATTTGTTTACACTGTGGAACGGAACATGAACATTGATTTGGACGTTCCTATACTCATAAATACATAGAAATCTATTACAAATTTTAAAGTTGCGGAAATTCACGGCTTACGAGATATAATATTTAAAGTTTCCATACAAATTGGGAAATAGTACGCAATATATGATAAATAATATTCCTGGTAGTTCCAACAGTTACTAGGAGAAGTTAGGATGCAATAGCGAGCGAAGCGAGCTCAGGACTTGGGGCAACCCGACTCGGACAGATTAGGTTAGAAGGGGATGGCCGGGTCTAGTGAGCGAGAGCAGCGAGCGAACAGACCCGGACATCACCTTCGCGGTTATTGTCTTTTAAACCATTGAGCCCCGCGAAGCGGGGCTCAGACTACACCTTTTAGCCAACTTTTGAGTTTTTTGAAAACCTTTTTGTTGGAATAATGCCGGGGAGGAGAGGAGCACCCCCTGCCCCGTCACTCCACTCCCACTACCTTCCTCCTGCCAAACAATACTAATTTTTTCTGAAATTTTTATTCTAACCTAAAAACTTTAACCATGGATATCACCATAACCATGGGGTTGCGCGGGGGGGGGATGGTACAGGGGGGAAGCACTACTCCCCCTTCACCCCTCCCCTCCCACCCCGACCCAAAAATCGACGGGCCATAAAGGAAAGTTTTACCAAAATCTTAATCAATAAAATTGTCATCTTTATGATGCCACTCTTCGAACTAACAGTAACTTTTAGTTATAAAACACTGTAGGTAGTAGCTGTAAATAAATATAGTTTAGTTTGACGCATACATAATTGCCGCCAAAACTATATTTTTTTAAAACAAAAATAAGCACAAAAGAAATCAATATGGGTATTTTTTTCCTCACGCATAGCAACATTGAATTGTGATAAGTTAGGTTATTAGAATTTTTGCTTGATGGTCGATTTACTTAAATATAATGTATAAAATGTAAGTATTTACTTGTGAAATGTAATTTGATTACACGTTTTTTGTTTTCCTGAAGGACTATGACATCCCTTTACGCTACAAACGGTCGTTTTAAATTATTTACTCGCGAGCTCTGTTCGGCAGAATGTGACCTTGAATACTGACGGCTCGTCGAGCAAAGTTAGCCAAAAATGGCTAAGTTTTAGTTGCCTCACTTTTTGCACTTGTACTATCCTTCTATGCGTTGTTATTCTAAGTATTTTTCACTTTGCAGTGTTTTGGGAGTCGGTTTAATTTTTTGGTAAAAAGTTTTTATTTCACTCTTTTTAGTTGGTCTATTTTTAATTATTTATAACCTTAACACCTTAAAACTACTTATAACCTTTTACAAAATATTGCTTTTCCCAATGCTGGGCCGTTAATTGTTGAGGAGTTCTCCTAGTACTTCACCATCAGCTCTACATCACCATATGCATTGTGACGAGCATAAAGTGCTTAACATCCATATTCAAGTAATCGAATCGCAATCCATTCGATACTTATTATTGAGTAGTTTCGGCGGCCATCTGTGGTCTTCATCATCAGTTCTACTTCCTCAAATGGTACTTTTTGAGAGCAACTGCACAAGGTACTATAATAAATAGCCAAAACGCCATAGGTGTGCCTATAATATTTGAAGAGTTCCCTCGATTTCTCCAAGATCCCATCATCAGATCCTGACTTTTATGAAAATGGGACCAATTTCAAAGTATACCCTTTCAATCAAAAAAAGAATTTTTGAAATCGGTTCAGCCGTCTTCGAGTAATCGGTGATCATACATAAAAAAAAAAAAAATTATACGCGTCGAATTGATAACCTCCTCTTTTTGTCGTCGGTTGAAAAAGGACAAACATTCAATAACCGTTGCCTACTGCCCATCCTTAAAATGTACAACAAAGCCTTTTAGCGTACTCCAATACTTTATTATATGCGTTGACTACTGTATTGTGCCTTATAACGTATAGTCAACGGTCATAACGTATTTCTTATAACACCTTGTACAGACTACCTGTACGAGATTCACCCCCAACCTTTTGAATGGGGTGTACGAATTGCGAGGGTGAACAATGGATGAATAAAACTCGGTCGTGGGAACGAACGAGATGAATGGGAGCGTAGCACCTGTGCCTCCGTGTGAACTTGTAAAGCCTTAATAGGCAGTTTGATGGCTCTAACGTCGCTTTTAGATGTTGATTTAATTAGTTAAAGCATCTTATACAAAAGGAGAGAATTAAAATGAGGCTACTGCGACCACTCTAGCATTTATTACTTGTTACCCACAACTAATCTGGCAAGAGTGATAGGACTAAGAATAAGGGAATTAAAGTATCCTCCACGTGTCCATCTTGTACGTTAGGTTTTATAGTGCCTAACACTATATTACTTGGCTTACCTTTTCACAACAAATGAGACATTTTCTCATATTTAGGTACTATGTATCACAGAACAGATAAAAGAGGTTAGAAAGGAAATAGTTCCTGATTTGTATGAGATCGCGTATCGCCGCTTTAGCTCTAGTACAAGCAAGAGACCCGTTACGTATGCGAATTACGCACACAAATAAATTACACACACTTAAATCGAGAGCTTGCTACTGATTGTAACTCACTGTTGATAAACATGCGCCGTGCATCACGGCCAATCAGGGCAAAGGACAAAACGTCAATGGTTGAAGTGTGGCGCATGCAAGTACATTGTAAGCGAACTTGGTCATTGCGTTGATTAAGCGAGTACACAACGGGCAATGTATACTTTTTGTAACTTGTTGCCATAATGTTGTTAATGTTCGGAATTTCTTAGTGATCAGAATATTTTTATGTTTTTTTACAAATACATAAATTGTAATTAAATGTTATTTTTGACTTATCGATGGAAAGATCCTCGCTCTATACTTGCGGTCTAACTTTTTGTTTTAGTGGTTATAATTGCAACAACACGGCATTTTAAAGCAGAGCTCTGTGTTCTTAATCCGAAGCGCACTAAACGCGGTGAATGAATTAATCGGTCGCGCTATGATTGTCGTATCATAAATGTGGCGCGCTCACCACGCCCACATTACCATTCCTACCTCATTCATCTATTCCGTGCTATGTATAGTACTCCCCCTCACTACCTCCTGATCGCTTTCCGCCACGTTGGCCAATTTCAGTGGAGATGGGACATCTGAACAGGAGATATTATAGTGCACAAGTATGAGTGCAGGTACAGGCACTCTCTGTTCCTCTACTCTCATAGTCCAATGAGACGGTAACAACACGACCGGATAAAAATCAGTCACAGGACCAACGGCGTGCTTTCCGTGGCACGCGGGTTATCACAACGTCAACATCCAAACTCCGGGCTACTTCTGAGAAATTTCTAATAGTAAACCTAATAGCACTTTTTTCCGACCCAGGAATTAAACCCGAGATTTCTCAGCACTCAACAGCTGCAGTTGATTATTAAAGCGTCAATAGCCTTATGGCTAAGGTGTTGGAGGTGAAGTCGCGGGTTCAACCCCTTCATTGCCGTGAATTCACGTCAGACACAAAAATATTTTGCTTAGTCGGACGCAATTCTACCCACATTGCTAATTCTCTTTATAAAAAAAATATGTAGGAGGTTTCTGTCCTGATAATTGTGGCAAACTATCGTGATGCCTGGCGGAACTTGAAGTGGCGAGCTAATATCAGTCGGGGGTCGCGTTGAAGAGTATTTATAAGCGCTCTCACAGCCCCCGCCGCTAGTGTGCGAAGGAACACAGGGTGGTTTTTATCAGAGTCTAGGAGAACTCTTCGCCCGTCGCCCGGAAAATATCGATAAGGAGTATGAATACCAATTTCCACCTCATGAAAAAAGATACCTATCTCTACACCATCGATCATACTGGAATACATACAATTACCAATATTAATTACTTTATGATAAATATCCAGATACCTTGGTATTTTCAGCAAGCAAGCATCATAAAAATGGCTCCGCAGTCTAATGATGACGAACCTATGCGAAAGGTTAGAAAAAACTGCTTTATTCTTGCTACATAATTATGAAATAATAAATTTTTTGGAAGTATTTTTTATTTCTTCAGTTGATTTACAATCTCCACCCAAAAATAATACCGAGTTACCGAATTTTTCAGAAGGTAGCTAATAATACAAATACATATTCGTGATATCATCAATAACACTAAGAAACTTTAGTCACCGTTTTTTGTATGTTTTCAGTTGCGCTTAGAATAATTTGTAAGTCAATCTTAGATAAAATCTTATTTGTTCAAGCCGGACATTTGAAACGAACGGTAAACGGCACAGGACATTTTCAATACTGAAGGACACACGTGCTGAGGTGAATTCAAAATTAGAATGTCAATTGTAAACTGCCAGTTACGTATACTTTTTATTATGTAACGGCATTCTACAGACCCATTTTAAAACTTATTTGATTTTTCTGTTTGTTTAGGTACATTTGTGCTTGTTTCATGCAAAAGGGGGGAAAATGCATAGATTAATAAAAAAATGGTAGTACGAATAACCATGGCTTACAGAGCAGAGAGCTGGACCTTCAAGATATTTCATAAACGCCTACTACAACGTGATCTTACCTCAGATAAACTGGGAAGATCGTTTTTTTTTATTGATGATAAGCTCGCGTTTGACCACCATCTCACATTGCTTTACTGTTGCTAAGCGACGATGTGTTCGAAAATTAAGAACGCTAACCCAGAAATAATCTATTCACTTTTGACTTAAAGACCCCAGGAAATGCAAACTTTGACTGGGAATTCTACTTCTAAGCTTTACGCACAATGAAAAAGTTTTATGCGTAAGGATGGGATGTCCAGCATATCACGATGGCGCTTTTCGATTCGTTTTGTAGTCTGATGATGGAACAGGCTGAACTGATAAGTCAAGCAAAGAAAAGTTACGAAAAAAAAAAACGAAATAAAATAACTACAGCCAACACTGTTCAAATAAGGTTTCTTTACAGAATAACGCATTTCAGTGTAGCAAAAGAATACAATACTTTTATTTATCTTGGCAACGATATATTCCAAATAGCTCTGCTGAGATAGAATCTTATATGCCAACCCAACACTTGAAACAAAAAACGTTACTGCTATGATATTAACCCACAATGATTGTATCTACCGACAACTCACTATCGATTGTGTAAAACATGAACAATGCCCGTGTGTTTATAAAGTTATTTTGCTCATTTACCAAGCAAGCTAGTTAATACGGTAAACTGTTCAAATAGTTATTGCAGGTGCTGAGTATGATTCGTCAGCACTAGTGACGGAGCCCCATAGAGCCTTTGATGGGGTTGCGGGAATGTTCTAACGAGATACCGTGGCCCCGGAACTTAAGGGCAGCTGAATGAACAGAGCGGGTTTTTAGTCAGTAGAAGTCAAGACTGAAAAGTCAGACAGAGTGTCAGAGTCAGACTTTTCAGTCATTCGATGATTTTCCTACCCAGAAAAATAAAAAATAAGAAGGTGCTGATTATGACAGTATTATAACTTATTGATTTGGAAACACGTTCTTAATGTAATTAATTTTTTTTAATAGTTGATAGGCTTGCGTTTGACCATTACCTGATGTTAAGCGATGATGTGGTCGAAGACGAAGCACGCTTGCCTAGAAGTAACCTATTCACTCTTGACTTAAAGACTCCCAGGTTATAACCATCAGGAAACACAGACTCCGGCAGGGAATTCCACTCCTTAGCCGTACGCACAATGAAAGTATTCCCAAAATGTTTCGTGTGTATGGGTGGGATCTCCACCATGTAACGTGGCACATCGCCGTTTGTCTTGTAGTCCGATGATGGGACGGGCTTGGCGGAATAAGACTGTGCAATTCCATTGCACACTCCCCGAAATGTAACCGATAGAAAACTGATAGGCTTGCCGATGTTCTAGGCTCTGGAGCCTTGTCTCGACCAGTTTCTCGTTGCCGATGAGCCTTTTGGCCCGTTTCTCTATAGAGTCAAGTGCATCAAATGGTAGGTATTTGGCATTTGGCAGATCCGTCCCAGAGATGAGAGCAGTACTCCATACACGACCGAACTTGCGCTTGATAGAGGTTGATATTATTCATAATACTTATACATTCATAAATCTCGAGTAGCCCATTGATCTCACGCCGAAACTTTATGAAAGAGATGGATGACAATGGCATGTATGTACTCTATCTGGATTATTAAATAATTTAAAACAAATAATATTCCCGTAAAAATTACAATAACGTTTAAATAAATAAAACATGCTTTTTATTATAATAGAATAAATAAAAATAAATAACTTTACGTTCCTTTACGTTCCCACTGCTGAGAAACAGGGCTCCTCTAATTGAGAGGAAATGGATCCGAATCCACCACGCAGGCCCATCACAGATTGGTAGATATCTAGGACATGCCATGTCGTGACGATATTTTTCTTGACCAATTTGAGAACAGTGGTAACGATATAAATTATACAAAGTAATGTGTCAGCCATGCCTATAAGTACGGGGCCATAAATCCTGTTCCAAAATCATGCATTTTTCAAAAACCTGTAGTTTCCAAAAGCTATGTGCCAAACTAGAGGCGGAAAAATACAAATGGATTAATCTTCATCTTGACATCTCTTTGATATTCGTTGTCACTTGTCACTTTTCTCCGGCTTCTAGACTATATAGGTCACCCCTATAAACGATGTTGGACAGGTTGACAGTTACAAAAGTATGACGCACGGGACACTTGCAGGTGGATTCCGCTTTTCCTATTAAAAATTATGCTTTTACAAAGGGCTAAATAACTAGCTTATGTACGCAGTTTCGCTCGAGTGAAATGCTTTTTTTTTTCAGCAAAAAGGTATTCTATGTCCTTCATCAAAGACTCTACATAATTATTTCTACACATTTCTAATATTAGTAATACAAATTAAATTAAATTAAAACTATGTCATCGTTAGCATTCAGCATCCCGGCTCGACGGCGCGTCGTGTTCCACGCACTTCTCAAAAAGTCGTCAGCACTAGTTACGGGGCTCCCATAAGGCCATTTTCTGCCGGGGTCGCGGGAATGTTCTAACGAGACACCGCTGCATCGGAACGCAAGGGCAGCTGTAAGAACAGGGTGGGTTTTTAGTCAGTAATCGAATAAAAAAGAAAAAAACAATCAGCATAGTTTTATTTTAAAAAGCGAATAACTTAAAAAATAACAAAAAAAAAAATACTTTTAAGCGAGTAAACAGCATAGTCAATTACAATAATTTCTTGAGAAATGTCTGTAGGAGTCGCGCAACAATCCTTTGGGTTATTTCCACGAATAAACATGAAAAGTGAAATCAACATAAATCGGATGAAACATGTATTTGGGTTACAAATGAGTTTGTGATGTAATAACACTCCTTTGTCATATGACAACTTAAACACGTGCACGTCAATTTAATCTGGAAACATTGCATACCTAAATCAATGACGAAGAATGCAAACTTATAAACAGAGTGTCACAGAGAGGTGGATCATTGGTTTCCCAGGGATGGGGGACCTCAATACCTACCAATTGAACTTCTATGTACGTGCAGTAATATTCAGTGGGCCAGCTGACATTTGAGAATGTATGATTCATTGAACAATAACGTTTAGTACCGAATGTTGTTGGGAAAACTGATACTGTTAGCCTGCATCGTCCTACTACTAAGCAAAGGCCTCTCTCCATGATTTCCAAGTGGTGCAGTCCAGGGCCAAAGTAAACCACGGGTCGTTTGTTTGATCTAGCTCGTCCCGCCATCTTCTTCGAGGCCTACCGCGACGCCATCTAACTATTTCAAGGTTCCAGAAAGTAGTGATTTTGGCCCAGATCTCATGGTCATGCGGCAGACGTGGCCAGCCTAGGCCCATTTTAACTTAGCGGCTTCTTTATTTGGTTGGGACAAAAGTAAGTAAATTATTTTACACCACCTGAAAGCGTGGGAATTACACCTCAGACTATACGAGCGGTTTTAAAAATACGTAGTATAATGTATGTAGATGGTCTGTATCTACGTACAATAAAGAAACAATTACAAAAATACAGACATACAAACAGCGCACACACATTTTATTTTATTTAAGTTTCTGTTTTCTATACTGTATAAGTGAATGAATGAATGAATGATTTATTTGCCAGAATATCAATTATTACAGAAAGCCCTTACAAATATCGTTTCACTCTTTGGAAGCCTTGAATGTTTGTAACTTAGCAATTCTGATTTGTAGCTTTACCTTTGCTAGACTTTATCAAAAGACAAGTATCAAATGTTCTATATCTCATTTCATTTCTCACGGGCGAGTAGTTCCTACGTCGGACGCCTGGCGGGCTTGCGTGATCACTTCCTTATAATCCGGTCATTCGCACCCTTGCGGACTCCAACCGCAGATATGATACAAGCTTAGCACCAGAGCTAGGAACTACCTGCAATTGACGTATACACCACATTAAGATGATGGCTTGTGTTGCGAAGTAGTGTGTATGTTCTATACATAAATATCATATGTAGACAACAACGAAATACGAATAACAAAAAATAACGAAATTTTTTCTCGATGTGGACAACGTCATGGTTGTCATTTTTATTAAATTTTAACCGACTAAAACCACCCCGTGTTCCGTCGTACACTTACGCTGGAGGCTGCGAGAATAAATAAGTATAATATTATTCAACTCAGCTCCCTACTCAAGGAATATACTATTCTCTACCGAGAGCCCCTACTGGTCTCATCTCTGTGGTCTCTTAACAGAAACCGGCCTATATAGACTTAGTATCTCGAACAAAAATTATAACAAAATTATTGGACATTGTCACACGCGCATCATCAGTCAGTTAGGAAACACCGGCCTAATCTAGCTAACCTTAAAACGGCGAAAAACGTACATGTAAAACTGTTATTTACAACAAATTTGTAAAATAAAAATTTCACTACGATTGATTGAATAAGTTTCAACAGCCAACCGCATCAATATACTTGGTTATAATTTTCCAGCAACCGAGGGTTAGTTAAATCGGATCACCTAAGGAAAGTGATCTTTTCAAACTAATAATAAAATAAGCTTTACTATTTATTGACAATATATAAATTATGAATTATATTATGGGTAAAAAGCTAAGTAGATAGTAAATTGCCAATGTCTTAAACAAGTTCTTGCAGGATGACAGGCTATTTACGTGACGTGAAATATGGCAATACATAATAGACGCAAAAAATTCAATTCATAAATATTATTATATAAGGAGAAAGACAATAAACTTCACGGTAATGAATAATTAGTTAGACAGTTTTAATTTTCATGTAACTGTCAATATTTTCCAGCAAGGGACGCGAGGGGGAGGCAACTCTCTTTCTCACTCCCCAGCCGCCGTGGGAGACGCCCCGGGCGTCGGGGATCGCGAGCCGATCTCCGGCCACCGTAGTAGGCGCGGGCTTGCGGACGGCGAGCATGGGTAGCTCACCGTCCGGTAAGGACCAGGCCCGGGTCGGTGCCTCGTGTTCCACGCGCGCCTTAAAGAGATGTCAGCACCAGTGACGGGGCCCCATAAGGCCATTGCCTGCCGGAGTCACGGGAATGTTCTAACGAGATGCCGCGGCCCCGGAACTTAAGGGCAGCTGAAGGAACAGGGTGGGTTTTTAGTCAGTAGAAGTCTGACACTCCCTTCCGCTATAGCTAGAGCGGGAGAAGTCATTCGATGATTTTCCCACCCAGGAAAAAAGAAGGCCGTGCTACAGGGCTACTTAAAGACTTGACATCTGTTTATTTCACTGCCATTACCGTTACAATTTTTAGCATATAACAGATTGGAAAATTTTGTGGCTTCGTGAAGAAAACGTGAGCCTGTATGGAAAATAGTTTTTGTTTTAATATTTTTTGAATTGAAATTTCGTTTGCTCAGTATTATTGACAATTATAATTAATTTAATTCATTTAATTTGACATTTAATTTGTATTTAATTTGATACTTTTACATGATTTTTTTTTAATTTATTATTATTAACTTAATTGACTTTTAATATATCTTTGAATCTATTTGTATGTATATTTCTCCATTTGTATTTTAAATTAGGAAGCCGAGCAATTGTTTGAATTTGTGTATTTTTATTTTATTTTATATGGGTCTTGGACCTGAAATAAATGAATTTTATTTTATTTATTTATTTAATTATTCAGAAAACTGAAACGAGTCTTGCCGAGGGGTATTGTGTTACCCAGCTACTGGGTAACACTAGTACTCAGGTGCAACTAGTTAGACTGGAAATTGACTGATGAGTATTATTGAGTCATAATAAAATTAATTTGCAAGGTCAGAAATATGCAATTCCAAAGGAGTTTTACAATGTAAGAATCAATTACAAGGCACACATATAATAAACTTAAAATGTAGACTTTACCGATCATCAGCAGGTTAACACACAATTTCCCATTCCCCCGTCCGGCCTGATAGTCCATTTTACTGTCGACAGAATCCATTACATAAGTATTCATAGGCGAAATCAATACAAGCGGATTCAGTAATAGCCACGTGACTGGCCTCTTTTAGAATTATGTTATTTTATGTACATACATACCTTGTCTATGAGACGTGATTATGCAATTTGACATATGTTTGTGCGAAGGACACTGACGAAAACAACAAGGAGATGTGATTACGGTAAAAAAATACGTGAATATCGATGGAAAACTATAGAGATCTAGAGGTTTTTTTTTAGTGAAACATAGACTTGAATAAATTTACTAGGCAGGAACTTCCTTTTTTTCAAGGGGAAAGTGCATTGCCCATCCTGGGCTCAGTATGGACACTTCTTTTGAAAGAAATTACAATTACCATTATTTTTTTAATATCATATCATGAATTTTACATACATTCTAATGAGCGCCATTGTAATGAATAATATTATGTATAAAAAAGTACTTTTATAAAAATCTAAAACGTTCTTGTAGATAAATGTTGCCACTACTTAAAACACGCTTTATCGATTTTTCCACGGTTATTAATTTTATAGTAATAAATAAATAATACAATATAATTAAATGTAATACATCTTGGACTTTGCACAAACAGTAGTTATAAAAAAAGATTGATGAGCATTAAACCAACGTTTTACTTGTATGAATTATAATGTAACGTAGAATAAATCGATTATTCGATTTAGTGTTTTGTATATTTTTATTTCATAATGACAACACTTTCTTCGTTTGTCAAAAATAAAAAGATATTCTATTCACGTCATGTCACATTTTGTTTTCGCTTAGTGTTGATGTGTTTTTTCTTGATACTCGATTTCTGTTATTACGACCCGGCTTATAAAACATGGACTAATTATTGATCTTTCAACGACAACTTTGGCTTTGTTATACGGACTTGGTTCTCACCCTCAACGACGACTTTTGCTTTAGTATCAGGATCTCTGCCGCATTCGTTTTGGATTTCGACTAATAATTGAAATTGAAAAACATTTATTCGGACGAAGATACACTGAATAACTAACAATGGTCAACGAACATTGTGTTAACTGTGGCCATACCCTGACGGGAATTCAAAGTCACATTTTGGAGCCCGAGCAAGTACAGCAATGGATTGCGCCATAACTGGTAAATAATAATTGTTTAAAAACATACATACATGTGTTACCTACATTATTGTGTCATAACATAACTTAGAGATTGTAATATTGTTTTAGGTATCCAACGATCTTGTTTGCCACAACTGCTGGGAGGACCAGTCTTGTTACTCCACAACAAGAAACAGGTGTTAGCCATACAAATAGTTGTATTTATTTATTGTGGCCGCTCAATCAGAAAAAATAGAAGTAATTTGTTACAGACAAATACTGAACGGGAGAATCATATTAAAAATGTTATCATAGAATGGATTCAATCGCGAAAGTGGGTTTTATTTCAAATAATAAACAAATGCAAAGTATGGTATTCTAAGTTATCATGTTGTTAATATGTGTTTTGTAAATGTGTATCTATTCTAAATCTATTGTATATCCACCTGATAGGATACTTGTTTTCTTTTTTTTAGATATCAATCTCAAGCCACATCTGTCATCCATGCTGGGAGAGAGCTGATCGGGCAGCTGTACATTTTGTACAAGAATCTGCACCCCTTCTTCAGATGCCACTAATGAAACGGAGATATTTCTACCCAATTATATCCGAGCTGCAAATACAGAACGACGTGAGTGCTCTGGTATCTAGGATGGGCGAGATATGAAACAATTATTTTCCCTCCTGCGCCATTTTTGGATAATATATTAGTCATATATGAAAATGATGAAAATATAGATGTGTGCATTACACACTAAAAAACTTGCTTTATTTTATTTTATAATTAAGATAAATATAATAAAATATATTAATAACATCAAGCACACAAACAATAATAAATCTTTGATTTACCGTCGTTAAAACACTTTTTTATATTGAGGAATATCAAAGCAATCCATTTTTGTTTTTAAACAATGGCCACATTTTCGGTATATTTTTTATATTTCCGATACACATAAGATTCTAAAATACACAACTGGTGTTCCATTATTCGCTGTCCATTCTGGGCCCAACGCACTATGATGGGTGGGCTATCCCCTTTATCAAATGAGTCCTTTTTTTTCTGGGAGGGAAAATCATCTTATGACTCCTCCCGCCGTGGGTGGAATGGAAGGGAGTGTCAGACTTCTACTGACTACAAACCCACCCTGCTTCTTCTGTTGACCTTACATTCGGAGGCCACGGTATCTCTTTAGAACAATTCCCGCAACCCCATCAATGCTGCTGACTGCTTTTTGTGGCGCGCGCGGAATACGGCGCGCCGCCGACCCGTGTCTGGTCCTTACCGAACGGTGAGCTACCCCTGCTTGCCTTCTGCAGACCCGCGTCTTCGATGGCCGGAGATCAGCTTATGATCCCCGACGCCCGGGGCGTCTCCCGCGGCAGCTGGGGATTGAGGAAGAGAGTTATTTCTCCCTCGCGCGTTCGGCCTCCTCCTTCGCTAGCATGACTGCTTCGCAGAAGGAGGCGACTGCATCCCATTCCCTCTCGCTCTGCACCATGGTCTGAACCAGGGCCGGGCGCGAGAGGTCACCGCCACCGATCGCCTCAATGAAAACACGGCGAAACTCTGCCCAAGCCGGGCACACCTTTTTCCAGTCAAAAAGTAAATGATACTTGGATCTGTTCTTTTTTATCCATGTTACGCTGACTGACACATTAAAATTTAGTAAAAGAGAATTAACTACCTACCTATATGACATACTTGCCAAACTGGCAAACATTTTAAAATTTTCTTTTATATAAACCTTGTCCTGTCGATAACGAACTTGACAAAAAAGAATTATCCTATTTGGCGTAGGCATATTGTAAAAAGTACTAACACCTTTCAAGCAAATATGAATTCATTTAATCTTAAGAGCTGCTGACATTCTTTTAATTATTGAACACTACTTTCTGCCCCTTACTTTGCTCGTGTGTTAAAGGTTGACAAACATTTAGAATCAAAATCTTTCCTCTCTATAATATTAAAACAGCTGAAACAGCTAGATAAGTATGCAGCTTTTCCGCGCTTTTTTTTTTATAATTATAACTTACTAGCTGTGCCCGCGACTTCGTCCGCGCGAAATAGTGACTATCAGCAGCATTTTTAATTTTTTTAACTAATTATTTTGAAAATAAAACTCATACATAATTTGAATGTCGTATTTATTAATATCTAATCAAAAGTCTAAAAAATAAGTTTTAAGCTTCTAGCTTTTAAAAATGACGTAATTTCCATACAAAGTTACATCCCTATTTCAACCCCTTACAGCCCTTTTTCGCATTAAAAAGCAGCCTATGTCCTTTCTCAGGTTCTAGACTATGTCCGTACCAAATTTCATTAAAATCGGTTCAGTAGTTTAGGCGTGATTGCGTAACACACAGACAGACAGAGTTACTTTCGCATTTATAATATTAGTAAGGATTGAATATGACGCCGAAAACCGTACAAGATTATATAAATATTACGATTATAAGGATTTCCTCCTATAAACTTACGTCCAAGTCACTAATTTCCTGCAATTACAACTGCCGTCAAAGAAAAACATTGTAGTAGAAATCAATAAACAACAAAATATCGTTTCCATTTTTTGCAGTTTAACTTGAACAGTTGAAGCGTCCATAACGTAATGGTCCTAAGGTATCGAACTTGTGATCGAGAGATCGCGGGTTCGAGCCACACCCGTCTTAGTTTGAGAGGTTAAGAGGAGGCTCCCTAAAATGTATGTAACTTTGCATTAATATTCTGAAACAATCACGCATACAATCAAAATGGAACTTTAGTATATGATTTATTGGATCTTTTTCTTTACATATCTAGCTAGACCAGTTACGTAATTGGAACATTTTCGCTCGATTCATTTTTTAATCGAAAATCATGTCTTTTTTAAAGATTATTCAAGATTTAATCAAGATTACTCGACTCTTATGTCTAAAACTAGTATTGACAGTAATAAAATATAGTTTATTATCCAAATATAGGATATTTTTTCTCTAGATCAATTATTACTTTAGTTATAAACGAAATAAGAATTGAGACTTACGACATTTAGTTTCGAACCCGAACATGGTAAAAGAGCGCACGCGATATTCAACTTTATTACTGCTGCGTTAGCGTTTAGCACATAACGGCAGTTTCGATCTTGAACATGGTGAAAGAGTGCACGCGATATTCAACTTTATTACTGATGCTTTAGCGTTTAGCATAGAACGGCCTAACCGGGGTGCATAGGGGCGGAGCTTGCGTGAAAATTATTTTAGACTGCCTGGTCTTAACAAGATTGCAAGTAATGTAAATTCTACCCACAAGGCTAGTTCTCTTTAAACATATAAAAAAACTAACAGTCTGGTTCGAATCTGAAGTCGAATTCAAGTTCTTGCTATGATATATAAGTCATTCGTTTTCAGTGACCTGTCTCAGATTCAAATTATGTTTCACAGATTTTATAACCGTATTTTAAAAATAAGGTTATACAATATCTGTTTACAATATATATTGTATTTGTACGTCACGGGGGTATCAGGAATGGTATCCAGAACTGCAGATTATTTATTTATTTATTATATATATTAGTGAACACCTTACAATATACTTCCCTCCTTTTCAGGCTGAAACGAAATATAAATAAGCTGTTATGATATAATATAGATCATTCTGCTAATAAAAGAAATCTTTCATAAAAGGAGACAAAAATGCTCCGTATTTTATTTATTTTTAAACACATTTGTTCTTAAATTATATTTTATTGTATTTTACAGTGACATGGATTTTTATAAAATATATTCATATTTTATAAAAATACTACTAAATTGGCAATTTCGGATAAACATAGCGTGAGAATTAGATAGAAAGAAAACAAGGCTTAAAAATCGAATCACAAGTTAATCATTTATTAAGTACCTAAGTAGGCATTTATTTACTTTTTATCTATTTACCATTCAATTGTGTACACATGATTCCAAACTAGACTTCCAACAGAAAAAATAGACTAGACTATAAAATGCCTTCGCCGAGTAGTTAATATTCTGAAAATAGAACAGCTTTTTCTTAGCAACAGGAAATTGTTATGTACATAGTATAACGTGACTATTATCCTTGAATAGGGCTGTCTTAACGTGAAATTTTACTTTCTGAAGTTTGCTTTTTGTGTGAATAAAATCTATCTAACCTACTTATTCCTTTTTTTCCTTTTGCTGGACGCTGCCACAGATTACTAAATAGTTAGCTGACTACCGGTATTTAAAATTTAACTAGTATATATATGTTTCTGTATTCGATTTTTAAGTTTTTTTTTTTCATTATTTTTTCATTAATAATATTTTTGGTAGAATAAGCTTGTTCTGTTTTTTTTTCTGTAAATCATGTCTTATATGTTAATGTATGTGTTGTGTCTTCTGTTGACCAATAAGAGTTTTATTTATCTATCTATGACCTCCACAACTGCCACAATTCTTGGGTAGCCTGGTGGTAGTATTTGTGGCTTCTGACAACTGTCACAGCTGTCAAAGATCTCAAAACACAATACTTCAAAAATGAACCTAAATTCTGTGTTATAAGTTCGCAATAAAATTTACTATCAAGTTTCACTGGAAGATATATGTAGATACATCTAGGTCACGTTTACTGTCATCATGTAGAATAATAAACTCAAATACAGAAACAGAATACTGAAGTTAACCCTAGGGACCACTGCCTGTCGCACGTGAAACACGTGAGTCAAAAGTGAGTATTACTTTAACAGATCAGAATTCTAAATTTAAACTATTTTAATTTTTAATTTTGCTTTTCCCCCAAATATTTATGGTTTTAGCAATGAGGTGAGATTTAATTATGATTCAACGAAAAATGATGCTCTTGTGTTTTATTTTTATACCTTAATGTTAGGTACCACAGGACTCATTGAAGATGAAATTATATTTTTCTCTATTTTTACATGTGTATTATCTTAAATCATAATTAATTTTCATTGTTTTACTTCCTACAAATTATAGACAAATTAATAAAAATATTAGGAACCAAAACAGGAACAGCATTAGCCTAGTGTTTACGGCTAAGTTCATCATCGCCAAAATAATGAATGAAAATATCGTGAGGAAACCAGCAAGTTCTAGGAACAAAAATCCTTAGACATGCGAAATTCACCAACCTGCAGTAGGCCCAAGTGGTGGTTTATGGCCCATCTACTTAGAGAGAAGGCCTGGGTCCAAGCAGTAGATGTTATATTAAGAACCAACATCTTTAAAACCATGTAATTTTAATTGTAAATAAACTTTTTTGCAAAAAATAAAACCGCCTTCATATGGAAGGCAGTTTTATTTTTTGCAAAAAAGTTTTTATTTTCGTGCTTTTTAGTGGGTCGGTGAATTTTCCAAATCGGTTCGTAAATGACGGAGTTATGCGCGAACAAAAAACGCAATGCAGAGTAAACGAAAAGATCATCAATGTAAATATTTTTTTAGACTTTTGTTGATTTTTCAGAAACGGCTTGTCTGATTTCGATAAAATTTTCATGGGACCATTTGGAAAGTATACCGTTTCTAACAAGATAAGAATGTTTCAAATCGGTTGGCAAGCAAAGGAGTTATGCGCGGACAAACATAAAAAAAAATACAAACATCCGAATTGAGAACCTCCTCCTTTTTTAGAAGTCGGTTAAAAATATAGTCATAGCTCGTTAGGTCCCCTTGCCATATTTCCTGAATCAGCGGTTACCTGTCACCCGGAGGGTTTGCCTAACTAAGCACTTTATTCAAAACCATCCTACAAATTAAAAAATTGGCCAAGTGCGAATCAGACTAGCCCATGAAAACCGTAGTAACTATAATAATATAATATAATATTTATAATTATTTGACGAATAAAGAAAAACCTTGAAAATTTCTTAAAACTAGCTTATTTACATTTTTACAACTACGCTAAATAACTTTGTTTTTCATAGTGTATGTATGAATTACAAAGTTTAATTTGCGGTTTTAGAAAATATGCTGTATCTCAAAAACTACTGACTCGATTTCGTTCAAACTAATTTTAGTTGAAAGTTTACATTAAGATCTACAAACATATATATTTTTTAGATTTTTCACTCCATTATTATAGAAGTTAGAGGGGGACGACACACATTTTACCACTTTGGGAGCTTATATCTTTTAAACGATTGACTTTATGTCATCACACTTTATGAATCATTTTTAAAGACCTGTCTATAGATACCACACACACATAGGTTTCATGACAAAAAACATTTTCTGTTCTAGTTCCATGTATGGGGACCCCCCTTTATTTTAAATATTTTTTTTTTCTTAAAATCGGGTAGTGGTTCACAAAATACTACTACCTGCTAAGTTTCACATGTATAGTCTTAATAGTTTCGGAATAAAATGGCTGTGACATACGGACGGACGGACAGACAGACAGATGGACAGACATATCGAAACTATAAGGGTTCCGTTTTTGCCGTTCGGCTACGGAACCCTAAAACATAATGGGGTCGCGTCCGAACAGTGAAGACACGGGCTAACACTCACTTGTCTATGGTCTGTTACTAAGCCATTTTGTTTTGTATCCATCGTATACCCTGTTTTTTAATCTCAGAGACAGAATTGACGCATTTAAATGTCAAGTTTAGAAATAATGTAGCTCGCTCTTTTGTGCAGTGTTATACTAACGATACTGGTTTGTTGAATCGTAACTTTTTACCGACTGCGCGACGCAAAGGAGAGTAATGTGTTTCACAGTCTATTTATGTAAATATGTGTGTTTGTACCTATGTAGCGTTGTACATGCCAAACGCGTGGGTCGATTTGAATAATTCTCACGTTAATCAATTTATCTTAACCATGCAAGTGACAGTATCGTAGAATTTTAATTGGAACACGATGCACCGTCAGCCCGGGCCTACTCCTTACCGGACGGTGAAAACTTTGAATCAACTCTCTGAAATTACCTATCACTGAAATTGCCATTATATTAGCGATAAGACCGCCATTGTTACCATAGAATAAGCAATATTGTTAAATAGGTGTTTTAAATTTTGGTGTACAATAAAGAATATTCTATCTACCTATCTATCTATATTGAAAAAAACAATCTATCGTTTTTTTTTCGATTTAATGAAAAGAAGGACAAAGTCAGAAGTATGAGAAGGGCAGAGTAAGAGAAGATTGTTTGAAGATATTTATGAATTCATTCAAAGTGTGTAGTTGTCTCTTTACTTTCTCCAGATTTTTTCGTTCAGAAACCCTCTCCCGCGTCCTCTGAATACCCTAATACCCAAAGTTTCATTACAACCTGGTCGATAGATTATTACCTACCAGTATTTTTTTTAAAGAGAATTGACACAGAGGGTATAATTCACATTACATAGCAATCTTGCTAACCTCTCCAACTAAGCTTAATATGCTTGTGTCTGGTTTAAAAATGCATACACCAATTTTAATGACTAACTCCTAGTACCTTCTAGCAAAGAACAGCATATTCCTAATGATCTAATAAACAGCTGTAACGGATAAATAGATCGATTCAATATTTGTAATTAATGCTTCCTACACAGACGTGTTAGTCATCACAGGAAAAACTTACATTAACCCAGCTGCGTTTTTCCTTTTATATACAATTCACCTTTAAAAGATAAATGGAATGCATTAGACTTTATTTTATTACGTGCTGCAGTATCCGTAAGCAAATAATTTTTAATGATGTTTAAAGCTGTATGAGATGAGATACATCGATTCACTTTCAATGACGATGATTGATGATTTAAATATATGATGCATCACTTACATATAAATCGTATTCAAGTAATTTGTTTTTCAAAGACTACAAATCCCTTTAAATTAGTATTGTATAAAGGTGTTGTTACTTCGATTTTTCATGAACTATGGATGAGTTTCTGTAGGTGAATACATCGTAGTATTCGTAGTTGATTAAGAAGCTAATCATTATTTTTAATTTGTTAAATTGAGGAAGAAACCTTAATAACACACGTGAAAAACAACGTAGGGGTGAAATGTGACTTTAGAAATATAAACATCCAGAATGATTAATTTAACATCTATTAAGACTAGTGCATTACCATAAAGTCACGTGAAAGGACTACAGTCTGTTTTTTAATCTCAGAGACAAAGTTGACATTACGATGGTTGCCACTTTTTGCAATTCTTAAATAGTGATGTGCCACTATCGAAACTTAACGTTAATAAAATCAAGTATCGGGTTTTTATAATACATTATCCAGAAATAATGTGTAGGTGCTAATTTAAAACGTAGAAATACAAAATAAATAATGTAAGACATATTTATTTTTTATAACACAATTAATTACAGTTTAATCAGATGACTATTATGATATAATGACTTCATATCTAGGGTCCCATCTGTTTGTAACTTTTTAAAATTAAAATGTGCTTGATTCTTTTCTTTCAGTTGAGCTGTTGGGATTTCTAGTTTGTTTTTATTTTTAGCTTTTTAGTTTAAATATGTTAAAGACAGATTATTTAATTCATGCTAGCAATTGTGGTCTTAAAGCGTATTTAGAAGTTCATTCGGATCAACTGCACAAATAGAGCCTTCTAGTGCCCTTACTTTGCTCAATACAATATAGAGTATAAGTTAAATACATCACAGCTAAGGTCCCTTGCACTTAACGTCGTTATGAAACTGGGCCAACGAGACACTGTTCCATACAATTTTATAGAATTAATCGTCCACTGATGTCGCTGCCAATATCGGTGCCGGGCCGGGCCGGCCAATGAAAAAACGCCCAATGTATCAGAGGGTTAAGCCACTAAAATCATCACCTAGTGAAGATACCCCAACTTTAGCTGGCCCATAAAGTTATCAAGTAACAATATTATAAGTCAAGGAAGAAGGATTAATTCCTTTCTTTTTTATACAATTTTTCATTTCTGTTTAATTTTATACAAATAAATTACATATTAATTTGTTATCCTCTCGTAAAGCCCTTTATTTTGATACCCCACTCAAGGGGTTAACAGGATTACTATCTTCTCTTACTCTGCCCATCTCATACTTCTGACTTTGTTCATTCTTCTTTTCATATTCAGTCAATTCTCCTCTAGAATGCGCTTCATCTCGAGATCAGGACGGCTAACATTCGCTATGCATTCAAGAAGAAATTGCGGATCTACTTTCTTCACCAATGAGCAGGATTTTCAAATGTATTTGTCATATGATACTTGAGTATATGACAGTTATATTTGAATATGTATATATATATATATATAAATATTTATATAAGTATTTATTTCAGTATTTATGTAGATTTGTACTTTTATTACAACTTCTCACGTACATATTGCACCTCCCACTCTAACTCTTCGCACTAATGATGGACTAGTAGAGAATGCCTACGGCATTAAGTCCGCCTTTGTACATATGTGCATGAAGTGTAAATAAATATATAGTATTCTATCTATTAACACGTAAAGCAAAAAATTTGTACCCGTTTTTACGAAAAGTACACGGGGAATGAAATTTGGCCCAGTTAATGAAGTATAAGTGCAGAAAGCAAGATTTTTTGTATAATAACGTTCTAACTTAGAATTAAAATTAATTCTGGACTTTTTTATTGTTAAAACATCTCTATAATACGGAATAAACAGTTTGTAATCTCTCTCTCTCCTGTTTCACGAACATGGAAATAGTATTTTCGGCCATGAGAGGTTTTCAATGAAGGCAACGATGGATGGGGCAAAAGGGACCAAAAATAAAAACAGAAAATTGTGACTACCTGCACGAATTGGAACTAAGTCCAATAGAAAAAATATCTGCAAGGACTTGAGAAAGACGTTTACCCGGAAGATGGACAACAGCAGCTACGGAACAAACGTGATTTTATTCTACTTCTAAACTTTTCCATCTTTTGAAACTGTCAAAAGTTTTTGGACTACGCCTTTTAAAATACAGTCATCAATCGTCAAGGTGTCACCTAAAGTTAATTGTCACTACGAACCTACGTAGCTAAATCGTATTTGGTATAAGTTGCCGTAACAAATAAACATTTCCTCATATGGAATGTAGGATAGGAAAGGGACTTCCGTAAGGAAAATAATAGTGATTTTAATGGTACACAAAACCATTTCTGAACATTTATTTCATATTATGAATATAAAAACATATTCAAAGACAGGATGTATGGATTCGGACAGAATCACAGAAGTTATCTTTTGCTTATGAATACAAAAAAATACTTTCTTTATTCAAAATATATTTTAACTGATTGTTTCTTCCTCTTCTTCATCGTTTTATCATTGCTCTTATGGAATCTGCGTTGTCTGATATCTGAGATGTTTATAATCGCACCTCCGATACAACAGTAGTACTGGGTGCCGTTTTTTTAACCTGTGTTTTAGACAATATCTAGCGTTACAGATTATTTCCAAGTTTTATATGAACATAGATTTTCATAAACAATATCACAGATACTTAAATTACACTAATGCGGAGTTAAAAAGAATCCTTAAAACAGTAAATATTTTATTAAGATTAAAAGATCATAATGATTTCAGTTGTTGATAACACATTTATAATTATTTTTTCTTATTTAAACTGTTGAACTATCAATGTGAGTAGAACTCCCATTACTAGCAACCTTGTTAACCCCCTTCAACTAAACCAAATATGCTAGTATCTGGAGTAGGTTCACGGTGTTTCAATAGTGCATGGATGGGGTCGAACTCGCGATCTTTTGATCATAAGGCCGACACTCTTATATGTGGACTTATATTTTTTTTATCTATTAGCTAAGTCCAGAGTTTTCTCTTGCGTCATAATAAATAATAGTGTGGAAATACCTTCTTATTGTTTTCATTTGATTGTAATATGGTATAAATAATACATGAGAAGTACATAAATGTATGACTAACTAGATTAACACTGATCCTAACTCTTGAGACTTCGACAAAACACAAAGGAAATTGAACTGTATAACTTGAGCAATACGGTTTAAAATCAGCTCTGTAAAGATTTATGTTCCAGCGATCAATTGAAGCGACTTGTATTTTGAATGGTATTGATGTCTTATTTAGCAAGAATAGTTTGAAGAAAAATGGGCTTTGATCTATTGAATTAAGGTTTCATTTTGTTTGATTAGAGGGTGTGTTGTAGGTCTTTTTGATATGGGTTGAGGGTGATTTGCGCGGGGGCCGCCGAGGGTCGATGGCTTTGCGGAGACACGTGAGCGATACCGTTAGCCTGCACACGCCAGGGCCTCAAACACACGGAAAGGAAAATCTGTGAAATAGTAACGTTAGCATATTCAATTCTTCATGGGTAAAATGGTGGCTGTTATGTTAACTTTATCGGATCGATTCATCGTTCTATATTGTTATGTTTTCCAATTGTAGGTAATTTATACCTGTGATAAAGCATAATATAGAAAATATTTGAGCAATGTTCTTAACGAGACTGCACTGTTTCTTTTCTGTGTTATTATTTATTCAGTGACATTGTTTATGATAAAAAAACATAGAATTAAGTACAGACAGATAAAAATAGTCTTAATTACGAATGATAGAATTAATGTTACGTTTTGTAAACCACGTTACAAACAACACTTCAATAACATTTTTGTCATTAATAGAATATTCATATTTCAGTGTACTATGAAATTCAGTTACTTGGAAAATTACAAAATATATCTTCTAGAATTTTCCCGAAGAAACATCCGTGATTTCTTTGCCAACCCTACATTTTCCGCGGTTATTCAATTCAATTACTAATTTCCAACGTTATGTCTATACAGACAAAGCTTAAAATCATACTATCTTGATGTCCCTGATATATTTGTATGTGTGCGTAGTATAACGTAAAGTTTTTATTTGCAAACATATAAACTAAGTTGTTTATGTCCTGACTCGACCGAGATTTGGAAGCACCGAAAATATTTCTTTGAAATAATAAGTAGTGCAATACTTGAAGTCTGAGCTGAATAAATTATACGTATTTATTGTTGCTTTTATATTGAGCTGTATTTATTTAATGACGTTAAAGAACAGACTTTATTAATTTAATGTTTTTTTTGTGCGAACGACAGGGTAAAGACTTTCATGAAAATCATATTTATAGAGCTCTATAAATATGATTTTCGTTTTAAAGATGGATTTAAATTTAAATGAACAGCTTGTTAATAGTTAAAAACTATTTCTACAAATTAAAACAAAGCATTAAAACAGTGGCGGCATTGCCTCGTTGTGTGGTAATGTTGCCTTTAGCCAAAGGTTTTGATTTTATTTTTATTGAAAATAGATTCGCGTTTGACCACCATCATACCTGATGGAAAGTGATGATGTGGTCGAAGATGGAGCACGCTTACCTAAAGGTAACCTAATAGTTAATTTTATAAATGCAAAAATTAAAAAATGTATACCCGAAATATTTTTTTTTTACAACCTAGAAATGACTGTAGATGTTTGCATAATAAAAAAGCACCACAATTTGCCATTTGTTACGTATTTGCTTATGTCTGGAGTGGGTTCACGACCATATTGTAATGGGTGTGTTCGAACCCGCGACCTTTCGATCACCTTAGCTATGAGACTATTGTCGGTTTGAATGGGTGACACTGAATTTTTTACCGCTGTCAAACTGGGAAAAAAATAATCAAAAAACGACTTCTTCTCACTATTTTAAAGCAGGTACAAAAAATGACGAGTTGAAAGCAAATTCTTGAGTTTTAACGCGAAGGCGATTAGTGTTGTATCTATGTATCTCTCGTCCCGCCATAATGAGGCGAGCAGAGATTTAAGTGACGCTCTGAACCTGCGCATAACAACTTAGATACTGTTTTGGTATTCAACGTGCATTTCAGACAGCAACAGGTAGCTTATCGCTTAAGCTAGACTGACCTAATTTTACAGGTATTTTATGGAACAAGTGGTAAAACGTCTAGGTTAGAAACATCAGTAAATTCACAACAGTTTAAACTAAAACTACTTACATTTAGTTAAACGCCACTAGATATTCTGCAAAAGTGAACACATTGTGGAACTGAACTGCAAATCCATAGCATTAGTGGAACTCAGGTCAGACCCACTCCATCTTAGTTTAACAGATCAAGAAACAGCTAATTATTTGCGACGATTTCTTTTTAAAGAGACCCAGTAATGTCGGGCACGCCGCAATTGCGGCGGTAAGACCCCTCTTTGAGGAGTGGCTAGATCGGCGTCACGGCGTCCTGACCTACCGCATGACGCAGGTCCTCACCGGACACGGAAGTTTCGGGAGGTACCTGTGTCTGATGGGAAAGGAGGAAACGCCTGGGTGTCACCACTGCGAGGGTCGCCCTGAGGACACCGTAGAGCACACGGTGCAAGACTGCCCCGCTTGGGCAGAGCACCGACGTGTCCTCACGGCGGTGATAGGCGGAGACCTCTTACGCCCGGCATTGGTCGAGGCCATGCTGCGGGGCGAGAGGGAGTGGGAAGCGGTCGCCTCCTTCTGCGAAGCAGTCATGCTTTCGAAGGAGGAGGCGGGCCGCGTGAGGGAGAGGATGGCGTCCTCCCTCCAGCCCAGCCGCAGTGGTAGACGCCCACGGCGTCGGACGTCGGCCGACGATCTCCGGCCACCGTAGGCGTGGGCATGCGGACAGCGAGTAAAGGGCAACTCGCTGTCCGACCATGGACCATGCCCGGGTCGACGGCGCGTCGTGTTCCACGCGCGCCTCAAAGAGCGTCAGCAACATGACGAGGCCCCCTCTGCAGAGGGCCGAAGCCTTCCGGGGTCGTGGGACTCATCCCGTTACCGTGGTCCAGGTATGTAAAGGGTTATTGAAGGAACACCGTGGATTTTAGTCAGTAAAAGTCTGACAGTCCCTCCCATCCTGCCAGGAGTGGGAGGACTTATTTGATAATTTTAACACGTTAAAAAAAAAAAAAAGAAATGTGAATTCCACCCAATATGTTAACCCTTCCAACTACGCTAAATATCATGTGTTTGGGTAATTCCATCCTGGGTGGGATTCGATACCGTGACCTCTCGATTACAAGTCCGTCACCTTAGCCATTGACGCTTCAATATTATAAATTACACAGTCCGTTGCAGTACATTACCTGAAATTAATAATTATTCAATGATATTATTTATTATGCAACACATACATTTTAAGCACAATAAAAACAATGAAATACACATTTAAAAGACTTCATAAAACCACGTAAAATTAAAAACCACTACTTATGGGGCTGTCATTCTTAGTTTGGTCTTCGTCATAATTATTATGAGCTCTCTTAGTCAGAAAGAATATTATAAAGTATTTATTAATTTATCATTTTAGCATATATATTTATTTTATTAGTATTATATTTATTAGTATTAAATATATTATTTCATTCCATTTTCTCGTACACCTACCATAATGTGCTTTTTTTAAACCCAAAGGTTGACTGATTGAGTATGCCTTGCAACATTAAGTCCGCCCATGTAACACTATTGTACATAAAGTTTAAATAAATAAACGATCCACAATTATTTAGATTGCAATAAGGTAGCCCTAGACTAAACACAAGATCAGATTCTCGTCTGAGATTAAAAATATAATTAATGCGCTTGTGGATCTTGAAAAGACACCGTGGCCCCGGAAAAGGGGGTAAAAGTGGTCACTAACCTAAACAATATATGGGATGGAAGCAAGCGTTACTTTGCGGAAATCCACATCAAACTTATACTTTAGAAAAATACTATTAAAATAATATTTGAACCTTTTTTACTTAACTAATGCATAATTAGTTAAAGGGTTTCTGAAAAGTGTAAATAGTGTGGTATGTATGTGTATTTTTAGGGTTCATTAGCCGAATGGCAAAAAACGGAACCCTTATAGTTTCGTCATGTCTGTCTGTCTGTCCGTCCGCCTGTATGTCACAGCCATTTTATTCCGAAACTATTTGGACTATACATGTGAAACTTGGTAGGTAGATGTATTCTGTGAACCGGTTTCCTATTTTAAGAAATAAATTAAAAAAGGGGGGGGCTCCCCATACATGGAACTGAAACTGATTTTTTTTTCATGAAAGCTATGCGTGTGTGGTATCTATAGACAGGTCTTTAAAAATGAAATTGAGGTTTCTAAAACCACTTTTTCATAAAGTTAATCGTTCAAAATGTGTGTCCCACCCCCCTCTAACTTCTATAATAATGGAGTAATAGATATATATATATATAAATCTTAATGTAAACTTCATCAAAATTTTAGTCTTTCAACCAAAGGTTTGAACGAGATCGGGTCACCAGTTTTTGTGATACAGCATATTTTCTAAAACCGCAAATATAACTTTGTAATTCATACAAACACTATGAAAAACAAAGTTATTTGGCGTAGTTACTACGGAACCCTTCATGGGTGAGTCTGACTCGCACTTGGCCAATTTTATTTATTTATTTCAGGGTACCGAAGACCCATAGAAAAACATACAACTGTAAACTAATACAAATATTTTATAATAACACAATAAAACTACTACTATTATGAGCTATCTAACGCCTTTAGCTCATATACACACATGAGCGAGCCTTGTGAGAGATTTGTAAAAGTAGAAGATTTATGCATAATTTTTTTGCCATTACAAGGGCTGAAAAACCCATTTAATAGAAGAACGAGTTCTAGAAAATCGATACATTTTAAGGTCGCTATTTAGTGCGTAGTTTCAGAAAGTTACTTTTGTTTATTTTGATCCTCGACCAACATGATACTGTAAACTGAGTAAAACTGTATGTTACGTGATTACAAGTTCACGATATCATCCGTTGTAACTGGAAATTAACAACGCATTCGGATATTCAGTACCTACGTAATCTTACAAGGAAAATTCTTCAAGGTTAGACAAATTATGTAAATGCTGACCGAATGTCCCTGAGGCAACAGTAGTTTTTGTTACAGTTTGTCGAACAATAGACTTGTTTAAAATATTATTCAATGACTTTAAAACTTTAGCTATGAGTTAGGAGAGGTCCTCGTTGGTCTAGTGATCGCAAGCGCGACTGCTGAGCATGAGATCTTGGTTCGATTCCCGGGTTGGATAAAAAATGCTATAAAGTTTCTCTATAAGAAATTCCGCAGAAGTACCTTTTTTTTTTTGTTTTTTTTTTGTTTTTGTGTGGGAAAATCATCGAATGTCTTCTTCCGCTCTGGGTCAAGCGGAAGGATGTGTCAGATTTCTACTGACTAAAAACCCACCTTGTTCCTGGCCGCGGTAACTCGGTAGAACTTTCCCGTAAACCCCGGCAGGCTCAGAAGTAGCCTAGAGATTAGAAGCGGTGTGATAATCACATGGGCTGACGTGAACTGTGTTCAAAAGCCCCTTAAGATAAAAATTAAAAAAAAATAACCCCGTGCCTCGCAGCCGAGCCGTTAAGCCGTTGCGCGTCTGGTCCCGGCCGTCATTTCAATGTCAACATCTTTGACAGTCGTTACGCGTAGTCAGAAGCCAGAAAATCTGACAATGGCCTGGCCAAGGCGTATCGTGTTACCCAGTTACTGGGTTATGGAGGTCAGATAGGCAGTCACTCCATGTAAAACACTATCACTCAGCTGCATCCAGTTAGACTGGAATCTGACCACAACATAGTTGGAATAGGATGAGTTAAGACAGATCTAAGTTATGCAAAAAAAATATTGAGTACACGTAGGTATTTTGTTTTTACCCGACTACGGCAAAGCCAAAGGAGGGTTATGATTTTGACAGGCTATGTATGTATGTATGTATGTATGTATGTATGTGTGTATGTTCATCTGTTCCCTCATAGCTCCAAAGCTGCTTATCGGAACTCGACAAATGAGGTATCGTTAGAACCGTCTTGACTGTCCGCTGAACATAGGCTACGTGACGTGTCACAAAACCCAATGTGGCGCCCTGTAGGCCCCAAAAAGTGTTGTGTTAAAAAATAAAAATAAGATAAACACATCGTGTTTGATATCATTTGAAAGGGCGTCACATGCACATTTCCAAAACATTGCTTAAATTTAAAGTGGCGCCCTCTAGTGGACAAAAAAACATGTGTAAAAAATAAAAATAAGATAGATACACCGTGTTTGGTATCATTTGAAAGGGTTTCACTTGTACTTATCAAAAATATTGCTTAAATTTAACGTGGCGCCCTCTAGCGGTCAAAAAGTTATCTGTAAAAAATAAAAGTAAGATAGATATACCGTGTTTGGTATCATTTGAAAGGGCTTCACTTGAACTTATAAAAAATAAAGTAAATAATATAGAAGCACAGTGATTTAACACCAAAATAGTTTAAATAAATAATAAAAAGTAAAAAAAACTAAAACCCGACTACGACAAAAAAGTCGATGCTAAAAAGGATGAAACAAGATTTTCAGGATGCTGAAATAAACAAGGTTACTGGAAAAACAAGAACAGAACAAAAATAAAAGCCGTAGTCACACGTTATATTAGGATATCAACCGTAACAAAACAATACTACGACTACGGCTTTTATTTTTGTTCTGTTCTTGTTTTTCCAGTAACCTTGTTTATTTCAGCATCCTGAAAATCTTGTTTCATCCTTTTTAGCATCGACTTTTTTGTCGTAGTCGGGTTTTAGTTTTTTTTGTATTTTCATCTTATTCGTAGTTCATTTAAGTATAAAATTTTTTTAAAGATTAATTATGTACTTATTCGCGTACAAAATTATTCTTAGGTGATTAGAAATATTACGCTATGCAACTGTGTTTTCAATTTACAAAATTCAGTAACTTATTAACTAAAAATAATATTCTTATCACATGTAATTACTGAAGCAATTATTGCTTTGTGGATCTTGTTTTATACGTTATTCAATTATTTCATATAACCGTGTGGAAAACCGATTACCGAAAACATATTTTTGTAACAATAATGATCGAAAATTTGCTCGTTATGAGTGTATCGTTAGTATAATTTCAAGCGGGACCAACATGAGGCTTATTAGTATTGCTGAAACAAATCAGTGCCTAATAAAGTCTCGATTGTGTATGAAATTTCTAATGAGATTACATGATCACACGTTTCATTACTCACGCTCGACGTAACTGCGCCTTGTTTTTTTCAATTTCCAATCAATTTGTTGATAAATATTCTGATTATAGCGTCACAACCTCAATTATATTAGCATATGATACTGTAAGAGACTCCGTGTGACGCCATTGTAGCCCGCGTCCTGAATACAGCAGTTTATTTGAGGTTTTCCTCATGATCGGTAGGTATACGCTTACGTCTGTGCTCTCGTTGATGTCTTCTATTAGTCACGTAAGCCATTATCTCAAAGATTACTTTGCTTTTATTCGGCATATTTTCCTCGATGGAACTATTGTGAATGTGAATTGCAAAATTGATAAGTTAAAAGGTCTTTCAATTGGAATATTAGTAGAGGAGCGCGTAGCTAAATAATAACAACCACACGGGTTGTTCTTAAGGGTAACATAATCAGATTCCTCCGTGCATAGGAAACACGTGAAGCTGTTGATTTCCATCATTTGTCCACATTTGACAGTCTTTACGGGTAATCAAAAGCCAGAAAATCTGATACAAGCCTCCAAGGGGAAAGGGGTTGTGTTACCCCAGCTCCGTGGAAGCCAACCCCAAAATAATTAAGAAAGGGCTCAGCAGATGAAGTAGTTGATGTATTGGAACGATCGATGAAGACCAGTAACAATCCGAAATGAAATCTTTTGCTATAGTCCAGCCTAATTTCCGCACAGTCTGTACAGATCATAATGTTCTCAATAAGAGCAAGGTAAGTGTGCGTAATTACACACCAAAAAACTGTTATCACGGGTGCTCTAAAGGCTAGAAACCATATATTAGTCTATAGATATTTTAGGAAACGTAAGTCTCACGTCATTTGCTTAGATTGTAAGGAACATATTGGTATTAACATACAATTAGGTAAAGTAACTACTTGCTATTTACTGTGGAAAGGATTGCGATTGGGCCTGTATGTTGAATGTCGATATAACTGCTTTTTAAATAAGAAATACTTCTGACAAATATAACAGATGAAATATTATAGGTACCTAAAATGAATGAATGTTTATAAAGCGTAGGTGTGTTCAGTCAATAAATTACAGATGTTTGCGCAGAATAATAATATAATAATCGAGAACAATGTACGCATGTTGTTGTTTTTCATATGTCGTCGTCTTTTGTGTGTCGATGATAACTATGAGTTATCATCGACATTTTATCGATCGATCGACCGATTTTAAAAATTATTTTTTGTTTGAAAGCCTATACTACTCATGTGGTCCCATTATCACCAAGTCAAAATCTGATGATGGAACCCCAGGGAAATCCAAGAAAGCCCTCAAATTTTATAGGCCCATATATGGTCGGAATTTGATTATGGAATCCAAAGAAAATTAAGAGAAACCCTTGACTTTAAGGGCACTTTGGTGCAACTTGTTACAGAAGAAGTTTGATCATCACCTGGCGTTGCCCTGGAATGATTTCATAAATAATTTCGTTACTTTTCAAGTAAGCCTTAATTATAAATGTGTACACATATGTATGTGTAGCCAAAGAAATAAAATGATAACTTTAATATTTCCTTGAACCACAGTTCATCCATTTCATATAACTTAATTCATCTGATTAGCCTAAAACGTTCCTAAAGCTAGGGACACACACAGGCCTTCTCTCTGAGTCTATGAGCGGGAATGCGCCGAAAGCCACTACGCGGGTCCAGTGCAGCTTGGTGAATAGATAATATTCTGAACACAAATATGACCATACATTTTATATGATGTTTTGTATTTGATATGCAGTAAAGACACAATTACAAAACAAAAGCTGGTATCAAAAAACACGCCCACAAAAACGACTTGCAAGTTCTAAACAAACACTTTTCAAGTAGCTTATGGCATCAAATTTGGGAAAAGTTGGAAAAACAAGCATATATGGCAACGAGTCGCTCGCCCCTGACTTCCCAAACCAAAATCAAGGTTTTTGGCACGTTCTTGTTTACAACAATCTTGGGACGATCGGTTTGCATGTTGAATTCGATTTTAAGGTCGTTGTCGTACTCTTCAACGAAGTTTCGTATTAATAGGTCGCAGAAAGAATTTGTAATGGGGTATACAGACGACTGCATACTCGTGTAGAACTGCTGCGTTAGAGGCTCGGTGACAAACGCTCCATCCGAACGAACTTTTGTGTGAAAAATCAATTGTTACTTTTTCGGCGAAAAGTTTTTTGCCGGCAGACGAAAGTTTTTATACGGCTATTTGAATAGTTGACTTTTTCGGCTTTGCTATTGATAGCGCAGTGCTCAAGTTTAATAACACCTTCTCTAAATCTTTTCAGTTCTACAGTACACTGAAACCGAGTAAACACTGTATAGAAAGAAATACGAATATTTTAAGGAATTTGAATCCTGACACGAAATGGGGCAAATTTTAAAATTCCAAATGATTTTGAAATTCGATTTTGGTTTGCATGCCCAAGTCCCTGAAGTTCTTTGTTGGTTTACTGCAGAGGCAAATTGCAATATTGAATTGATTTAATAAATTTACACCCTTTTGTACTGATGGATAAAATATAAGGAGACATATATTTACGTATCCGAACTTTTATTGCTTACAGAGTTTATGAAATTGAGTAATGCTGTACTGCTTTAGAAAAAGGTTTCATAAGAGAGTTACCTATAAACTGTTCTATTGCTGGCTGGAAGCTCTTAAATACGGTCCAATATTGAAAATAAACTTTCTTCCGCTTGCATAAGACTTAGGCAATGGGAATAACAAGAACGAATGGTTAATTTAGTATTATTCTCACGCTGATTCATAACTTAACCAAAATAAGTGAGCCGGTCTCGCAGTGTCCCCATTTTTTGCCACAAACAACTTCGGAGGGCATTACCCTCTCTTACACTCTCGAATGGAAACATCTAGCCTTGAGGCGAATGGCCAAACTATCGCCGTCATATAAAAAGCTCGTGAGCTTTCATACTTTGATTCGTAATTTTAAGAAAAACTTCCAAAAGCAATTACTTAATAGAAATAAAACGATTCGATGTCGTCGTGCACGCCACACCGTAGTAAAAATGTATATTTTTATGCAATTCAAAACGTATGCAATTAGGTAATACACATATCTGGGAGCATTAGGCTCACCTATAAACCACTTACTCACAGAATCTATGCATGTAATTGAATACCCATTAGCAAAAAGTAAACCAAATTTCTTTGTCAAATATTCACAAATATGTTCGTGTCAAATATTAAACAAAGTAAACGAGCTCGCAACATTTATGGCCCGAAATTATGCAACCTCTTTTTGCAAACGATGAAAAAAAATCCGAACCGTGTCGAGCCGCCCACGGAAACGTACGAATGAAAACAGCACTCCACTTCGGGTCCGAGGACCTTACCCTAGACATTGGCTCATGGCTCAGAGCAATAAGGTTGTCGTCGGTCAACGGCCGTCCCCTCCCGCGCCCCCGCGACCTCTTTTCGCCACAATCCAACGACTTTATAACGCGCGCTGCCACCAACAATGACCATACTACCAAACTACCATCTCACAATGGTAGCTTTATCTAACATGAGCGCGAGAGAATGTGTGGCGTTCGCTCTATTCCAAATTTAGTTGGGCGAAGCAAATCGAAGCATGTAATGGCTACTAAATTATATAGCATTATTGACATCTACGCACATAACTATTTCGTAAACTATTTGATTCCTCACATTAATTTGTGGTTGAAAATTGCTGTAAAAAGTTTTAGTTGTAGAGTGGAATTTGTAGTTTATCGTCAATTTTAAGGTAGATTAAGTTAAATGGCGTCACAGTGGGTATAACTTCGGACATTTTCCTTTATAAGGAAAGAACATATTGATGAAAAAATTACTCAGTGTTGATCTTTTCAATCAACACTAGTTAAATTTTGAAGTTTTGAGAAGATTAAGAAAATTGTCTACATAAACATATAATCTCTGTTTCCTCTATTTTCATAGTTTTTCTTTTCGAACTAGGTTATACTATCCATTGTCGAAGTTAATTTCAGACTCACACTTACTCAAAGAAACCGGCTGCTCATAAACCAGGACACGACCAAGACCATGCTTACGATATGCGATTTCTGGTTTTTCCCTGGGTGATTACTTTTTACCTCCGAAATGTTTTGGGAAAATGAATTAAGTTTTAGTATCTACGTCAATGCCCGGAGAAAGGTGCAGCTCATCCACCTACTGAATCTCTTAATCAAGTCTGATCTATACACATTAATTTAATAAGTGAATAATATTTGTTCTTAAGCATGTTTGTGATAGGTACGTTTTGGTAAATGCTAAGGGACAGCCGTAGGAAAGACATATTTAAGTATTCATAGTAAGACCCAAAACATATTTTTGTATCTCTCTTGATAAACAAAGTAAACTTGAAACCGCCATCTCCAAATTTTATAAAAACATATTCACTTGTACATCGATTTACTCATACGGTTCATGTTTTTTGTGGTCAATAGACTCTAGGGGCTTGCGTGGGCACATCTCTATTCATAACAATTAATATTCTGGTGAATAACATGTCATGAAAGACGTAGGGTAAGTGACTTCGTCGTGTTCCGTGACTCTATCACCTATTGAATATTGCACAATATTGTTTTTAATTGGCGTTCCACAATTAGTGCGCTCACCTGATTCGCTCCAGTTGTTACCGATTAAGTTTTTTACAATCCTCTGACTAAGTCAAGTTTACAGTTAACTTCGCAGCCGGTTACCAAGTTATGGTGAGTGATAAGTCCGGAATTGTATCTCAGATAATGAGATACAATCCTATAACTAACAACTGGCAGACAATTAACACTATTGCATATTCAAATAAACACAAAGAGGAATAATTATAATGATTAGCTTTATAGTAATTGGCATGATTAATTAACCATATTAAAGAAAATGTTCATGACTGAATGTTCATAATAGTAAGTTTACGTACCGTTAAGGTACCTCAACTTTAACCCTTAAATTATTGCTAATAAGTTGAGATTGTGTTTGCAGTGTCCTAAATATAATCAGAATAACTGTAAGTTTAAGATAAATAATCTTTTTATCCACTAAACTGCAAGTAGTTTGGATCTTCTTTAAGAAAATATTGATATCTGATATTTTTAAATCTTACTTCAAGTAACGACATGTTGTGTAGTTTACATTGTTTGTGAACTTGTCATGAATTCAAAAGATTAAAATAATTTAACTGAATTTAAAGTATTAGGTTCGATTGAATACCAAATACTTACAATTACTACCTACATACGGGAGTCATACATAAGTCAACGTGGATTGGCTGCATTTAAATTCATGTGCAGAAAAACCTGTTTGGTTAGTCTTTAAAAAATATATTTAATGCCAGACTGAAAGGTTAAAAGGCCACAAACTGGACTAATTACTACACTTAGATACAGGAGTCTTTCCTATTAAAGGGATAGACCTGTAATCCACGACGCGGTCCCAGTGCGAGTCGCGGATTTTTAGTCCCAGGAAATGCTGTTTCTACCGGGGCTACGGGAATGTTCTAACGAGATACCGCGGCCGCGGAACGTAGAGGCGTTTGAAGGAACACGGTGGGTTTATAGTCAATAGAAGCCTGACACTCCCCTCGTCTCTACCCAGCGCGGGAGGAGTCATTTCATGATTTTATCACTGGAAAAAAAAAGGGTATGCCGGTTTCCTCACTATGTTTTCCAAAAAAATGTATCCTAGATACATTTCTTTAGGGAAAAAAAGATATAAAGGATATAGATAGATAGATATACTCTTTATTGTACACCATAACAGAATTAAATAAGGACTTAAAAACTACAAAGGGTGTTACAATGGACGGATATGGGTTGGATACGATATATACTACTAAGCAGGCTACGCTGCGCTATGAAGCTTTGCTATTTCAGTCAATTCATAATACCAACAGTCGGCAAGTCATTGGAACGTGACACGATACAAATATCTCTCATCTCATTTTCTAGAGTCCAAATTCTCGAATACATTGAAACAAAACAAAGCACTTACAAAGACAAAGCGGCTAATTATAATGCGTAGCACGGACTTATTTAGTTCAATGTAGGTAGTTTAATATCTGCATATACATTACTTCCGTCGCGTCGTGTGGGTGCCCGCATCCAACATTTTCACTCTTGATACTATTTTTGCGATTGCTCGTTTATGTCCTTATATGTTTTACGACTAAATGATAACACGGGAAACGTACATATTTCAGGAAACTTTCCGTATTGCCTTCCTTTGGTGACTAGTTTTTCTAGGTTAAAAGAGTAGTCACGTGATTTAAAATATTAATAACAACCACACGGGTCGACCTTCCTTCTAAAGCAATGCATGCTGTTGCTGAGTTTGGTCCGTAGATAGATATAACCATCATAATATTGAAAATGTCCCGTACCTCGGAAAACACGTTTAGTCAGAAGCCAGAAAACCTGTCACCAGTCTTAGAGTATCGTGTTACACAGCTACCGGGTTCTAGTATCTTAGACAGTCGCCTCAGATATAATACTGGTACTTAGAATTTGCGAAATTTGGTCAAGTGCGAGTCAGACTCGCCCATGAAGGGTTCCGTAGTAACTATAATAAATATAATTTAATATATTTATTTAAAGTTTCTTAAAACTAGCTTATTTTAAATTTTTACAACTACGCCAAATAACTTTGTTTTTCATAGTGTTTGTATGAATTACAAAGTTATATTTGCGGTTTTAGAAAATATGCTGTATCTCAAAAACCGCTGACCCGATCTAGTTCAAACTATTTTTGTTGGAAGATTACATTAAGATCCACAGCATATATTTTTTTTAGATTTTTCACGACATAATTATAGAAGTTAGAGGGGGGGCATACATTTTACCACTTTAGAAGCGTATATCTTTTAAACGATTAACTTTATGAAAAAGTGGTTTTATAAACTTCAATGTAATTTTTAAAGACCTGTCTATAGATACCACACACGCATAGGTTTCATGAAAAAAAATAATTTTCAGTTCCATGTATGGAAAGCCCCCCTTTATTTTAATTTTATTTTCATAACATCGGAAAGCGGTTCACAGAATACATCTACCTACCACGTTTCACATGTATGTATAGTCCTAACAGTTTCGCAATTAAATGGCTGTGACATACGGACGGACGCACAGACAGACAGACAGACAGATGGACAGACATGTAGAAACTATAAGGGTTCCATTTTTTGCCATTCGGCTACGGAACCCTAAAAAGTAAGGCAGTCGAGGTATTTGTTGGTTTGGTGTCTAGTTTGACCTATGAAACGGTTTATTTTCTAAGTAGAAGGAATAATAAATTAAAATGAAGGAAATCATAATAAAACGTTTTTGGAATACTTTGATTAGCATACGGCTAAAGAGTGGAATTCCCTGCCAGAGTCTGTATTTCCTGATAGCTTTAATCTGGGTGTCTTTAAATAAAGAGTGAATAGGTTATTTCTAGCGTTTAGCGTTACGCGTTCTTCATATTCTATTAAACTTCATTCAGACATTACCGACCTCACACGACGTATGCAAACACTTGAAAAAATATCACGAAGCCGCAATATTGAAATTCACTGTGTGCCAGAAAGAAAGAATGAAAACCTGATTACGATTTTTAAGAACTTGTGTAACGAAATTAAAGTATAATTCCTGACACAGATTTATAAGCAATTCGCCGGGTTGCTAAGATGAACAACGAATCGGATCGTCCCAGAAATATACTGGCTACATTACCATCTGAAAGACACCGTGATAATCTTCTCTCAGTCATCACTCAATATAATAAGAGCAATAAAAATAACGTCTTGAACTCGTCGCATCTGGGTGTACTTGGAAAAAGGCTAAGGAACGCTCTTATACATTTGTATGGGTTAAATATGGTCGAATTTATGTTACGAAAACTGAGCAGGACCAGGCTATACAGATAAACACATCAGTTGTTTAGCTAAACTCACTTAAACGGACACGTATATTATTTACTATTTGAATCTGTTTTCTGTTATCTCTTATGTTAATTTATTATCAGAATGTAAATAGAATAAGATCAAAACTAGAGGATTTTTATGTTAATTCACTTAATTGTAATTATGACATAATTTGTTTAACTGAGACGAATTTGAACTCGGGTATTTTTGATAATGAACTTTTTGATAATAGGTATAACATGTTTCGAAGAGATCGCGAAAGTGTAAATAAGGTTGATGGAGGGGGTGTTTTGATAGCTATTAAAAAACAATACAAAGTGGTAAGGCATTCCTCATGGGACAGCAGAGAGCAGAGAGAGAGAGATATTTGAGTGAGTGTTTTGCCCAGCAATTCGCATGAGTGTCAATACTATCTTTGTCTATGTTATCTTCCCCCAGATTTACCTATTAATGATCTCGGTGCATTTTATATGAACACACAAAGATTGTTATGGATTCTCATAACGATTGCTCAAATTTAATTATTGGAGATTTGAATGTTCCGGGTTTGCTATGGACTCAAACGCCATCGGGCAGCAAATTAGTAAATGCTGCTAAGCTAATGATAGGAAGTCTTATGTCTTACTGGATCTATTGACATTTTGTCAATTTTCACAATTTAATCACATACCTAACAAAAACAATCGGTATTTAGATCTTGTCCCCTGTAGTTCAGAAAGTGTCCAAGTTTTGCTTAATGATGATCCGTTCAGTAGGGTTGACGATCCACCTTGAGTATAATTATTATGAAAAGCAGTGTTCCTACCAAACAAATTAATTACATTGAACGGTTAAATTCCCGAAGGTACGACTATGTTAAGGTAAGAGCGGATCTCGCAGAGGTTGATTGGTCTTGATTAAATCTCTCTGAACTTCTCTGAACACTATAATCAGCAAGCATACTCCTAAAACCAGCTGAGTGAGTCTGCACAGCCACTATGGTACTCACTATCTCTAAAAAAATGTCTCAAGGAGAAAAATAAATATCACAGGCGCTTCAAAGGGTATAACAACACTCGTGATTATGACACTTTTTCAATGTTGCGTAGTAAGTGCAAAACTCTTACAAAGGAATGCTATAGTTCCTTTATAAAATCCACTGAGGTCCGACAATATCAAATCGTTTTGGAAGTTTGTCAACAGCAGGAAAAGTGCGAATGGTTTACCTCAAACGATGCAGTTTCGTGGAGTAGTTTCATCGGATAGTCTAGATATCAGCGAATTATTCTCGAAATTCTTTAGCTCCGTATTTGATGACACCTCTGAATCTCCTCCTAGTACTGAAGTATGCGCCGGTCTCAAATGTAACTCTTCACTATTGGAGATTTATATTGAGCACGATTCTGTTTTGCGTTCATTAAAATGTTTGGATCGCAATAAATGTGCTGGATCGGAAGGAATACCTTCTCTTTTTCTAGTCAATTGTGCTAAAGTTTTCTTTGTATTACTTATTTAATCGATCACTAAAACTGGGTGTGTTTCCTAATTTTTGGAAAAAGGCGCACGTATTGCCCATTTATAAGGATGGTGACAAGTCTGATTGCGCAAATTACAGACGCATAAAATTACTCTTTTCAGAGCGTACTGCACTACGTTCTACTTGAGCAGCCTGTGGGCTAAATACACTCAACAATCGTATACGAGTAGTGCCCTCCATATGCAATACAATAATAACGCATTCAGGGTTCTGTTGAGACTGCCCCGCTACTGCAACGCGTCGGGACAATTCGCGGACGCACATGTGGATTGTTTCTTTGCCACAATGCGTAAACGCTGTGCATCCCTGGTGTGTAGGGTACGGGGCAGTAACAACAGGATCCTGTCCCTAATCGCGAGCAGGCTGGAGTGTTTGTTTGTGAATCGCTGCTGCGCCATTTCCCATAGAATGGTGTTGCCGCGGTAAAGCGTTGTACAGTTCGGCCTCTATATATATGTAGTTCTTAACATTAATTTTGTGTATTTAATTTTTCAGATAAAATTATTATTATATCATTACTAACATAGAATAAGTGCTACTAACAAATGAGTCTTAGAAACTTGTAAAAAATAATGGATTATACAATAATTCGATGGATACAATCTTATTTAAAAAATAGAAGACAACTCGTGTCGGTTAGAAGATACTTGTCGTTGCCAGTTAACGTTACATTGGCCATTCCACAAGGATCGCATTTGGGACCCTAGCATCATTTTTATTAACAATCTTGTGACAAAATTACAGTGTCCCTGTCTGTTATATGCCGATGATTTGAAGTTATTCATGTCCATTAATAACATCTCCGACTGTGAGTTCCTTCAAAATGATCTGAATATCATTTCCTTAATCGAATGAATTTAAACATTAATTGTTTGTTTGTTATAACTTTGTTATAACTTTCACAAAAAAGCATTAAGAATATATATGACTACAAACTCGAAGGTCAATCATTAGAGCTAAAGCATGTAGCCAGAGATCTCGGGGTGTTGTTCGATGAGAAACTTTCGTTCAGAGACCATTACGACAGCATCACGAATAGAGCATTTAAGCTTCTCGGTTTTATATACAGGACTACCAAAGGATTTAAAAGCCCTCATAGCTTCCTATTACTTTACAAAAGTCTTGTAAGAAGCATATTAAAGTATTGTTCGGTAATTCGGTCACTGCACTATGCAGTGCACTCTGACAGAATCGAGAGCATTCAAAGAAAGTGTTTAAAATGGGTCTCGTACCGATATCGCTTCGCAAGAACACTACAAACTTATTCGGATCGCCTTAGTAAGCTAATTTGACACCTTTGCATGTTCGTCGCAAGCAACAAGATTTAATAAACCTTCATAAGATCGTACACTCCACACTGAACTCATCCACCCTGCTGTCCTCTATTAATATTAATACTAGGTATACCTCCAAAATGCCAATGCTCTGTTAATGTTTAATTATTTACTAGCTTTTGGTCATTTAAGCTCAGTGGTTTCGGTTGTGCGTCGACCGCTGGGTGTGTTAGTCAATCAAGTTACAGTTTTATTATAAACTTCACCTGTGTGGTGTGTTGATAAAAAGTAGCCTATGTCCTTCCCCACTCTTGAGATTAGCCATATCAAATTTCATCACAAACAGATCAGCACAGCCATGATACATACAATGTCACTGATTAACAAATGGAACCAACAGAGGTTACTTTCGTTTATTGTTCGTGTCAGTCAAGGATTAGTATATAATGTTATTGAATTTATTGAAATGAATTACTTCATTCAGCAGCAGCAAGCAAAACTGAAAGGATTAGAATAATTTACAATATAAGGTAATTTATCAATGTGTTTTTAGTTATGGCGGTCCTACTTACCTACATACTGCAATATACTCCTGTAAGCTATGTTACTTGATTTGTTTCCTTAAGCGAAAATATGTAGATTTTGCGCGTAAGAAACACGTGAGCAAGCTACGTAGAGCTGGCGGTGGGAAAAACAGGGCGTGCCTAAATGTGGGATACATTATAAATGCTACCTTTAAAGTTTTCCCTTGCGATTTATTGACAATCATTGAAACTGCAACTTTAAGTGGGAACTGCAAATATATATACTGCAAATGTATGTAACTAAAACTACAATCCTATAATTAAACGAAAAAAAAAAACAATTATCTGTTTCTACTAAAAATACGCTAATTAAAAGAAATAGTTATGCCAATTGCATGAATTAATAAATCGCTTCGAAAATCGAATTTGCTGTAGAGAAAATACGCATAATGAACACAACCGTCAACGACCGACGTCTGCGCACTTAGCCATGACGCGTCATTGCTTGGATCACATCGCTCCTTCTCCCGCTCCTCACTTAAAGCGACAAATGTATCGATTTTGATAATTATTCTAAAATGTGCATTGTAAAAGTCTCCAATTTAATTGTATTTATGGTTCACTATTTTGGTCATAGTGGCTTCCATATAAAAGGTAGATGTATGCTGTCACGGTCTTTTATTTAGAACTATTTAAGACAAACAATCCTACGGTACATTATATTTGTGTATCTCCAACGGTTTCAGCAGCTCACGCGAAGATAGCTCTCAGAGGGCAGAATTTTTTCTGACTTACTTAATATTTATTGTTATATTATGACCAAATTACAAAACAACACTATGTGTTATTCTGATGTATAACCTATGTTACTGTAAAGTTTCATTCAAATCCGTTAAGTAGTTTTTGCGTGAAAGAGTAACAAATATACATCCATCCATCGATCTATCCATCCTCACACACTTTCGCATTTATAATATTAGTAAGATAAAAATCGTAAGGCGGTTCACAAAATACTTCTACCTACCAAGTTTCAACTCTGTTGTCTTAGTTATTTCTGAATAAAATGGTTGTGACATACGGACGGACAGACAGACAGATATGACGAATTTATAAGGGTTCCGTTGTTTGCCATTCGGCTACGGAATGCTAAACATGAGCAAGACTGACAGCGTTTATGCAAATAACAATATACATCTATTTTGTGTTATTACTGTTATGACGTGGGAGCTCTTGGCTAAATAATAACAGCCTAATGGGTCGACCTTCAAGGTTAAGGAACACTTAACGAGGTCGGTTCATGGATGGGTTACCTTTTCATTTTTTTATTGATAATAGGCTCGCGTTTGATGGTAAGTGATGATGTGGTCGAAGATGGAGCACGCTTGCATAGAAGTAACCTATTCACTCTTGACTTAAAGACCCCAGGTTATAGCGATCAGGAAACTCAGACTCCGGCAGAGAATTCTACTCCTTATTAGTCGTACGCACAATGAAAATATTCCCAAAACGTTTTGTGCGTATGGGTGGGATGTCCACCATGAAACGATGGCGCATCGCCGTTTGTCTTGTAGTCCGATGATGGAACGGGAATAAATTGTTCAAATATAGCCCGTGTTGCTTGCCTGTTAATTAATATAATATATTAAGTTGAAAGAGTTTTTGAAATCGTTCCAGTAATTATGATGATTTTTCAAAAACGTTGATACATGTAATTATTAATTACCAACCACAAGGCTAAATACAGATTTTCATGGTTTGAACTACAAAACGAATAGGTTTCCCATTCATACTTCCAGCCCCTATTTTATGCCCGACTAGCTTCCGCCCGCGACTTCGTCCCCGTGGAAAAAAAAATCCCCCGATTTTGAAACATTCTTCATTACTGCTCCGCTCCTATTGGTGTTAGCGTGATGATATATAGCCTATAGCCTTCCTCGATAAATGGGCTATCTAACACTGAAAGAATTTTTCAAATCAGAACGGTAGTTCCTGAGATTAGCGCGTTCAAGCAAACAAACAAACAAACAAACAAACTCTTCAGCTTTATAATATTAGTATAGATACGATTTTTATTTTTTAACCAGACTGATAACCACCAATTTTCGTGGTTTAAACTACAAAAATGCCCACTTTTCATACCAGCTTTCATCCCCTATTTACTTGCTCTAGGGTTTTAATTTCGAAAACACTGAGATACGTAGTTATTTATTTTTAACCAAAATACTAACCACCAATTTTCATAGCTTTCATAACTTCAAAAATGTCGATTTTACATACAAACTTTCATCCCCTATTTAACTCACTTAAAGGTTGATTTTAAAAATAAAAACGTTCCTTATTCCTTGTTAACATTATAAAAGGAACCTCTGTGCAAAATTTCAGCATTCTAGGTCCAAGGGTTTGGGCTGGGCGTTGATGAGTCAGTCAGTCAGGACTTTTCGTTTTATTTATACAACGTGTAACGGAAACCCCATATCTATACAAAATGACTGAAGACAACATCTGGTATGGAGTCTCTATGCAAAGTTTCAGCTCAAAATAAGTAACTCACAGAATTGACCCCAAATTATCGGTTTCATAATTATGTTTCTTGAATACCAATAATAACAAACGTGTCACAGCACTATGAGGGTCATCACTTTCCACGTCAATTGCCAATAAAACGATAATTCTCTTCGTTCTTCTTAATTTGAAAAATTTGGTCTCTGGTATCATTGTATTGAAATTTCTAATAAGTTCCACGCATGTAGACATAGGATTACAAAACCCTTGCTATATCGTTTGTTATCATCCAAAGAAGCCGTACATTTGGTATGTATATACCCTTTAAATCACACGTTGTATATAGATTATATACTTGATATTGTTTTACACTGTTTTAGTTTTTAAACACTGTTTCTCTAACCTGTTGCTTGTAGTTAAATTTATATTTTTTGTTTTTGTTGTCATTTTGTGCGATTACGCTCTGGGTCACAATCAGCCCAAAACATATTATGTGTATTTGTTATTATAAGTGGATTGTAACCTGTTGTAATTGCCTTGTGAATAAATAAATAAATATTCACATCACCGCTTGTCATCAGGTGAGATGGTGGTCAAACAGGAGCCTATAATCAAGAAAAAAAAATCCTTGCCTTTAGATAGATGTGTTTGTGTTTTCTTGTTAAGTCTTATAACCGAACCTATACCTCTATTGCAACTAACACGATTCGACACACAACTGGTTCCTGAAAAAAACAATACATCGACCCGTCCCAAACCAACAGCAAAGTGATGCAATTGGCTGCTAAAAAGTCATTCAACCAATCATAGCCAGATAGAACGCGTTTAAAAATTTGTCACAACAATTTTATGGCAAATTTCATTCGAGACTAGCCTCGAAGTCCTTAGTCGGGTTTAATTTTTTGCCAAGTCAGTACTGACTTTTTGTATAGACAACAAACCTGCTTCTAAAAGTCAAACATAATAAGCGGGAGATCTGTATCTTAAGCAACTTAGGTAACCCACATGTCCACATGTCCAGCAATGGGCTTAAAATGGCTTAATTGATTGATCTTGATTGATTGATTATCTTGTTTGTACTTTTTTGGGTGTATCTTATGCAGTAATCTTTCACGATGAGCTAACGATCGATCTGTGCTAGAAATATTGTTACCGTGAATAGTTAGGTCTCAGTAGCTGACCAGTTATTCAACGAGGCACTTTTACTCAATATAGACTAGTTAGGAAGCTCAGCCAATTTTGTTTGAAATAATGAAAATGTTATTAATAGTTAATACTCTTGTAAATACTGACGTCTTTAACGCTTTGAGCTAAATAATATTTCTACACCAATATAATCACCATTTTTTTTTTCATGAACCGTCCGTTCCCGTGTTCCAAAAATTCTTCGCGTACCGCCTAACAAATTATACATTTGTACATATGAGCGCAACCAAAAATTTTTTGAGCTTGGCTGCTTTTCTAGATTTTTTCGAATTTTGTTAGTCATACAAACCTTAATTAAAAAGGAAACAATATTAAAACCTATCGATCCAGTCAGATAGATTTGTACCAGCAAACACAAATTAACGGGAAATAAATGGTTTATCAATTTCATATCCTATAAATTGGCTGGACTTGACCCGATACACCCTTAGAATCTGTGTTAACGCGTTTGCTGATCGAAATTACTTACTCACACAGGTGATTTTGATCATGTATTCTTAGTTTATCAAATTTTGCATGTTAATACTATCTATTCACAAAGATCTTTTTTTGTGGTGGGAAAATCATCGAATGACTTCTCCCGCTCTGGGTGGAGCTGAAGGGAGTGTCAGACTTCTACTGACTAAAAACCTACCCTGTTCGAAGGAACAGGGTGGGTCTTTAGCGCCCGCGGCTCTGGAACTTAACTTACGGGCGGCTGAAGAGCCGGCTGAGTTCCGGGGCCGCGGCGTCTCGTTAGAAAATTCCCGAAACCCAAACGTGGAGAGAGCTGGCAGTGTAGTTCCATATTGTCATTTAAGCTTACACAGTGAGATTTTTCTCCGTTTATTTCATTTATTAGGCCCATGTTATCGTTAAAATTGTCAAAATATGGCGGCTCCTCCACAAAAGAACACACTATTTGAAGTTGAGATTTTTACCATTGTCATTCCACCTTCGTTAAACGTATTAAGGGCTTGCTTCAAACTAAGGTGAAGTGTACCTGTGACTTTACCTAAGTTTAAGCGTTGAGATTCTTACAAAACTAGCTTATGCTATGACTTCGCTAGCGAGAAAAGTATTTTTTATCCAGTATAAAATTGCCTACGTCACCAACAGCCCTTCAACTATCTTTAAACTAAAAATAATTTTAATAGTTTAAAAAACACTAGAAAAACACGCTTTTATAAATGCACGTAAAAACAAAACGAGTAGTGAACAATTAAACGGTCGATCCCCCAGAGGATTTGAAAGTGACATCTATAAAAAAATAAATCTATGGATTACGCGGTAATTCAAAAAGATTAAGAAAACCCATAACAGATTTTCTAGGTTTTTTAGGTTTCTTATAACCTTGAAACCTGATCGTGTTCAAAGTCCATTTTGTGGCCTTTCTAACAAGTGCAAACACGACTATGATACGATATTCCATCATGGAATGCCAGTGCCTATCTTCCAGCTTCATCATCAGACCTTGAAACCTAATCGTGGTCAAAGTTCATTACAAGACTTTTCTAAGAAATCCAAAACAGTTATGATACGATTTTCCATCATGAAGTTCCAGTTCATATCTTCCGGCTCCATCATCAGATCAGTTTGACAGTACCATATTATTGTTTTGTCATCAGAACTACATACAGCTGCCAATTTTCATTACGCTACGACCCTTGGAAGATGGTTAAATTAGTTACTTTAGATTTCATTACATAGTTAGTTACATACAGGTCGACCTAATAAAAGCGTGTTAATGACATCGATCCATTGCTCCGTTTTGTTATGAAAGGAAAACAAACACCCTTTCGCAATTATATTATTAGTAAGGATAGCACCTCATATAACTTAAAAATAACACTTCATCTGCTCATTCTAGAGAAATACTACTTAAGAAGACAATGGAGTAATTTCACACAATTATGTACTTTTTTAAATAAAATATTCGTTTATTTAATTTGCGAACAGTGGTGACTCAGTGGTTACAGGCATGACTTACGAGCTGCAAGTCGTATGTAGGTTCAAACCTAGGTAGGCGATTTACTTTTTGAAATTTTCAACCATTCTACAGCTTTCAAAACGGTCAAGGTCAAAGAATCGCGAGGAAACGTTTTAGGACTTGAAAATCCGACGACGTGCGACATTCATCACTCCGCACTAGACCATAGAATAGACCCGAGAGAGGAAGCATATGTCCCAACAGCTTGATCGTTGTTTTAAGTTATGTTATGTTATGTTATTTAACTCTTGATATTTTTGTGCAATTGCCTTTTAAGTAACTTCCTGGTTCTAAAAGTTTATTATTCACAAATATTATGAACTCGTTATAATTCGTATGATTATAATCTAAGCAAGCTTTTAAACGATACGATTTCATGGGAAACCTTGGACTTAATTACTGCTGGTCATCTCACAGACTTGAGAACTATGATTCATAAAAAGATTCGTGAGACTAAGAAGAAAAGGGCCATTATTTTAATTCATTAGCTGGCCTAATTTTCTGAAACGGAAATTGTATATATAGTACTTTTAAGGCTCGTAGATGCTTCCCATGACCTAAGGACTGACTATTTCTTTGGCCAAAGGCTAAGCATTGCCATATGACGTGGCAATGCCACCAGTCTCTTGGGTACGTAACCAGCCAATAGCCTTGAGGATGAATTTTTAATGCTGTAAATAATATTATCATTTATTGTTAAATAAATATTACTTCTTCTTATACGTCTTTTTTAGACAATATTAAGAGATAATTTCGCCAAAAGCTAGAATTTCGGGCTTGAATGCAATATGCAGTATCTCAAAATCGCCCGCAAATACTATTGTCCGACCGAAGTTTCAGTTTCGGTTTCGGTTACGGCCAAGTTTCGGCCAAAAATCGTGTTTCAGCCGAAGGTTCGGTTTCGGCCACAAATCGGCCGAACTTTTCGGCCCGCCGAAACTTGCATAAACTTAACCTATGCACATTTTTTTTTATTCAGTTATATTTAAATCTTGTCCTACTTCCTTCCTAAAAATATAATAAATGCAAAAGTTTGTGAGTATGGATGGATGGGTGCAAAAACGACTGAATGGATTTTGATGAAACTTATAATTATATAAGTTAACTAGTACTCACGCGGGGCTTCGCTCTCGTGGATTCTATCATGGTAAAAACATAACTCTCCTTTTATGCAGTCGCGTAAAAAGTAGCCTATAACCTTCCTCAAGCTTCAAGCTACTTCCATACCAAATTTTATCCAAATCCACCCAGTACTTTCGAAGATTAGCGCGTTCAAGCAAACAAACAAACTTTTCCGCTTTATAATATTAGTATAGATATAAAATAATGAATGAAAAATAAGTCATATATGTAATAAATATATGAAATAATATAGGTTATAACATCGGAGACGTAGGCGACAATTTATAAAGATTTTTGGGTAATATGGCCCACTCCAGACACAAGCATATTTAGCTTAGTTGGAGGGGTTGACAAGATTGCTAGTAATGTGAATTCTACCTACATTGCTAGTAATATTTAAAAAAAAAGAAAAATAATTGAATAAAAAAAAAAGTATCAAGCATTATCGGAGAAATTCGTGTTCTCTGAGAGATATCTTGGCGTGTTACACGAATATAATGTACAGTGGAATTGTTTATAGTAAATTATTAAAAAAAGTACGCAACAGCATATGATTATCTTTTAAGTTTGACTTACTATTACTATTACTTACATATATATTAAGAGACTCATTGGCAACGATGCACTAGTCGAGTCAAAGCTCCAGAGCCTTGAACATCGACGATGAGTTGTAAGTCTATCGGTTTTCTATCGGTTACATTTCGGAGAGAGTGCGATGGAATTACACAACCTAATTCCGCCAAGTCCGTTCCATCATCGGACTACAAGACAAACGGCGATGCGCCATCGTTACATGGTGGAGATCCCACCCATACGCACTAAACGTTTTGGGAATAGTTTCATTGTGCGTACGGCTAAGGAGTGGAATTCCCTGCCGGAGTCTGTGTTTCCCGATAGCTATAGCCTAGGAGTCTTCTAAATCAAGAGTACTTCTAGGTAAGCATGTTCCATGTTCGACCACAATATCACTTACCATCGGGTAAGATGGTAGTCAAACGCTAACCAATTATTAATAAAAAAAAACCTTTTTACGGTAATTAAAGTAGATTTAACATAATGCAATATTTGCGATGTTTTTATAAATCAATTGAAAACTAAAGTACAAAAAATATTTTTTGTATTCATTCAGTATTTTTTATTTTATTTTATTCTAAGTTTTTGCCTAAGCCTCACAGACCGCTGGGTGAAAATTGGTGATCGCCATCTTCAGTCATGAAGGGACCGCCACAGAGAGAGAAGTCTTTGACTAGGTCGTTTTTTATTGTAGATAGGCTCGCATCATCTCACCTGATGGTAAGCGATGATGTGGTCGAAGGCGAAGAACACTTGCCTAGAAATAACCTATTCACTCTTGACTTGAAGAACTCTAGGTTAGTCTAGTTAGTCAGGAAACACACGAGTCCGGTAGAGAATTCCTCACCTTAGCTGAGGCATAATAAAAGTTATACAAAACTTTTTGTACGTATGGGTAGGATGTCTACCATGTAAAGATGGCGCATCACTGTTTGTCTTGATGTCCGATGATAATGGAACGAGCTTGGTAAAATTAGATTGAGCAATTCCATCGCACACTCTCTGAAATGTAACCCCTAGAAAACCGACAGGCCTGCTACTCATCGCTGATATTCAAGGATTTGGAGCTTTGAAGACGAATACCTCGTTGCCAATGAGCCACTAGGGCGCTTTCTCGATAGACTCAAGCATGTCAAGTTGGTATTTAGCACAACCCGTCTCAGAGATGAGACCAGCACTCCATACACGATCGAACTTGCTGTTGGAACTTGTAGCTGATAGTTATAAAGACGTTAACTGTTTTATTTTGGTCAAAACTACAATGTTCTCTACATTTATTGTGCGCACAGCCAAGGTGTGAAACTCTCTGCTGGCTTCTGTATTTCCTGCCACATATGACCCGTCAGCCTTTAAAGCAAGAATGAACAGGCATCTTCTGGGCTCGCTCGTTCGATCGTAGACCTCATCTTACACCTTCCATGAGATGTGATCGAGGTCAAGTTATTCGTAATAAAAAAATAATTTAAAAAATCTATGGTTATAGGTTATAGAGATTACTTTAGCTTCTTTGTGAAATTGTAAGACTGTAGAGATTTAACGATGTTTTAACCGACTTCAAAAAAAGGAGGTTCTCAATTCGTCTTGAACTGTTTTTTGTTTTTTTATGTAGTTACCTCATAACTCGGAGACGGCTGGACCGATTTGAAAAATTCTTTTTGCGTTTGAATGAGTATACTTTCTAGTTGGTCCCATTGTTACGAATTCAGGATCTGATAATGGGATCCTGGAGAAATCGAGGGAACTCTTCAAATATTATAGGCACACATTGAGCAGTTACTTCCGAAAAGTACCATTTGGGGAAGTTAAACTGATGACGAAGACCACAGATGGCCACTGAAACTCCTCAATAATAAGTATTTCGTGGATTGCGATTCGATTACTTGAGTACGGATGTTAAACACTTTAACTCCTCAAAAATTAACGGCTATGCATCGGGAAAAGCAATATTTTGTAAAAGGTGATAAGTTGTTGACATTATGGCTTTTGTAACTAGATAAATTACAAACCGACGCACTAAAAAAGCGTGAAAAAAATTTTTTTTGCAAAACATGGAACCGACTTCCATATCAAAACACTACAAAGCCAAAAATAACTTTAATTTCGGAAGGCGGTGTGAAAAAAAAAAATCCAAAACCAATAACACCGACTTCCGAAATTAAAGTTATTTTTGGCTTTGTAGTGTTTTGATATGGAAGTCGGTTCTATTTTTTGCAAAAAAAAAATTTTTATTACCGTTAAGCCCGTTTTGACCCCAATTACGCCGGTTTAATGAGATGAGGTCAACGATAGAATGAACGAGCCCGGAAGATGACTGTTCACTTATTTTAAAGACTGATGGATCGTATGAAGTACACAGAAACTGGCAGAGAGTTCCACACAAGCTGTGCGCACAGTAAATGCAGAGGAGAAGCGCTTAGTACGACAAGATGGTATATCGAGTAAGCGTAGATGGTAACTTGCAGTACGTCTGGTAGACCGGTAGTGAAAGGGAGATGGAGAGATTAGGTCATGCAGCTTTCTGCATACACACTTCGAATCTACAATTTGCAGAAGACCGACAGAAACGCAACGTATCGCCGGTGAGCCAGGCTTTGAAGCTTGCCTGCTGAAGTTGAAATTTTAGTTACCTTTTTATTATGATTAAGGCTGTACAAAAAGTACTAAGGCATCTGCCATCATATTTAAAGTAGCGTGGTTACGTAATTGCTTAGTACCTACTACTGATAATGTTCTACCAAATATTATTTAATTTCATTAAGATACTTAATAAAAGACTGTTAATGAGACTAAGACTTAAACAAAACAAGTATAATTATACTAGTTTAACGCTACAGCTTAATTATTTGCTTAGTCTTTCCAAAGGTTGTCTGGAAGATATCGCTTTTAGCGATAAGAATCCGGTTTCGGTCGGTCACTAGCAAATACAAGCCCATGCAGAATATGCGAACTTGTATAACAACATGCATCCCAAACCTCTTTTCGAAATATATTTTACCCGTCCATGGACTATCTTTAAGAGTTGTTGGCTCGTCGACCACTCAAGCTCGAAAATTTCTGGCTTGAGTTCGGATATTGAAACTTACCGCATATTATGGGTCAAAATAATGATTTTAATTTTCTTATTCTCCATTTAAAGCGAACACAGGTTTATATCTCAACTGCCGTAATGAACTGTTTTCCATTCATTACTGCTCTTGAAAATTTCTCGTAAAATATGATGTCAATCACAATTATGAAAATAAAGTGACATAAGAATGAAATTGGATACACGGGGTAAACACACGTTATACGTAGGATGGTAAGAAGATTGAGATAATATTTACTAAACAGTCTGTAATGTAAGTCAGAATGTCGCAGTATAATATCCAATGATATTAAAAATTGACACTGTTCACGAATTTTATGAAAACGTCAAAGTGAGTAAATATTCAATTCGAGGTCTCTAAATATTCATATATGTGTCGCCAAGAGGATTATGGGTATAGCCCCTTTCTTTTTCATGGAAAATACCGTCTATATTACGTCAACATAAAAAATAAATACTAATTGAAAAACAACACAGATTTAATTTATTGTTAAAACCGTTATTTAATCGTTCATAGTAATAGATTTCATATGATAAGAAAATCTAGCTCAAAACATATGCTATTTTTTAATCTCCAAGGCTGACACTGCATGCTAATATTTTCTGCAAACAAGACACAAAAAAAATGGAAGCAGCACATTTATCAAATTCTGATCTTCGTTCTATTTACGTCAAGAAGTTATAATATATTCTGCAAAGATAGACGTACAATTAATTAGAAATAATTCAGGTTGCGTAGGGAAGTGCTCCGGCGCAGGTGCTACCGGACGCTCGGCTTCCGTCGGTCATTGTCGCGTGAACGTGCAATGCCTGCATTTATTACTGTTTTTTATCATCAACGTAGCCAGTTAGATTTTTAACTCACTCTTTACAAAGCTGACAATGCCCCATCGGTTCCAAATTTATTTCGATTCAAAACTTAATTGATATGATGTAATATTAGCACCACTGCCTTGTTATTTCAGTTTTTTTATCATTCATCATCCAAAGCTTGAATTTTGACAGAATTTAATATTATATTTTTACAAAACCAGTCAAACTCAACTATTCAACTTAGTACTCAAGACATTCTGTGATATAATTCAATAATTTATTTCAATATACCGCTGTAACTAATCCACAAAGTTCTGTTGTCCAAATGTTTGTAGGTATACCGAATTAATAGTGTTTCTCTATTCACCGACTTTGTATTTAATGATTTGTTTCAAAATTATGTAGAATTATGTAAAAAATGTTAATAGATTTGCAATTACAAACATAAATGAAAGTTTCCAAAATTTTAATGTTGTCTAGCATTAGTATTTTACTTATATTTTTTGCTTAAACTATTTTGAATTATTTTGTGCGCCCTAATGTATATCTTGCTCACGTGTTTTGTATAATATTTGTATGTTTAATATAAATGACGGCACGTGATTGAAATGACTTATTGAATACGGTAAATAACAATATGTTAATCCCTTCCTAGAATACGAGGGCTACAATTCAGTTAAGAAAATCAGCCGTATTTTAATATTTCCGCTGAACAACGCATGTCGTTTAACTTCGACTCCAAATTAGCGTAGAACGTGTACGATCAACTGTAGTATTGGAATGTTCTATTCATTAAATGGTAATACTTAATCAACTACCTGTTTTGAGATCTGATAATTAAACAGACAGAACGTTTAAGAGTTACTGGTTAATCTCAATTCGTTCCATTACCAGTTAAAATATGGATTGACAATCTGTGATTAATAACTTCGTCAGAAATCTAATGACTGTTAAGTCAGTTTGACATTAGATTTACAAACCTGAGTCATTAACAAACGTTAAAACGTTTTCATTTAATGCTGCAAATAGTGTTGTGCTATCTTCACGCTCTATTTCACGAAGGAGTGACATAACTTATCGCATCCCTCATTTGCATGTCCTATTTACAATGTAAGCGTGGCTATAACAAATACAACAGTTCAGGAAGGCAACTAATTTGCAGTACAAGAATGTATTAAAGTTTTAAGTATTAGTTGCGGTGCATGCAATAAAATTCTTAAGATTTTGCTACGGTTATTGCTCTCAACATTATTATTGCAAGGCTTGAGTAATTTATTCGAATAAATAAATATAACGCTGTCTCACAACCTTCATACGGATAAAATTACTTAGTTAAGGTTAAGATTCGCATAATGTTTCGGCGTCAGCCAAGTACAACGCTACATCGATTTTTGCTTAGGCTGACGTTGCCGTATCTGACGCTTAAGCCCGATTTACACTTCAATAAGTACAGTAGCCAGTTAAGAACTCAGACAGTTAAGTAATAAGTAGTAAGTTGTAAGTAGCGTCCAAACGTAGGCGAGTGAGTAGTCATAAGTTGCCCGAGAAGAAGTAAAGAAAATAACACGTGTTTGCGGCCACAACCTTCAAATTTATGGACTGTACTAAACTTGCCCGTCTACATGGCCAGCCAGTTAAGTTGGCGGGGTGCGGGAGACGTGAGAGAGGGGGCTACTTCGCACTGGACTCGCCGAAAAATAGGATCGCGATCTATTTAGCTCAACTTAATCAACAACTTACTACTAAACTCGCTTTTGCCGTTCAAACTACAATAACAACTTAACTCGCCGATAACGCAAGTTAACTTGCTACTGTACTTATTGAAGTGTAAATCGGGCTTTACAGAGAAAATGAAGACACAATAATATAAAGCTTAATCTTATCACGAGACCAGACTTAATTTTACATAATTATTCTGTAGAAGAAAAAAGACATCACCTCTTTTTAGTACAAAAACGAATCTTCAAAAAAATACTCACGTAAATATATAACAAAATACGTCAAGTGTGTGTAGGAAAACGTTGTTTAACGAACTAAATAGATATGACGTACATAGGTTACTCATAGCTCAAGAAGTAACTGACCGAATCAAAGGGTCAAAACACACTAAATGTGCAAAAAGAATGGCCGAAAAAGCCTAAATGAAGGTGTGACTCTGACAATTATCATCACAACGCAATAGTTTTATTTCGTCATCACAATTCAACTTCATCGCGGTCAATCATCGCGCTTGATCCCTACAGGTCGTTGGCTCAGCTAGGCCAACGACCAATGCATTTCACAAAATAATATAAGTACTTACCTACCTATTTGTAATGTATGTAAAACCGGCGTGGTTTTCATTAGAGGAAGTGCTTAGTGGGAAAATCCAAAGGAGGTTCGCATTTTGCTTTTGCTTTTCTTGTAGTTGTGTGTAACGGTCTTAAAGATAGCTTTAGATAAGTGATAAGAATATTAAAAATAAAATAATATCATCTACCAGCCATCTTGTGATATTTGATATCGGATTTACACGTTTCTTTCTTCCATATTTCCTGCCAAACGCCACACTATCTTTCATTAAAACACATTAGACGGTGCGTCGTATTCCACGCGCGCCTCAAAGAGCAGTCCAGTACCCGATACGGCTAATGCCTACCGTTGCTGTGAGAATTTCCTAACGAGATGGAACAAGGTGGGTTTTTAGTCAGTAGTAGTAATTTGATGATGTTCTACCCGAAAAAAGGGGCCTTTTGGATCAATAACTTTTCGTAATATATCTTTTAAGTTTTTTTGTTCCAGTTCAGACTTTGAATAGTGTCGGTAAATGGATAATTTGCTGAACGCTGCTCAAAAAAGTGACATTTTGTCAGCGGTAGCGTGACAAAGACGATGGCCAAAACTTAAAAAATATATAAGGTTGATGAACGCTATTTATCACGGCATTTCCACAATCGCGTTCATTCGCTAATATAATGACACTTTGTCAAGAACTATTTCAGAGTTTTCCTTAAATTTATTTCAGAATATAAAGTACCTAATTTCAGGTTTGGTCATCTATGAACTGTTTGACATTCATGAGCCGCGTACTGAATCGTAATAAAAGGCAATGCCCTAATTAGAAACAGACAAGTACACTTGCTCCCATTGTTGTCTGATAGTAGTAGTAATGTGAATGGTAAACAGAAGTATTAGCGAAATTAACAAATTACTATGATTCTAAATTCTACGAGCTTGAGAACGAAAATTGAGTTTTTTTAATCATCTCGCCAAGATCGATTCTCAAAGCCGGGACGAGATGACGAATCACGCACCACGAATGACAGAGCAAGAAAACATGGTCTACACAGCTATAGAGGAGTTCTTTGACTAGCCATGGAATAACTAAGGCTTAAAAAAACCCCATCACGGTACACAACATCGTAATTTTGTAATTTTGTTTGTTCGGGGCAGTTGTAACTTAGACATAGTTACAATCGAGATTATCGATTATATTGGATTTTATAATAAAACTAGCTTGTGCCAACGGCTTCGCCCGCGTGGGAAGTTTTTCCCGTGTAAATCCCGATCCCGTGGGAATTTCGCAAAATCCTTTCTTAGCGAATGCCTACGTCATAACATCTACCGGCATGCCAAATTTCAGCCCGATCCGTCCAGTGGGCTGTGCGTTGATAGATCACTATGTCAGTCAGTCAGTCAGTCACCTTTGAGTTATATATATATATTTAATTTTTATAATCAGATAGGTAAGCCCCGGATCACAAGGGCAACTGAAGGAACAGGGTGGGTTTTTAGTCTGACACTCCTTTCCGCATCAAATCATCAAATGACTCCCCGCGCTCTTTCCTCTGTGTTTTGGATTGCACGTTATGCCGTTGGTTTGCCGTCATTTGTACATCTTTGAAAGTCGTAACTGGTAGTCAGTAGCCAGAAAATCTGACAACAGCCTTGCCAAGGAGTATCACCCAGCTTCTGGGCTGTGGAGGTTATTTGAACACGATGATACCCATCTTAGATTCTTTCTCGTGCGGAAAATCATCAAATGAACCCTCCTAACAAAAAACCCAACGCAAGAGCACCCTGTTCCTGCAGTTACTGGATCAGGTTGCTCTTGCGTCGGCAGGGCCACTCTTGGATGGTTTTAAGCTGTTGCGATTTCAACCAGTTACATGCAACTTTCCATCTTCTCTTTCAAATCTTGATAAAAATTCTAAGATAGATTATACTCTGTCTGCACCTACGTCGTGTGGCCGCGTCGGTATGTAACAATTAGTTCAAATCGTTAACCACGCAAGGGGTCAAGGCGGCAGGTCATATTGCAGCGATACATTGTAAAACTAAGTACATGTTCACAATGAAAACGATTTCAAAATGAGAGACAATTAAATACAAAGAATTTTGCCGTTATACATACTAGAATACATGAAAAAGCATTTAATATGCACGTCACATATAAAGAAAGATGGTAAAAGGGGTTTTCCTCAATTCTCTGATTGTTTTGAAATACCGATCTTAGTAAGAATTAAAAAAAAAAATTAAAAAAAAAAAAAAATTAAAAAAAAAAACTGTAGCAGTCTTTTTTTCGGGGTTGGTCCTCAAATGACTCTTCCCGCCCTGAGTGCAGCGAAAGGGAGTGCCATATTCGTTATATTACACCTATTCCCTCAGTTCCCTCAGTCCCCGCAAAGCTGTAGCTGTGAAACCTGCGTCCTAAAAACGATTAGGGAGTACCATACCAATATAAGAACAAGGTATGAAGCTGACAGGTGCTTATATAATTTTTACCGGATGAATACATTCAAGAATTATAAGATCGCATCGTAAAAATGAAATAGCATTCTATATTTTATTTTAGGCTCGATTAATTGAAAGCGACGTTTACAATAAATACACAACTGGTTATATTTCAGCGCTTTTACGCTTCCCTTTTACATTATAAGTATTTTATTATCTTTTTATAGTTATTTTGTAGCAGTTTTTACTAAGGTGCTTTTGAAATAAGTTTTCAATCATATTTTAGTTATTTGTGGGTAAATTCTGTTTATAGAGTATTTTTTGTTTCATAATTGAAACGCATACTCGTATGTAATTATAAGAGTAGATAAATCATTTTTGAAACTCAAAAGGATAATTTATATATGTACACCCATACATAGATATAAATAAAATTGTGTTGATTTTCTCAAGTGCTTATAGTTGTTTACACTATTGACACTAAAACACAAAAAGAAACTTTATTTCTGTCCGCCTTTCCGTTGGTCCTGGCGTCTCGGGAACGGCAGAACCGATTTTAATAGGAAGGAATTTTCACTGGAAGACAGAAGTGGATATAGTGCAAGATATAGGGTATTTTATCCCGGAATTCCTACAAGGTCGGGACTTACGCGGGAAAAGCCTACCACACAATGGAAATCGCAGGCCCAGCTAGTATAGACATAGTACCTATAGAATATAAAACTAATATTTTTCAACCGATACTTATATTTTAAAACCATAGCATTGGTAGTACAACGGAATAGATGAATAAGGTTGGAATGGTAATGTGGGCGTGGCGCGCGCGCCATATTTATGATACGACAATCATAGCGCGACCGATTAATTCATTCACCGGGTTCGGAATACTTCGGAACACAGAACTTTGCTTTAAAATGCCGTGTTGTACAATTATAACCTGTAAAGCAAAAAGTCAGACCGCAAGTATAGAGCGAGGGGGTATATCTTTCCATCGGTAAAGTTATCAAATGAGTCCCTCCAGTCCCTCCCACCTCGGGCAGGGTGGGAGGGACTGTCAGACTTTTACTGACTAAAATCCACGGTGTTCCTTCAATAACCCTTTACATACCGGGGTCACGGTAATGGGATAAGTCCCACGACCCCGGCAGGCTTCGGCCCTCTGCAGGGGGAGCCTCGTCATGTTGCTGATACTCTTTGAGGCGCGCGTGGAACACAACGCGCCGTCGACCCGGGCATGGTCCATGGTCGGACAGCGAGTTGCCCTTTACTCGCTGTCTGCATGCCCGCGCCTACGGTGGCCGGAGATCGTCGGCCGACGTCCGACGCCGTGGGCGTCTACCACTGCGGCTGGGCTGGAGGGAGGACGCCATCCTCTCCCTCACGCGGCCCACCTCCTCCTTCGGAAGCATGACTGCTTCGCAGAAGGAGGCGACCGCTTCCCACTCCCTCTCGCCCCGCAGCATGGCCTCGACCAATGCCGGGCGCGAGAGGTCTCCGCCTATCGCCACGGTGAGGACACGTCGGTGCTCTGCCCAGGCGGGGCAGTCTTGCACCGTATGCTCTACTGTGTCCTCAGGGCGACCCTTGCAGTGGTGACACCCAGGCGTTTCTTCCTTTCCCATCAGACACAGGTACCTCCCGAAACTTCCGTGTCCGGTGAGGACCTGCGTCATGCGGTAGGTCAGAACGCCGTGACGCCGATCTAGCCACTCCTCAAAGAGGGGTCTTACCGCCGCAATCCCAGTTACTGAACGATTAGTTTGAAAAAGGAACCCGTAACTGCCACCATGATTAACACAATTTGATCTTCGAATGAACGCTATATTTTGCTGTATCACCCGCTTTAATAAATAAATCATGAATAGATCACCGTTTAAGCAATAACAACCTCTTTTGAACCAAACTGGTAATGTTTCTATGAATAGATTCTTCTATTTAATTTGTATCTTCTTGTCAAAGCATTACGAAGCTAAATATTTTGGTTCAACAGCAGAGTTATACCTATTATGCTAGCATGAAAATATTGCACATAAAATCAATAATTCTTTCAATAAGCCAGCGGTAGTTTTTACCGTACAAAGAAAAGCTATCAATTAAATGTGACATAACAGCAAACCTACATTAACCACGCCTTAAATGCATTTAGGTAATTAATTCCTTACCCTGAAAACACTTACAGAACCACCGACATTGCTCCACAAATCAACCTGTAACGAAACGTGTCACCTATCCAAATAGAAAACAAAGGATTCATTTAATTACAGTCGAACTATGAAATCTAGACCATACTTAGAACTCTGTCACATGAATCAAAACAAAAAAAAAAACAAAATCACACGTTGCATACAAAGTGATAAAGACGTCTGCTTCAAGTGTCAACAAGCTTAATATGACAAAGTGATCATCATTTTCATTTCCAGTCGAAGCATCTTGAACGTACAGAATCGGTGTCATAGCGGCGTCGCGGGCGCAATTCAGCCGGGACGTTTGAAAAGGGGGCGCGAATCATGAATATGCATAACACCTCTTTGTTGTAGCCAACTGTTTTGAACTCTGCATTTACAATTGACGTGTACTTCAAATGAGTCATTTTCATCTTTGTGACAGGTTGGTGAATGTTGTTACTTACTTAAATAGCGTCTTTATTTCCAGTGCAGATAATGAACGAAACATTGAGATGTATTTTGTTTTCATGACGCTTTTATTTGTCAAAATATATAATTTTTACCATGTATTGATTTCATGAATATGGAGCTCATGGTTAAATGATAACAAGCACACGATTCGATCTTTAAGTTTCAGCAATGCTTGTCCGGTTCGTGAATGTGTGACGATCTTAACATTTGAGATTCCTCCGAGCCGCTGAAACTACGTCACGCCCAGCTCCCGATGGTCCTGGCTGTCATCTGTACGTCGTTGACAGGGCCGAGCCGTTCCTATGTGCGAAGTGTGCGGCGCACACAGGCGCCATCGCAGAAGGGGCGCCGGATGTAATGCCAGCATTAATTATTGAAATTATTTTTGTAAAACTACAACATTATTCTTTATAATTGAGTAGGTACAAACAGTGTAAAGTTAAACCACAGGCGTGAGTATTGTCTTGGGAAACCCCAAGACAATACTCACGCCCGTGGAAAAAATCATAGGCGCTTCATAGATTTTGCACACAGGCGCTGTCTTAGGTCAGCGCGGCCCTGGTCGTTGACAGTCGTTAAGGGTGATCAGGAGCCAGAACTCCGATATGAAATGAAATGAAATGAACTGAAATGAAATTAAATGAAATGAAATGAAATGAAATATTTATTTTGTAAATTGATTATAAATAACACTTTTGCACGTCATGTTTTTTTGCGTGTTAAGTTTAGCTAGATGAGGCTGGTATTTCCTAACTGACTACTCTGAGAAGAAACACCGAAACAAACTCAGAGGTCATAGTCTCTTTTAAAGTCCAGACAATTTGTATTTTTATATGAGAAGCATGTAGGTTCATGTCTGTGGTATTCTTTTGAGGACATAACCACGCAAATTTGAGCAGACCTGTCCAGACAGTGCAAGCATTTGTCAGTACCAGTCTAACCAAGGGTAATCGGGTTACCAAGTTCCTGGATTGTGGGCAGTCGCAGCATGTAATCATATTGTGCACATGTGCTCAGCTGCGTCCAGTTAGACTGGAAGCTAAACCCAACATAGTTTGGAAAAATGAGATGCGTAGATCTCACATGTAATATCAAGAGAAAATACCTGCCTTTAAAATAAAAACTTAACTAAATAATTAAAATAAAATTGACTACAAACAGAACTTTGATGTTATACTTATTAATAATATCACATTCATTTAGATTACAGAATTGGTAATAATCAACATTTATATATTATCACTTATTTCATTATTATTTTTAATACATTCGTAAATTATAAATCCTTGTGTCGTAATCACATGTCGACGGTTAACCATCAAGAACTCCTAACTCAATATGTCAAAACTTTTCAGTAGGCACAAAAAACCTTGTAGTTTTGACATTAGGACAAATATGACTAAAGCAAAAATATAGTTGGTTTTAAATATAATTATTCACTGTTTTATGATAAATTTATTATTTTACTTTATTTAAATAAACGGGTAGGTAAGATAGCAGATATTTTAATTTTTTTAAAAGACTGAATATGTAGATAGGAGATTTTGGCATTTCATTTGGGAGAAATTAGTCGCAAAATTAATGTTCATTTTATAATTATTGAAGAAATAAAAGACATTGTCACAATAGAAAATTTTAATTAAAATAATTAACTTTGAATAAATCACAATACAATGAGAAACCACCCATAGTAACCATACCCATAGTATTAATAAATATTTAAATCAGTCTAGTCTAGTAGTATCAGTTATCAATTGAGATCTCAGGTTTGTACTTTAAAATCAACTTAAGTAGTTTGGTATCAAAGTGATTAACACAATTTAAATATGGGGCAAAGAATCATAGAATGGCTGACAATCCTGCGGCAGTAAACATTTCAATTCTTGCAGATGCTTAAATTTAGAATCTGAAATTGGTAGCTGCTGTGTATGTAGTGGTTCATAATGTTCTATAACTGGCAGTCTTTTAGGTCTCTGAGGAAGTTCAATCCATTCATTATTATAATCAAGCTTTACCCTTATCAAACCATCTGGTAAGTAAGCGATAGCTTTTATATCTGTCACTTTAGGGTCACCAGCTTTTCTGCCTGGCCTTATGGAGGAGTATCGGCACGTTTGAGGATCAGCATAATTAAGAAAAAAATTATATTGCAGCATTATTGTCTCATAAGGAAATGGTTTAATTCTTGCCTCTTTGGTGGCTGTAACATAATCACTTGGTAAGTTTATTATCCTATTTTTAAGTTTTCTTTCAATACAACTGTGTACCGAATCCCCCTCCATTTGAGTATGGCCAACTTCTAAAAACTTTTGGTACAAACTTAAGTTATGGCGTAAAGAAAAATTAAGCAAAGCATTAGATAGAACACTGTTCCGATTTTGTGCAGCACAGCCGTCAGAGTATATTATAATAGGCACATTTTCCGAAAGACAATGTTTTTCTAAATAATTGATAAGCATGGACGTGAAAGTAGCAGATGAAAGATCAGCTTCTGTTTCAGCAAACCAATAGCATGTAGCGTGGTGCGTTGCCACATTATAGACTGAGTAATTGTGCAGAGCCAGTTTCGTTTTATAATATATTGCACTGGCAGTTAAAAATGGGCATACTTTTACAGCTTGTAGGTCAACATTTAAAAGTATACATTTTCGTTTTAATGCTTCCTTCTTGTCTATTTCTTTTTCTTGTCTTGCGTTATTTTTTCTCATAATATGCTGATGAAACTCCTCTACATTTAAATTTCCATTCTCATAGGTCAAACAGGTATCGCACATATCCTTTTTTAACTTGTGTATTGCAATATTTTTATCAGAGAACAATACATCAAACTTTTTTCTTGAAAATGGGCTACAGTTCTTATCGACACAAAATTTCTTATAAACCTCGTATAAATGGGACTTGTTTCGGAAAACTGGCTCTATAAATAGTTTATTTGAGTCTTTTCGGTTATAATGAGATGGAAGTTTAGGGAGAGAATTGAAGAATTCGTCTATTATTTCAAGTTGTGTAGTGCGTTCTTCACGTGATGTAATATTCCTCGATCTGTTTTCATTTTCTAGAGGGGGAAGTATCCCAGATCGACATTTTTTTGCCCATGATTGGACCGTAAATGTCCCTAGACAAAGCGTGTTTAAAAACATTTTCCTACATACTGGAATTTTCTCTGTCGTGTTATCTTCCTTAGTTTGAGGCAGGAAATATTTCAAAGTACCCCCACGACGCGACGGACCTGTAGTAGTTGCACGTTTTTTACCCAAAACAGTAACGTTGTTCCCCACGTAAATTTTACGCTGGGACCAATCCATAGACTGCCAAAAAGCTTCGAAGATGTCTCTACGAGTATTCTCAGTAAATTCATCACAACGACGCACTGCCGAGTTTTTACAAAAATTTGACGTACATGTAGGTCCCATTGATCTTCCGGGTCTATTTTTATTATGCTGAATCTTTTGACCCCTAAGAGCCTCATAGCCTAAATAAGGCTTACCTTCCATCCGGAGTTTTTTGTTGAGGTTCTTCTTCCACTGTCCAGGTTCAGCTTTCTTTCTCCTTCTTCTGCCAGCAGTCATATCGCCATAATATGCTTCTGTATCTTCTATGTTACGGATACGTTGCATCTTAAAAATAGAAATATATATCAGACTAACACTTTAATGTAGTCAAAGTACAACTAAAGTGTGATGATAAGTGAATATTGCTGTTTAACGTGCGTTGTGTGATTACGATGTCAACAAATAACTGCGCGGGATGTTTGAGCGCTTTACAAGGCGGAGACAGCGTACAATGCCTTACTTGCTTCAAATTATATGATCTCATTTGTGCTAATATAAGTAAAAATAGGCTGATGAACACTGAAAGTCGTGATAATTGGAAATGCCCTGAATGCAAGCTTAAACAACCAAAACTTGACAATACTAATACGCCAGTCCAATCAATCCGGCCAGAAAATCCTTCAATTAATCATCTGAGTTTATCATCTCCCGTTATTACCAGTGTAGCCCTTTCTAAGAAGTCTGATGTACCAAACATAAATTGTGCCTCCTGTCGATGCTTTATAGTTGAGGGGGAAGAATTTCTCAGCTGTACATTGGATAAGTGTAAACTAAAATATCACATTCAATGCTCAGGCGAAGTAATCGCGACCGAAGGGCACCTAACCACCTGGATTTGCCCGGAATGTGTCTGTCCTGCCGGAGGGAAAGGTGATGATTACAGCATTGCTTTAACACAAGATAGCGATGCGAATATTACGTTCAGGAAAAAAGTTCCCCAGATGCAAAGCGCACTGAACCAAGTTGAATTTCAGGAACTCTCATTTGAAATGAGTAAATTAAGGCTTGAGATGGAAATATTAAAAGAGCAACTTAGCACAGCTGTATCGCTTGTTACGAATTATGAACGTAAGTTAACCGGATATGCTTCCCAAATTGACCTCCTTAATACCCAATTAAAGCAAAATAATGCCCTATTAACAACTCAAATAAATGTTGGCCAGCAGCAACCCCTCCGTGTTACCAGTAAGCAGCCACACATTGTAACCACACAACAGCAACTTCAGCTCACACCCCAAGCACTGGATACTCCTACACCGGCACAAACTATGCTACGTGCTAAAAAACAGAAAAAACCCAAAGCAAAAAAATCTGCTTCTAATGTACCCGTCTCTAGCGGCTCTAACCAGCCTATCGTCATTAAGGGTAATCCAACCAGCCTTGAAGAGCACATAACTGAAACATTGGAACTGATTAGTCAGGATGTGTACGCATCTCCTGCCGACGACCACACTTCTACAGTCAAGGACCATGCTTCACCTGCCAACGACCACACCTCCCCTGCCGATGATCTAACCACTTCTACTGATGGCCACAATCCTAACGACGGATACCCTTGTTCTACTTTTTCTGCTGATGATCAAAGCTGGACGGAAGTAAAGAAAAATAAATTCCGGAAACCCGCTTCATTATGCGGTATCGCTGGGCCAAGCATCACTACCCTAAGAGCAGTCGAACCACGTAAATATCTGCACTTGTGGAATATGGAGTCCAGTGCAGATGAGATTCGCGACTATCTGCGACAACTGTGCCCTACTGGTACATGCACGGTCGATGAGCTGCGGGCTAGGGGAAGTTACAAGTCGTTCAAGATTGGTATCCCCATTATTTATTATGGAAAATGCTTTTCTGTTGATGTATGGCCAATGAACGCAAGATTAAACACATGGATTACTTATGTGAACCCGATAAATACCAAAAACCATTTGGCATCTGTTAAGGCCCAACCAACACACCAGTCATTTCGTGCCTAAGCAGCCTCTTAACAAGATTAAGAACATTGATGTGCTGTATCAAAATGTCCGTGGTCTTAAAACCAAATTGTCGACGTGGAGAACTAACTTGTTACAGCTGGAACATAATCTGATCGCCGTAACAGAGAGCTTTCTTGATGCCTCTATCGAAGATGGGGAGCTTGCGACCGGCGATTGGAATGTGATACGACGTGACCGGGGAACACCATGCGGTGGAGTGATGCTCGCTGCGCGCGCGCCTATCGTGCTCTGCCGCCGCCATGATCTCGAAACGGATGGTGGTGAGGACTTATGGGCTGACTTTACATGGTGCGGACGTACTGTTCACGTATGTGTTGTATATATTAAACCTAGTGCAAGCGATGATGAATACATGAGATGGTTTTGTAAAGTAGAAGAGTTTATAAATAATTTAAAAGGCCTAGTTATAATTTTAGGTGACTTAAATTTAAATAGTGTATCGTTAAATATTAAGAATTATTATTGTTACTTTGTTTCATTTTGTAGTCTGAATGAGATGAACGTTGTGAAGAATTCGCATGGAGGTATTGTAGCGTAAATAAAATTAAGTGCACAGTAAAACACAACCGCTACTTAACACGTTTAATTTTGATTAAAAGGAAAAAGATAGAAAACAAGTACTTAATTAAAAGATATAAAAAAGTTAAATATTAGTAATTATTGGGAACCTTTCAGTGATGGCGTGGGTTAACTTAGCGGAAAGAAAAATAATGTTATCGAAAGTATTATGCAAATATTTTTAACTTACCTAACAAAAAATCGATTGCAATCGGTTATAGCTAGGCGAATACGCATTATTAGTAATTTTAATTACAAAAACACTAAGAGCATCCAACGCGTCTTGATAGGCCTTAGGTTAGAAAGAGTTTTTGACGTGATAATTTTTAGATTAGAAATATACAAATTAGGTGCACTATTTAGAATAAAACTCCTGCTGCGAAAACTCGGTAATTCCTGGACGGCTGGACACGACTGTGGGAAGTAACGTAGAAATCACGGAGCCACTGCGCTGCGGGGTCCGCATCTACCTCGTACCCTCTTCAGGCCTTTGAGATGGACGTCTCAGGCACAGGATGTGCTCGGATACCGGGCGAGAGCGCCCCGACCTCCGTCGTCGATAACCGACGTCGTTTGCCCGTAGGGTGGAGCCAAAAATTGGCTTGTAACGGGATCTAAACAAAAAGAAACTTCAGACCACCGATGCAAGCTGAATCTTTGATTAATTATGAAACTAGTGCGAAATGGATCAAAAAGAAAAAAGGCGACAAAACATACCAAATTAACCAGAAAATCACCCACAGACTATCCTTTTGCTAAGGCACTTTATATTTTTTATTGGCTTTACACCAACAGAAAAAAACTTTCACTTCATAATTTCGATATGAATCAAAAAATAAGGTCGACCATCACATATCGGGTCCCAAAAATGTAATGACGCCGTCAAAAGGCAAAACATCCGAGGATTTTTTTCACGATTCCTTGTTCAAATGTGAATAACAGCTATGAAGAAAAAATTTTATTGAAAAGTTTGGATTAGAATTGGAGGAAGTTTTAACCGTAGCGGTTTTACGCTACAGTACCCCATTTCCAGTAAAAAAAAAAAAATGAGAGTAGCGACCCTAAAGGTGAGTGGCAACCCTAAAGGAAAGGTGAGTGACAACCCTAAAAGAAAGGTGGTTGACAACCCTAAAAAAAAGATGGTTGACAACCCTAAAAGAAAGGTGGTTGACAACCCTAAAAGAAAGGTGGTTGACAACCCTAAAAGAAAAGTGGTTGACAACCCTAAAAGAAAGGTGAGAGATCAACCCAAGTGAATGTATCAACCCAGTGAGAGGGTGACAACGCTATAACAGATTGACATCACAACAACAGATTGAAAACACAACAACAGATTGAAAACACAATAACAGATTGAAAACACAATAACAGATTGACAACACAAAAGGGATAGCATCAACCAAGAGTGAAAACCATAATATATACAAATTAAATAAACTAGCCTAACTAACTTTAAACTAAATACATCAAATCAACGACATCGAAGTGCAGCTGATACTGAATAAAATTGAAAGCCGGCCTCCAGTTTAGACGTTAACAGTGCGAGCTTCAGATGCGTCTCCTAAACCTACATTAGAATAGAAAAACAAACGATAGAACTAGAATAATATTCTTAAATAAATAGGAACAAAGAACAATATTCAAGACGAAACAAATAAGAGTTGAGATTAAGAAATAACCTAAAAATAACTTCAAAGGAAGTCAAACAAAAACTCGAAGTCGAACACAAAAGCTCGAAGTCAGATAATAACTCGAAGTGAGACACGACGCAAAGTCCAACACGACTCAAAGTCAAACACGACTCAAAGTCAAACACGACTCAAAGTCAAACACGACTCAAAGTGAAACACGACTCAAAGTCTAACACGACTCAAAGTCAAGAGCTTAAGTTATAGAGGGATAAGTTAGAAGGTTAAGTTAAAGAGAGAGGGTTAAGTTGAAGAGGGTGGACCTTAAATCAAAATCAAAAATACGACGCTTAATGAGAGGAAATGGTTATGAATAAATATTAACTCCAGGGAGGAATGAGGGTCGAAATAATAAAAGAGGTGTCGTTAATTGAAAACTAATGGCCTAACATAAGTAATGCTGATTAAGTTAAGAATATGGAACAAATTAATTCATTTAAGTATGTCTTTTATATGATATTGTCCAATATGATGAGAATCACAGTCTTGTAGGACATATGTAGTCATGGAGATGACTCTGATCACACGACATTTAATGAAACGAGGAGCAAGCTTTCCTGTAAAGTATTCAGCAGCTGACGATTTTGAAAAATTACGCCTCCATACAATGTCGCCGGCATTGAGTGTAATAGCCGTGCGGTTCGTATTGTAATTTCGTGAATTACGGAGAAAAGCAGAAGAAAGATTGTCCGCTACTTTTGCGTAAATCTCGGCGAGCGAAGTCAGATTACTCGCGTGTTGTTCCCGACTTTCAGCTAAATTAGTGCTTAGAGTCTGGTTATTCGCACGCGATGAATCCATACAGACTTCTCTACCGAATATGAGAAAGTTTGGCGTAAACCCTGTGGCTAAATTAATACATGAATTGAGGTAAAGTTTGACCTTGGGTAACAATTTAGCCCAATTCCTTTGGTTCTCGCCAACCAATATGCTCAAACAAGTAACGACACTTTGGTTATAACGTTCAACCGTGTTTGCTTGTGGAGTGTAATAAGGGGTATACGTAGGGGATTCAATGCGAAACGATCTAAGAAAATTTAAAAACTGATTACTACGAAAAACGGTAGCATTATCACAGAGAATAGACCGTGGAACTCCGAAGTTAAAAAATATTTCAGATTCCAAAGCTTTTATAACTGAATTGGCGTCAATCCTTTTAAGGGGGACTAACCAAACATATTTAGAAAAAACATCGACCATAGATAAAATGTATTTGAACCCATAATAAGCGATTGGAAGCGGTCCAATAACGTCGATAGAAATCATTTGTAGAGGTAAAGAAACTTCCTTTGGATAACACATATGACCACGTGGTTGGGAATTCGCGATCTTATAAGCTTTACAAACCTCACATTGCCTTAAAGTCTCAGAAACATCTCGAAACATATTTGGCCAGTAAAAGTTATCCTTGAGCTTAAAATAAGTCTTTGAAACTCCAGGATGTATAGAGAGAGGATTATTATGAGCTTCCCATATAGCGGATTTAACCTTTTCAACGGGTAAAACTATGCGCCAAGGATCAGAGCACAATGGGTTAGTGATTGGCATGCGTCTTAACAGAACACCGTTCCGAATGGCGTAAGCTGGAAACGTTTGAGGGGAGTCACGCGCCCCTAAATACACCTTTTTATACCATCTATCATTGGTATGGTCAGGTCCTTGATCGAATGTAACCGGACTCGCGTACATTCTAGATAAAGCGTCTGGAACGACGTGTTGCGACCCTTTGCGATGAATGATATCAAACGTGTATTGGGAAATCACAGTAGCCCATCGCGCCAAACGCCCTGAGGGATTACTTAGTGTGAGGAGCCATTTCAAGGCCATATGATCGGTTATAACAGAAAACTTCATTCCATCTAAATAACAGCGAAAATGCTTAATGGAATCAAGAACGGATAAAAGTTCACGTTCGGTTGTACTATAATTGCGTTCTGCTTTTGAGAATAAGCGTGAATAATAAGCGATAGGATGTTCAACACCATCGAACTTTTGAGAAAGAACTGAACCAAGACCGACAGCTGACGCATCACATTGCAAAATGAAGGGCTTCGAGAAATCTGGACAAGCCATAACGGGAGTATTGATGAGCGCATCCTTTAATTTTAGGAATGCTTGATCGGCGGCATCATCCCAACTTATAGGGTCACGACCCTTCAGACATTTTTAAACACAAAATAGAAATAGATTAAATGAAAGAGAGCGGGACTTAGCAGGAAATCGTTAGATATCGTGCCGTAATATCGATACGGGAAGAAGACAACAAAATGAACGTCAAAGGAATCCGCTGGGCTAAGAATCCAACTAAAACAGATACTAGCAAATAGCAGAAAAGCAAACAGACGGGCTAAAAGAAATAAGAAAGGTAGACACTAGCACACGACCATTCAAAAAGCTTACCTTTGGTCACGATGCCTAACCGTCCACACATCAAACACACTCTACGGGAAACTAACTACCGCTACCTACTGGGATAAAATAAAACTCGGGATAGATAAGTATATTTTGGGAGAAAATAAAAGAATTGGAAATTGGGTATAGTTACAAAGTTAATCTTTAAAATTGAATTTCACAAACATCACACAATTTAGCAAAGGACATAAATTCAGTTAGCAATTCTGTAGTCCAGTCGTATGAATCGGGAAAATATTCAAGACAGGTAATCCTTTTAACTTCCATACGGGTATCTGACCAATTCTAAAACCTGAAACTCACAACAAGAAAGATGAAAATTAAAGATTGCTCTCAAGAGCAACCACACACGAGATAACAAAAAAAAAGGTATTTTAGTAATAATTAATATGCAAACTTACTTTAATTCGGGCGCCATATTGTAGCGTAAATAAAATTAAGTGCACAGTAAAACACAAACCGCTACTTAACACGTTTAATTTTGATTAAAAGTAAAAAGATAGAAAACAAGTACTTAATTAGAAAATATAAAAAAGTTAAATATTAGTTATTATTGGGAACCTTTCAGTGATGGCGTGGGTTAACTTAGCGGAAAGAAAAAGAATGTTATCGAAAGAATTATGCAAATATTTTTAACTTACCTAACAAAAAATCGATTGCAATCGGTTATAGCTAGGCGAATACGCATTATTAGTAATTTTAATTACAAAAACACTAAGAGCATCCAACGCGTCTTGATAGGCCTTAGGTTAGAAAGAGTTTTTGACGTGATAATTTTTAGATTAGAAATATACAAATTAGGTGCACTATTTAGAATAAAACTCCTGCTGCGAAAACTCGGTAATTCCTGGACGGCTGGACACGACTGTGGGAAGTAACGTAGAAATCACGGAGCCACTGCGCTGCGGGGTCCGCATCTACCTCGTACCCTCTTCAGGCCTTTGAGATGGACGTCTCAGGCACAGGATGTGCTCGGATACCGGGCGAGAGCGCCCCGACCTCCGTCGTCGATAACCGACGTCGTTTGCCCGTAGGGTGGAGCCAAAAATTGGCTTGTAACGGGATCTAAACAAAAAGAAACTTCAGACCACCGATGCAAGCTGAATCTTTGATTAATTATGAAACTAGTGCGAAATGGATCAAAAAGAAAAAAGGCGACAAAACATACCAAATTAACCAGAAAATCACCCACAGACTATCCTTTTGCTAAGGCACTTTATATTTTTTATTGGCTTTACACCAACAGAAAAAAACTTTCACTTCATAATTTCGATATGAATCAAAAAATAAGGTCGACCATCACATATCGGGTCCCAAAAATGTAATGACGCCGTCAAAAGGCAAAACATCCGAGGATTTTTTTCACGATTCCTTGTTCAAATGTGAATAACAGCTATGAAGAAAAAATTTTATTGAAAAGTTTGGATTAGAATTGGAGGAAGTTTTAACCGTAGCGGTTTTACGCTACAGTATGTTAGATGTTGTTTTGGTTCAAGAGAGCATTGGCGCACCAGAAACATTCGTCACTGCTACCGAGGGTATAGTACCACTGGATGCACATCATCCGGCACTACACATAGAGGTAAGAGTCAATGTAGGTTATTGCTCGGAGTCAATCGAGCCCAGTAATATAGATAATGCCAAGGATTGGAACTTCGCTAAATGCGATTTCGAACAACTCTATTTATTATTCTCTGATGAAAACATTTGGGAGGAGGTTTTGGAATCAAAGGATGTAAAAGAGGCTACTCTTAAGTTTTACAGCATTATCTATAATCTCTTTGATATATGCATTCCTAAAAAATGCAGACGGAAATCGGCAAGTAGGCGATATCCTATATGGTTTACAAGCGATATCATCCAGGATCTAAGGCTCAAGTTAAAACTCCATAAAAATTGGAAACTAACCAAGTGCGATGACGCATATTTGCTATTTTCTGGCCTCAGGTCAAGCCTTAAAACCCGTATTGCAGATGCATATTCCTTATACATGAGGAATATAGAGAATAAAATTAAACTTAACCCTCGTCAATTCTGGTCGCACATTTCTAGCCTGCGGTCCAGAGGTGGATTTGAACCGAACATAACATACAAGGGCTCTACTTTTTCGGGTACTAAGGCGGCTGGTGCTTTTGCAGATTTTTTTCTCGGCTGTTTTTCATCCTGACGTTCCGCAGCTTAATGCTGATCATGTCGGTACGTCTGACCATTCTTGTAACAGCAATTACATAAATATACCCCCCTTGTGCCATGTAGACGTTGTTAAAGGTATAAAAAAACTTAAACCTAACAGTTCTATTGGTCCCGACAATATCCCCCCCTTCATAGTTAAAGACTTAAGAAATATTTTCATTGATCCTCTTTGCCACATTTTTAATTTAGCCTTGCAGACTGGTACATATCCCTCTCAGTGGAAAGTTTCTAGAGTTGCACCTATTCCTAAGACCCAAAACAAAAGTTCCGTTGAAGAATACCGCCCTATCGCAATCCTATCTTCCCCGGCGAAGGTCTTCGAAAACATCCTCCATAACGCTATCTATGAGCAAATAAACAAATATCTTTGTAATGAACAGCACGGTTTCAGAAGCAAAAGGTCAGTTGACACAAATCTCCTGACGCTAGTAGATTATATCTCGTCTAGTTTGGACCGCGGGCGTCAGGTAGACGTACTTTACTTCGACTTCCGGAAGGCGTTTGATAGGGTCAACAATGACGTGCTGCTAATGAAGCTTAGCAAAATAGGGTTCGCACCATCTCTCCTCCGTTTCTTTGCAGACTACCTACGTGATCGACAGCAGTTTGTTAGGCTTGGTATGTACGTGTCAGGTACCTATCACACGCGTTCCGGCGTGAGTCAAGGCTCAATTTTGGGGCCTTTATTATTTCTCATCATGGTCAACGATCTTCCTCAAGTTCTGCTTCATGCTAGATGTCTCTTGTATGCTGACGACTTGAAACTGTACCTGGAAATAAACTCCGAGCGTGACAGTTTGGCACTGCAGCAAGATATAGACGCCATTTACAAGTGGAGTGTAGACAACAAGATGGAGTTTAATTCGTCCAAATGCTTCGCTATGACATTCGGTCGCATGCGGCACCCAGTTAATTTTGAATATAATTTAAATAATAATACCATCACAAAGTCAACAGCCATGAAAGACCTGGGAGTCACATTCGACCGAAAGCTCACCTTCCACGACCATATGGCCATGGTAGCTAAACAATCCTACCAAAGGTTAGGTTTTGTTCTGCGTAATTGCCGCGATTTTCGCTCCGCTCATGCCATCAAAATAATATTTAATGCGCTCGTGCGTACTAAGCTGGAAACCAGCTCTTGCGTGTGGAATCCACATGAAAGTACCTACGCACTTTTATTAGAAAAGGTTCAAAAAGCGTTCCTTAGGTACCTATATAAGCAGAAACATGGCTACTATCCTTACCTCTATCCGACAAAGTTCTTACTGGGTTGCCTCGGATACAACTCCCTAGAGGTAAGGCGAGCTCGAGATCAGCTCACAGTAGCCTGTAAGATGCTCCGTGGTACTCTTGACGCTCCTGATGTGTTACATGTGCTGGCGCGCTTCTTTGTCCCAGACAATTACTGCCGGGGCAAAAAGCACAGGCTGTTTGCCGTGCCTCCATGTCGTACTGTTGCACGTGCTAAGTCGCCAATTCCTCGCACTCTGGCCGTGCTTAATGATCTCTTGGATTCTAATCCAACAAGCGATCTGTTTGCGGATGGATGGATGAAGATTTTATTGGTATGTCAGATGTACTGTGAGAAGAATTCATGAAAGTGTTGTTAAAACGTTAACCTACTTTTTACTTTGTTTATTTTGTATATTTTAGAATTGTCTCTTTTAATTTTAGTTACTGTCATTGGTTGTAAACATAACCGTTGTAATTAAATTAAATAAATAAATAAATAAATAAATAAATCTCTGGTTCTGTATTTTCTACATCACTCAAGGAGCTATCTGACGACGAACTATCTGCTTTGTCGCGCGAATATTCACTATCTTTTTCGGTTGACAAATCTTCGGCTGTTGGCAGGTCTGTTGAATGAAAAGACTCATTATTGAATTCTAAATCTGATGGCTGAATCAATGTAGACTCGTTTGCCAATGACATTTGAACAGCAGGTTCTAAGCTGCCAGACTTCCGTATTGTATCAGTCGTAGTTAAAATTTGATCATCTACGTTCGACATCGTAGTAAGTTCGCCACCAGTGTTCTCTAAAGTGTATTCTATAATTTCTTGTAAACCTGTATGCATTTGTAAAGAATCAGTTATAGAAGTATTGTCAGTGACGAAATTTTCTATGTAAGAAATTTGTAGTGAATTAGAAGTATTGATATTGGTTTCGTCTAAAAACTGAATTTGCACAAAATCTGGCTGAGCGGGGTATGATGGTGTCATTGAATCTTGTACAGGTGACGTTGGCTTTTGGCATTGTTTTGGGTCTGCATCTTGATTTCCAGACTCCAAACAAAGTTTGACCAAGTTTCTTGATCGATGAAAACTCATCCTGAAATAAAAACCACAGAATTTCTTATAACAAATCTAAAATAATACTTAAACATAATAACTCCTAAGTACTGCTACCTACACCGTAATATCCTGAACAAATACAAAAAAATTACTACTAATACCTTCTATCTACGTATTTCGTATTTATGGCTGATTTATAGGTAAGAAGAAACTACTATCACAGAAATAACGTTTGAATTATGCTAACCTGTAAGTCTAATAACAAAATATTGACTAATTATAACAAAAAATACAATAAAACTTACTTTTAAGGCCGAGAGCGCGCGAACATGCGACGAATTCATACAAGTTGCAAGGCACACACAGTAGTTAGCAGCAAATGCCACCAAAGTTTGCGCTCGTAAAGTTAGTAGATAATTCCATGATTGTAAAAATACCCGAAATATTACGAATTATAAATAAAAGATTTTTCTATCAGGTGAGATACAATATTTATGAAGAGAATCCGCGAAAAAACCGATTGGTCAAAATATGTCAGTTAGGAGGTCTTGGTAGTTAACCGTCGATGTGTAGCTATTGTTTAGATATTATGTGTTTTTTTTAATTCTATATATGTATAGTCATTAGTTCCATTTCATTTGTATAGGTACAATATTCTCTCTATTAAGGCACTCTTACTTCTAATTTTAACTCAACGGGGACAACGGGCATAATTTGAAAAGCATATATTACAAGAAATTAACGGGGACAGCGTACGGGGACAACGGGAAGTAATTTTAATCATTTTATTAAATTCCCTTTGTCCCCTTTAACGGGGACACGGACTACGGGGACAACGGGAATACACCGCCTTTAGCCCCAAACGGTCACTAAGTGACGTTCTCAAAGAATTTCAATGAATATCAATTTATTGATAATGTTAAACAACAGTAACATAAAATATGAGTACAGCGAACTCAAATGATTGTCATTGAAAAATTACCCGCATTACATTACGCGGAAGATAAGATAATTATGTACTTAGAAACTGTGAAATTAATTTAACCGTCACCATGCAACGTGTGTTGATAATCACAGAAACCCGTCAGCATTCCTCGGTGGTCCTTAATGATAGACATGAAGTAATTGTACACTATCAAATTCACATTACCTCCACATTGCAATCAGTAAGCACACGTACTGCAGCTAATATTTTACACTCTCCCATGGCAGAACGGTGTTATTTGATGATGGTTTAATAGTAATTCTGTTACTTACAGACTTACAAAATATTTAACTAGCGATTTCGCTTCCCGCAGAGGGACCAATTTTTCTATGGCCTGCAAATAGCTGTTCCTGGTTTGGGTGTTTACAAAAATGCACTCACAATACAAGCGAAAAAATTAAAATAAAACTAAGTACACACGATACCATTCTAGAATTTTTGATTCTCATTGTACATGCTCTTAAATATTTTATAACCTACAAATAATCTGGCATAACCAATTTACGGTCCTAACATTAAAGTTTATTGCCAAAAGCAGGTGCAATAATTTTATATGAAGCCATAATAATTAATGCAGGCAATCTGCGCACGCGTTGTCGAAAAACTTGACAAAATCATATTCTACATCGAAACGGCACCTGCGCAAGATTTGTGATAATCATCATGCGAGTAAAACAGCCAACAGGCGCAGGTTAGTCGTCTGGTTTCAGAGTTTGACACAGCGATTTAGGGTTCCTTTACAACACATGGTTTCCATGTTACTCAGGCTATAAAGGAAATACTAAAAATGTACCAGCTGCTTGTTATTTCGCAATTTGTTAAGTTGTACAGATATAATCTTAAAACGTAACGCGTTATGTTGTTGTATTTTTGAACTGAGGCCGGGGGTGGAAACTTCAAGGGCAGCTCGCATTTTGTGTCTTTAATCATAATGAAACTAGTGTAACTGAGATCTAAAGGCTATTTTATCCTTAAGATCTAAGATTTTATTTTATAATCAAAAGTCAATATTAAGTGTCAATAGCCTAATAGCTAGGGTTTCGGACTTTTTTTTTCAATCGTCTCTTCAAACCCCACCCATCATACTATTGCTGTGAACCCGCTCTAGACACAAGCATATTTAGCTTAATTGGAGGGGTTAACAAGATTACTAGTAATGTGAATTCTACCCACATAGCTTTTTTATTTTTTTACTTGGTAAAATTATCAAATAAGTCCTCCCACCCCGGGCAGGGCCGGAGGGACTGTCAGACTTGTACTGACTAAAATCCACGGTGTTCCTTCAATAGCCCTTTACGTTCCGGGGTCACGGTAATGGGATAAGTTCCACGACCCTGGCAGGCTTCGGCCCTCTATAGGGGGGGCCTCGTCATATTACTGACGCTCTTTGAGGCGCGCGTGGAACACAACGCGCCGTCGACCCGGGCATGGTCCATGGTCGGACAGCGAGTTGCCCTTTACTCGCTGTCCGCATGCCCTACCCACATAGCTAGTTCTCATTTTAAAATAAATACGCTAGCCACATAGCTAGTTATCATTTAAAAAAAAAAATACGCTAGGTTTAATTTTACTGAACCTGACTGTACCTAATTTCTTCAAACTTGTTTTGGTATTGGTTTTAAAATGTGGTACTCGTTGGGAATAGAAAATAAATTCGAAAATAATCTAATACCAAATGGTATTAGGTCTTGGTATTGGATGGGAATAGATCGTTGAAATGGCAGTTTTCTTATTTAAAGAGGGTCCTGCTAAAAGAGGTCGAGATGTACCGTTTTTCATCTAAGCGAGGTCCGAAAGAAATTACAATGTTTGTCAATCGTTTATTGACCTGGTGTAACTAAAACCTGAAAATCATCCCTTACTTATAAATGAATAAGGTTTGAAAATTCAGTAACACAGGAACTTCAATTGAAAATTATCCGTACCTCGTTTGCAATAGCCTAACTCAAATGTTTATAATATAATAATAAATCAAAAATATTTTAATTTAATGATCTTTTGGGCTTATATAAATTGTATATTTTATACAACATTTGAGGAAGCTAAGGTTGTCTGGTCGTTGACATGAAAACAAATAAAACAAATACAAAACAGTGAAACCGAGTTAAGTGAAAAACTTTGTTACTAATAAAATACTTTTTTAAAGATTTTTTTTTACTAGATTAGTGAAACTTTAGATCCTTTTAAAATACACATTAGCAGTTCTACAACTGTAAACATGGTATATATAAACTTACATGTTTCAACGATTATAAGTAGGTAGGTAGCTAGGTATTACGATTGTCTATTTTACGTGATCTGCCAACAGTAGCGTCTTCATTAACAAATATTGCGTCATTTCAGACGAATCTTGTCACTATTACAAGATTATAATTTTAGTAGATACACATTCAAATTACGAATTGAAACGTACATACATACAAAAACTGTGAGTACACCAAGGTAATGTCAGTTAGTTTACTAAAGAAATGTTCGGAACGTATATTTTCCTTGCATTACGACAGCGAAAGAAACGCATACAGTACGTCAGTTGTCCACCCACGTTATTTTAAAATGTCAAGAAAAGGAAACGAGTTGTTTAATGGTGCTCACAAATATATGATGATCGTAGGTGTTGGCTCAACAACCTTTCATTATGGTGTGTTATTATAGAACATTGCGGTATATTCTTGAGACTTCTTCAAAGTATCATTTTGAAACCCGGCATTCAAAACAACATCTACTTAGCGCTGCTCTATTTTCTTGTCCAACCCGTTTAAATGGTATTGTAATATTAAGTAGTAATTCTAAGAAACAAAATGCTAACATGGCAAGTGGCTAAATCAGAGTTATTAACTATGTTTCTTTTGTTGCTTTTTTTCAGTAAGCACTTAAGAAAGGCTCTAAGACAGTATACGGACTTTTAATGCATTTATTTAAGATACTCTAAAACCATATCCACTTACATCGCTTTATCTTCATTAAAACATTTATACAAAAGTATTGGCATTTAACTTTTAACCACTCTCTGCCTATCCTATGACACAAAAAGCTGCGAAAACATAAATCAGCAGGTGGAAATTTTCGATGACAGTCTTGATTAAATTCACAAGCCCCTGGTTGTGTGACACGAAAGCTAATTGTGCCGACTGACAAATAGCCTTGTTAGGAAGGCATTTGTAATTGCAGAGTAGCCACAATAAGTTGGTCCGTGGCCAAAAGGGAAGAAAGTCTCCTCTGACAGATTACTGACATTATATTCACAAGCAGCGCAGCCCCGAGATGTCAACGTTTACTGGAGACCCTGTTTTTCTAATTGCTTCCCAATAAAACCTTAGATAATTTAACGTTTGTTTTATTTGCTCATATTATGGCTCTGGAACATTCTTTATGATTCATTTTAATTGTAGTCGATATAATTGGGACTTATTTTTATTTACTGCAGCACAGTGTAAAAATATTACTACCTATACTGTCGTTACACTTATTCTATTAAAGTTTACTGTAATCTAGATATATCACATTTATGATAACAGGCTTTCAGTCTGTTGTTTCGAAACAAAATGAAATGTCCAAGGAAATAAATTTCACTACTCGTACTATACGATATTTTAATTCATAAACTTACGCTTCGTCATATTTTATTAGTGTCCAGTAATTTAAACACTATATTTTTCTATAAAATATCTTACTGCAGGTATAATTTTCTATAAAACTTACGTACGAACATGATGCCACACATAAATAATAAACATAAGCCGAGCTCATCCAAGTTACTGCATCCACGTAATGAGTATAGAAGATAAATTGCACACCTGTAATAATGGTCCTACGGGCAGATTACGGGGCGAAACATGTCATAATAAAACTGCCAGTACAATTAGTAAATCATAACTTACAACTCACGTTTTACAAACTCAAAGTGATGTCTACTGTCGAGAGCATTCATCAAATTACTCTTTATATTCTACCCTTGACAGTCGTAACTCACAACACAATTAGCACGACCTTTATTGAGCTATCTTCATTCGCGTCATAAAAGAGTTATTTTAAAAATGGAAATACGATACACCTGGCATATGCAAGTAAACTAGACTACCGTTCCCAATTCCCATTGAACACTTACGACATCGTCTTAAAGCCCTGCACTACAGACGCAAACCCGTTTGGCCGATACTCAATTTCGTAACATTTCGCCTCTGTGGGTCTATGTCTTGGTCAGGGCCGCGGAGCAGCAAGAAATGGGGGGAGGCGCGAGGAGGGGGAGGCGTGCGCCCGCGCAGAGCGGAACGCCAGATCGTGCTGCACCGCCAAGCGCGACCGCTAAAGCAGCCTCGTCTCTTGAATTGCAACATCGCTTGCTTTGTAATAGGTGTTGCCGGCTAATGTCGCCTCTACGTTATACATATTCCCCATCTTACGGGATTTATTAATTTCAAAATTGCCAAAACAAATATTCTACATTTTCTTTTCATTTTATAATTTCAGCTAAATACACTTTGTTAAAATATGGTTTTACAATTTTCATGCACAAATTGATATTCTTATCACATTCACTAGCTTTAATATTTGCATAGGTGGTATATTTGGGTCTTGGATTAAATACAATTTATATAACGATATATAACGAAGTAGTACAGCTAGGAAGGAAATTCTTGAAAAGTAACGAGAACAAAGAAAGGTGCTAAACTTAGCATCAGCTATGAAAATGCACCTGCTGCTCCTGTTCACCGATATTTGCGCATCTTACAAGAATTGTAGGTAACACACAGACTTATAATGACACAGAATCTACTAAAATACTTTTAATGAGACGTGATTGTTTATTAATGAATAAAAGTCATGAACTACTTTCTCAACTAGTAGCGATAATGCTATTTATAAATAGACGCTATATAACCATTATAAGGTATGATGAGGAATATAACAAAAGTGGAACTGCCGTGTCTGCCGGCTCGTAACCGGTCGCGTAAGTCTCATAACGTTATCGTCACTGATGTAAGCATGCGCAGGCGCAGGGGCCGATGAAAGGATCGCAAGCGAAATAACCACTAGTTTCCAAGAATAATGCAAATATTTTAGGCTCAGATAGAAAAGATTGTTAAGCATGTCATTATTAAGGGCATGAGCTAAAATAAAATTTAATTTTGAATACGCTGATTGGATGCTGAGGTACCGAATAAAAAGTATTAAGATATTCAAATATTATAATAACCATAAACGATACGACAAAAAATAACAACACAGAAAAATAGGTCGCACCAAAGAGTTCCCACAATTATGAAAATTAAAAAACATATTGATAAAACCATCAAAGTCTATCAGTCCGATGAGGCAAGAAAACTTATTTCCATAAGTCAAACGGCGACCTGAGGTCGTCGATCTTACGGACCAGTGAGACCGGATCTCGGAGGAAACTTTTTATATGACCAGCGAGTCAGCGGTAACATATTTACCCAAGAAACAGCCAACATTACCACGGACACGATTATGTTATTTTTAATTTTAATTAAACGCATATCTCTGTGTAATCGTCATATTTAATTAAGTCATAAGTAATGTCTGAATTCTTGTCCCCCGTATAATAGTAAATGCTAGACTACTCAAACAATTCTAAGATATAGATTGTACATGTATCGTTTTATCGAGTTTACAAAAGGAAGTGTGGGCATTATAAATGGACTCTTTTACTATAAAAAACTTCGCCTATGTTATAGACCAATTCTACATCTAAGGATATTTTAGATCTATTTAGACAGTTAGCATCATCAAATCTGAAAGAGTGAAACAGACCATCACCTGAGATTTTTTAAATTCTTTTATTAATTAGAGGTTTTATTTACAAGCATATGTCAACCCCATTGTACCTTATACTATATTTTCATAACACTATAATACACACACTACACTTATAACGATAGTATATTTTTACTACAATCTACAATAATACTTATAGCTATTAATAAACAGGAAAGGGAATCACTACCTAATATTCTGCACTAAGCTATGACCACGCACTTTAAGACCCTGAACAAAGCTTTAATATGTTCAAGTAAATTATAATCTTCATTTCATAATTTTCATTGTCTTATCATCTTAAAAATGTCCTTAGGAAGAAGGGGATGGGGTTCTCGTTGGACGTCAAGAGAATCCCTTTTTATACAGATTACACGATACAGATCTCTATTGCGTTCCCTATAGTCACTCCGAATTACACAATATTTTTATCGTACCACTTGCTCAAAAAAGTGACATTCTATGCCACAAAAAGCGAACATAACAATAGTCATTTTTAAACTGTTAAAAACAGGGAAAGAAAATTGTACTGAATTTCATTCATCCTCTAGAGGGAGAATGTGATTTAAATTTGGAATACCTACTTACCGAAATTTATACTGAACTACATCTGTGTTTACACCATTGAGTTTGTATATAAAGCATTATACATCTTTTTGAAAAAGGAATACACATTTATTATGCAGTTATGATTATTAAATAAAATTACGAAAACCGACGAGGCCGTATGAGCTTGATGCCTTTGCTTTTCAGACAAAAAAAATATTAGTCTAGGAATTTGCCGCGTTTTTGTTTTCTTCAAATACATAAACGTTAAGTTTATTTTAATTTATTTTTATAAATAACTTAATGTTCTAAATAATTGGACCAAAGTTTCGAATGTTAACTTTTACTTTTAATTGTTATTATCTTTAATAAATGCTTATCTCATATTATTATTGTGTTATTTTTTTCGCAAATGGTACGAAAAGTAGAGTATTTTCCTCGGTGATAAAGCTGTCTTAGTCTTGGGTAAACTTAAATCCCTCGCTTCGCTCGTGATTTAAGTTTTTAACACCCTCGCTACGCTCGGGAGTAAACCTCGAGTCCTTCGTTACGCCCGCGATTTAAATCGTCACCCGCGAAAGAAGACACTGCTTTATCCCCTTGGTTAATAATCTACTATTATGACCCTAGGACCCTCTCTCGAAAAGACCTTCTTCCTTTCTTTTACCTAGATATTCGTAAATTCTATGTAAGCAAAATTTTTGTATAATTATACCAAAATTTTAGTATAATTATACTAAAATTTTAGTATAATTATACTAAAATTTTAGTATAATTATACTAAAATTTTGGTATAATTATACTAAAATTTTGCTTACGTAGAATTTACGAATATCTAGGTAAAAGAAAGGAAGAAGGTCTTTTCGAGAGAGGGTCCTAGGGTCATAATAAGTCGTTTCTAATTAGAAACGACTTAAAAACCTGCTCATGACGACCAATATCATCATTTTAATATCTCATAGACCTACCTAATGCTTACAGGATAAGGTAACTTTGAAATAAAACGAGTACCCACTCAAGTCTGATTTGTATATTGCTTTTGACATTAAAACGTCATCATTTGACCCCAAATTACATCATAGTTAAAACATTGCGCCTTTTGCGCTTCAGAACCAGTTAATTTAAAAAGAACAGCTTCTTCAGTTAATATCTAGGAAACTATATTTTTTACCTAATATTGACTTACATAGTGTTTGACTTCTAAACGACTTTTGCCACATGGTTCTCTGTAAATTGATTCAACAGGATTCTCCTCAATTATCGCCTCGAAATGAAGTTTTTTAACAATGTTGACATACACTCAGGTACCGGTTTTACTGTTTATTTAATATTCTAGACGCAACGTCGCTTTATTTAGTTAACGTATAAATAAGAATTCACGTTTCTGGGCGTCTTTGCAAAAAGTCCGAGGATATAAGAATATTTTAATTGATTCCTTCGCTTATTCCTGCTGGACCCTTGGGAATAGAAATATTAATTGTTGGTGATCTTCCGGGATAGTGAGCTAAGGAGTGGAATTCCCTGCCAGAGTCTGTGTTTCCTGATAGTTATAACCTGAAAGTCTTTAAGTAAAGAGTGAACAGATTACTTCTAGGCAAGCGTGCTTCATCTTTGACCACATCACCGCTCAACATGGTGTGAAATGGTGGTCAAACGCAAGCCCATGCACAATATTTTTTTTTTTTTTTATATAAAGAACGGATAAAAAGGAAATTTGTGACTTTTTTAACTTTACATCCTATGATTTGACCCTAATAGTCATTCTGTTTATATGCTTAGCCACAGGACGTAATCGATATGGTAATATTCTTTCGAAAATACACACCTACATTAAATTGACACGCAAGTGCACTCTCCCGGGTTGGTTTACATCAGTTTACTCCCCGTTTTACTTGCCATAAAGAAGCCTATTACAGTAGCTCAATTATTACAGTAATTTCAATTTTCCTTGTGATATAAAAATATTTTATTAAAATACCAGGCAACAAAACCAAAAAAAAATAACATCACTTATACAATAAAATTGAAACCTTCTAAAATAGAACAAATTAAGTCAAAAAAGGCGATAATGTTCGAAAATCATCAGACTCCCTTTCAATATAAATTTCACTGGCTAAACTCTGTAAATCCCGCTACATGACCCGTACGCATTAGGGCAGTGTGTGTTGGTTATGCTCAGCTATACGTAACTATACATAAGTATACGGTCGCACGAACCGTCTGTATTATGCGCAAGCACAAATCGTCCGGCATTCCTGCGCCAGCGCGCCGAGCGAGACAGACATGAAGATGATGTCATGTGCTCTCGCTCTGCACTCGCAATCCTTTCCTTTCTACCTGTTGCGCTGTTACAAAAACCCGGTCCTTAGGGCCGCTACCTTACGTGTACTGAATGAGGATTGCGGGAGGCTACGGCTCGGCCCATATAAAGATAGGGCAAGGGCTATTATACATACAAGGCGACGACGCGAACCGAAGCTCGTCAGGAGTCTTGGGACACTATTTACCGTGGGGATGGCGGGCAAAAAACGTGCGTGCCTATGTGAGATGGTTGCATAATAGCTGCTCGTTTGGGGAACGGGAACCGTGCGTGATTGGCGCACGATCGAAATGAATTTAATGTGAGTTCGTGAGAGTAACTGACATTGCTTGGGAATGTAGTAACTCATTTCTTCAGATTCTTATTAGGTACACTGAAGCTAGTCTTCTGAAACTTTATCATGGAAACATTTCCCGGTTTATCTAGTGGCTGTAGTGCAATAATTTACCAAATACATATTATTTAATTACTGTTATATAACTCAATATTGAAGTACAAAACTTACCAGTAGGTACCCTAAAATACCCCATGCATAAGTTCCTGCATTAAAACTACTGCTGCGTCTATCATTCTAGAGGAAGACATGACATCAAGTTATTTTTAAAGTACAGCCAACAACAAGAAATTTCGATAGTTAAATCGTGATTGTATTCCGAGTTCTAAATCCGAACGATCCAATCGCGATAGCACGAAGCTCGATCGTGACGTGGCTGACATTCGCCGCGCATGCGCGGTCCGTGATCTTGGCAATGGTGGCTGCGGCGCGGCAACCATCGCTATTGCGGTCGCTGTACCCGGCACCCGCCCCGCGCGCCCCGCACTCCACTCCGCACGCGCCCGTGCACCACGCAGCCTTTTGACAACCGGTATATGTAGGTAGGTAGTTACTAGTTAGCTACACGTGAACATGCCTTGAGAATTCTGACGTTTATTTAATTCACGTAACGAAGAGTTCTCACAATTGAACTTTTAATGGAACTTAAAGAATTTTGTAGAACTGTACACAAGCTCAGAAGATTACAACATTCTATAAGTTTTTATGGAAACAACAATATAATTTTCATTTCGATACACGTATTAGCCCTCAATAGAAGTCATAGCGTTAATAGTTATTTGTAAATGGAGATAGTTAGAGCGGTAGGTGGTAATAAAATGATGCTTTTAAATAAACTTACGAAGTACACAAAGATGTGATCACTTGCTGTACTAATGAATACGTAAAGCTATTTAACCGCAAAGTACCGTTGCAATAGATTCAGTGTTTTAGGTCACAGGACATGAACATGCATTATCGATATATCCTACTTCCGCAGTTGCGCAAACTAACATAAACACGGGCCCCAACTGTTTGAGACTTAACTACCTACGCACTGTAGAAACTTCTTACAAGTGCCATTACATATTAATATAGGTAGTTAGTATATCAGTGTAGTTACCGGATAGCTGCACATGTTCTCCTCTAGAACGCGTGAACTCTGTAAAATATCTTGGCATTACCTTAGATTTAAAGAACATGTAAAAATTATTTGTAGTAGAGTACGTAAATTAATCTGTGTGTTTAAAAACCTTCGTTATTTCGTGGACCCTCCACTGCTGAAGCGGATATATCAGGCCCTATGTCAGTCACTTCTTACCTACTGCATCTCATCCTGGGGAGGCATCTGCAAGACAACGCTAAAGGCAGTTGAGGTCGCCCAGAGAGCTATACTGACGGTTAGCATGTTTAAACCTATGCGTTTTCCCACTGTTCCAATTGTGCGAGGTTATGACCGTAAGGCAATTGTTTATCCTTAAAATTATCCTGCAAGAACACAAAAAACGGCGCTTCGAGCCAACGTTGATGAGACGTCGAAATTGTCATGTATGTGAAAATGTAAATACATTCAATACAAAATTTAGTACACAATTTGCATGTTTTCTAGGCCCGTACCTTTATAATAGACTTAATAAAACATTAAATATATACTAACAAGAAAAAAATGTAAATTAATTGCATGCCAATATTTACAAAAATTAAGCTACGAGGAGTCGGAACAGCTACTACTTGTACCACATTAAAAATAGGGCTAAGAGCATCGACATCATAGTTATACTCCTTACAAGCCTACACACATAATTATACGTTCACGCCTTCTCATACTCTCAAACTCTTCACATAACTTCACTCACACTCACACACCCTCATATCCATACATCACACACATACCTAAATTCAGACATTCATACATCATAAGCACGCACACGCACACAAAAACATATATACACACACAAATACAATACACATTACATTTAATGATAAGATTAATATTTTGTACTTACATGCAATTTCTTAATGAGTTTTTTTTTTATTTCATTTATCGTTATTTTTCTCTATTGTTGATTATGCATGCTTCCACTGTCTGGCACCTATATTATATACATATTATTATTATTATATTATATAAAGCTAAATTACCACTCACTCACTCACTCACTCACTGACTGACTCATTGACATAATTGTTCTCCCAGATGGTGGATGGGGAGGTGGGTATATTTTGACAGATTCGTAAACAAGTAACTCTCAAACCTACGGGAAAAGTGCCAAACCTCCCCTTTTCACCCCCCTTCTCCCCCCTCCCTATCGTATCTCGGAAACTACGAGACCCGTATTTTTTGTTTTTTACGGATTCGTATAGAGGAGGCTCGGTAAAGTAAAAACCATTTTTCAAAGTCCCCCCCCCCCCCGCCCCACTTCTCCCCCCCTTTAGGCGGATCTCGGAATCTAAGAGACTTGGAACATTTTTTTTTCAGATTCATTTAGATTTAGGGGCAATGCTTTAGTCGAAATAATTGTGCAACCCCCCCCCATTTCCCCCCCCCTTTTTTTTTTTTTTTTTCACAAGCACGCGAGGTGCTTGCACCTCGCGCAACACGCAAATACTTGATTTAGAGGGGCAATGCTTTAGTTTTTTTCACAAGCACGCGAGGTGCTTGCACCTCGCGCAACACGCAAATACTAAACCTCCCCCCATCTCCCCCATCACCCCCCCCCCACTTTTTTTTTAACAAGCACGCGAGGTGCTTGCACCTCGCGCAACACGCAAATACTTGATTTAGAGGGGCAATGCTTTAGTTTTTTTCACAAGCACGCGAGGTGCTTGCACCTCGCGCAGCACGCAAATACTAGTTATTATATATTATACTATATAAAGCTAAATTACCACTCACTGACTCACTGACAGAATTGTTCTCCCAGATGGTGGATGGGGAGGTGGGTATATTTTGACAGATTCGTAAACAAGTAACTCTCAAACCTACGGGAAAAGTGCCAAACCCCCCCTTTCCCCCCCCCTTCTCCCCCCCCCCTATCGTATCTCGGAAACTACGAGACCCGTATTTTTTCTTTTTACGGATTCGTATAGAGGAGGCTCGGTAAAGTAAAAACCATTTTTCAAAGTCCCCCCTCCCCGCCCCCCTTCTCCCCCCCTTTAGGCGGATCTCGGAATCTAAGAGACTTGGAACATTTTTTTTTCAGATTCATTTAGAGGGGCAATGCTTAAGTCGAAATACTTGTGCAACCCCCCCCCCATCACCCCCCCCCCCCTCTTTTTTTTTTATTTTTTTTTCACAAGCTCGCGAGGTGCTTGCACCTCGCGCAACACGCAAATACTAAACCCCTCCATCAACCCCCGCCTTTTTTTTTTTTTTTCACAAGCACGCGAGGTGCTTGCACCTCGCGCAACACGCAAATACTTGATTTAGAGGGGCAATGCTTTAGTTTTTTTCACAAGCACGCGAGGTGCTTGCACCTCGCGCAGCACGCAAATACTAGTTATTATATATTATACTATATAAAGCTAAATTACCACTCACTGACTCACTGACAGAATTGTTCTCCCAGATGGTGGATGGGGAGGTGGGTATATTTTGACAGATTCGTAAACAAGTAACTCTCAAACCTACGGGAAAAGTGCCAAACCCCCCCTTTTCCCCCCCCTTCTCCCCCCCCCCCTATCGTATCTCGGAAACTACGAGACCCGTATTTTTTCTTTTTACGGATTCGTATAGAGGAGGCTCGGTAAAGTAAAAACCATTTTTCAAAGTCCCCCCTCCCCGCCCCCCTTCTCCCCCCCTTTAGGCGGATCTCGGAATCTAAGAGACTTGGAACATTTTTTTTTCAGATTCATTTAGAGGGGCAATGCTTAAGTCGAAATACTTGTGCAACCCCCCCCCCATCACCCCCCCCCCCCTCTTTTTTTTTTATTTTTTTTTCACAAGCTCGCGAGGTGCTTGCACCTCGCGCAACACGCAAATACTAAACCCCTCCATCAACCCCCGCCTTTTTTTTTTTTTTTCACAAGCACGCGAGGTGCTTGCACCTCGCGCAACACGCAAATACTAGTTATACTATATAAAGCTAAATTACCACTCACTGACTCACTGACATAATTGTTCTCCCAGATGGTGGATGGGGAGGTGGGTATATTTTGACAGATTCGTAAACAAGTAACTCTGAAACCTACGGGAAAAGTGCCAAACCTCCCCTTTTCCCCCCCCTTCTCCCCCCTCCCTATCGTATCTCGGAAACTACGAGACCCGTATTTTTTTTTTTTACGGATTCGTATAGAGGAGGCTCGGTAAAGTAAAAGCCATTTTTCAAAGTCCCCCCCCGCCCCCCTTCTCCCCCCCTTTAGGCTGATCTCGGAATCTAAGAGACTTGGAACATTTTTTTTTTCAGATTCATTTAGAGGGGCAATGCTTTAGTCGAAATACTTGTGCAACCCCCCCCCCATCACCCCCCCCCCTCTTTTTTTTTTTTTTTTCACAAGCTCGCGAGGTGCTTGCACCTCGCGCAACACGCAAATACTAAACCCCCCATCTCCCCCCATCACCCCCCCCCACCTTATTTTTTTCACAAGCACGCGAGGTGCTTGCACCTCGCGCAACACGCAAATACTTGATTTAGAGGGGCACTGCTTTAGTTTTTTTCACAAGCACGCGAGGTGCTTGCACCTCGCGCAACACGAAAATACTAAACCCCCCCCATCTCCCCCCATCACCCCCCCCCATTTTTTTTTTGTCACAAGCACGCGAGGTGCTTGCACCTCGCGCAACACGCAAATACTAGTTATTATACTATATAAAGCTAGATTACCACTCACTGACTCACTCATTGACATAATTGTTCTCCCAGATGGTGGATGGGGAGGTGGGTATATTTTGACAGATTCGTAAACAGGGCAACGAGGGGCAATGCTTTAGTCGACATACATGTGCAACCCCCCCCCCCCATCACCCCCCCCCCTCTTTTTTTTTTTTTTTTCACAAGCTCGCGAGGTGCTTGCACCTCGCGCAACACGCAAATACTTAACCCCCCCCCCATTTTTTTTTTCACAAGCACGCGAGGTGCTTGCACCTCGCGCAACACGCAAATACTAAACCCCCCATCTCCCCCCACCTTCCTTTTTTTTTTCACAAACACGCGAGGTGCTTGCACCTCGCGCAACACGCAAATACTTGATTTAGAGGGGCAATGCTTTAGTTTCTTTCACAAGCACGCGAGGTGCTTGCACCTCGCGCAACACGCAAATACTAGTTATATTATACTATATAAAGCTAAATTACCACTGACTGACTGACTGACTCACTCACTCATTGACATAATTGTTCTCCCAGATGGTGGATGGGGAGGTGGGTATATTTTGACAGATTCGTAAACAAGTAACTCTTAAACCTACGGGAAAAGTGCCAAACCTCCCCTTTTCCCCCCCCTTCTTCCCCCCCCTATCGTATCTCGGAAACTACGAGACCCGTATTTTTTTCTTTTTACGGATTCGTATAGAGGAAGCTCGGTAAAGTAAAAACCATTTTTCAAAGTCCCCCCCCCGCTCCCCTTCTCCCCCCCTTTAGGCGGATCTCGGAATCTAAGAGACTTGGAATATTTTTTTCAGATTCATTTAGAGGGGCAATGCTTTAGTCAAAATACTTCTGCAACCCCCCCCATCCCCCCCCCTTTTTTTTTTTCACAAGCACGCTAGGTGCTTGCACCTCGCGCAACACGCTAATACTACGCCCCCCCATCTCCCCCCATCACCCCCCCACATTTTTTTTTTTCACGCGAGGTGCTTGCACCTCGCGCAGCACGCAAATACTAGTTATTATATATTATACTATATAAAGCTAAATTACCACTCACTGACTCACTGACATAATTGTTCTCCCAGATGGTGGATGGGGAGGTGGGTATATTTTGACAGATTCGTAAACAAGTAACTCTGAAACCTACGGGAAAAGTGCCAAACCTCCCCTTTTCCCCCCCCTTCTCCCCCCTCCCTATCGTATCTCGGAAACTACGAGACCCGTATTTTTTTTTTTTACGGATTCGTATAGAGGAGGCTCGGTAAAGTAAAAGCCATTTTTCAAAGTCCCCCCCCGCCCCCCTTCTCCCCCCCTTTAGGCTGATCTCGGAATCTAAGAGACTTGGAACATTTTTTTTTTCAGATTCATTTAGAGGGGCAATGCTTTAGTCGAAATACTTGTGCAACCCCCCCCCATCACCCCCCCCCCCTCTTTTTTTTTTTTTTTTTTTTCACAAGCTCGCGAGGTGCTTGCACCTCGCGCAACACGCAAATACTAAACCCCCCATCTCCCCCCATCACCCCCCCCCACCTTATTTTTTTCACAAGCACGCGAGGTGCTTGCACCTCGCGCAACACGCAAATACTTGATTTAGAGGGGCACTGCTTTAGTTTTTTTCACAAGCACGCGAGGTGCTTGCACCTCGCGCAACACGAAAATACTAAACCCCCCCCATCTCCCCCCATCACCCCCCCCCATTTTTTTTTTGTCACAAGCACGCGAGGTGCTTGCACCTCGCGCAACACGCAAATACTAGTTATTATACTATATAAAGCTAGATTACCACTCACTGACTCACTCATTGACATAATTGTTCTCCCAGATGGTGGATGGGGAGGTGGGTATATTTTGACAGATTCGTAAACAGGGCAACGAGGGGCAATGCTTTAGTCGACATACATGTGCAACCCCCCCCCCCCCCCATCACCCCCCCCCCTCTTTTTTTTTTTTTTTTCACAAGCTCGCGAGGTGCTTGCACCTCGCGCAACACGCAAATACTTAACCCCCCCCCCATTTTTTTTTTCACAAGCACGCGAGGTGCTTGCACCTCGCGCAACACGCAAATACTAAACCCCCCATCTCCCCCCACCTTCCTTTTTTTTTTCACAAACACGCGAGGTGCTTGCACCTCGCGCAACACGCAAATACTTGATTTAGAGGGGCAATGCTTTAGTTTCTTTCACAAGCACGCGAGGTGCTTGCACCTCGCGCAACACGCAAATACTAGTTATATTATACTATATAAAGCTAAATTACCACTGACTGACTGACTGACTCACTCACTCATTGACATAATTGTTCTCCCAGATGGTGGATGGGGAGGTGGGTATATTTTGACAGATTCGTAAACAAGTAACTCTTAAACCTACGGGAAAAGTGCCAAACCTCCCCTTTTCCCCCCCTTCTTCCCCCCCCTATCGTATCTCGGAAACTACGAGACCCGTATTTTTTTCTTTTTACGGATTCGTATAGAGAAAGCTCGGTAAAGTAAAAACCATTTTTCAAAGTCCCCCCCCCGCCCCCCTTCTCCCCCCCTTTAGGCGGATCTCGGAATCTAAGAGACTTGGAATATTTTTTTCAGATTCATTTAGAGGGGCAATGCTTTAGTCAAAATACTTCTGCAACCTTCCCCCCATCCCCCCCCCACTTTTTTTTTTTCACAAGCACGCTAGGTGCTTGCACCTCGCGCAACACGCTAATACTACGCCCCCCCATCTCCCCCCATCACCCCCCCACATTTTTTTTTTTCACGCGAGGTGCTTGCACCTCGCGCAGCACGCAAATACTAGTTATTATATATTATACTATATAAAGCTAAATTACCACTCACTGACTCACTGACAGAATTGTTCTCCCAGATGGTGGATGGGGAGCCGGGTATATTTTGACAGATTCGTAAACAAGTAACTCTCAAACCTACGGGAAAAGTGCCAAACCCCCCCTTTTCCCCCCCCCCTTCTCCCCCCCCCCTATCGTATCTCGGAAACTACGAGACCCGTATTTTTTCTTTTTACGGATTCGTATAGAGGAGGCTCGGTAAAGTAAAAACCATTTTTTAAAGTCCCCCCTCCCCGCCCCCCTTCTCCCCCCCTTTAGGCGGATCTCGGAATCTAAGAGACTTGGAACATTTTTTTTTTCAGATTCATTTAGAGGGGCAATGCTTAAGTCGAAATACTTGTGCAACCCCCCCCCCATCACCCCCCCCCCCCCCTCTTTTTTTTTTATTTTTTTTTCACAAGCTCGCGAGGTGCTTGCACCTCGCGCAACACGCAAATACTAAACCCCTCCATCAACCCCCGCCTTTTTTTTTTTTTTTCACAAGCACGCGAGGTGCTTGCACCTCGCGCAACACGCAAATACTAGTTATACTATATAAAGCTAAATTACCACTCACTGACTCACTGACATAATTGTTCTCCCAGATGGTGGATGGGGAGGTGGGTATATTTTGACAGATTCGTAAACAAGTAACTCTGAAACCTACGGGAAAAGTGCCAAACCTCCCCTTTTCCCCCCCCTTCTCCCCCCTCCCTATCGTATCTCGGAAACTACGAGACCCGTATTTTTTTTTTTTACGGATTCGTATAGAGGAGGCTCGGTAAAGTAAAAGCCATTTTTCAAAGTCCCCCCCCGCCCCCCTTCTCCCCCCCTTTAGGCTGATCTCGGAATCTAAGAGACTTGGAACATTTTTTTTTCAGATTTATTTAGAGGGGCAATGCTTTAGTCGAAATACTTGTGCAACCCCCCCCCCATCACCCCCCCCCCTCTTTTTTTTTTTTTTTTTTTTTCACAAGCTCGCGAGGTGCTTGCACCTCGCGCAACACGCAAATACTAAACCCCCCATCTCCCCCCATCACCCCCCCCCACCTTATTTTTTTCACAAGCACGCGAGGTGCTTGCACCTCGCGCAACACGCAAATACTTGATTTAGAGGGGCACTGCTTTAGTTTTTTTCACAAGCACGCGAGGTGCTTGCACCTCGCGCAACACGAAAATACTAAACCCCCCCCATCTCCCCCCATCACCCCCCCCCATTTTTTTTTTTGTCACAAGCACGCGAGGTGCTTGCACCTCGCGCAACACGCAAATACTAGTTATTATACTATATAAAGCTAGATTACCACTCACTGACTCACTCATTGACATAATTGTTCTCCCAGATGGTGGATGGGGAGGTGGGTATATTTTGACAGATTCGTAAACAGGGCAACGAGGGGCAATGCTTTAGTCGACATACATGTGCAACCCCCCCCCCCCCCATCACCCCCCCCCCTCTTTTTTTTTTTTTTTTCACAAGCTCGCGAGGTGCTTGCACCTCGCGCAACACGCAAATACTTAACCCCCCCCCCATTTTTTTTTTCACAAGCACGCGAGGTGCTTGCACCTCGCGCAACACGCAAATACTAAACCCCCCATCTCCCCCCACCTTCCTTTTTTTTTTCACAAACACGCGAGGTGCTTGCACCTCGCGCAACACGCAAATACTAAACCCCCCCCATCTCACCCATCACCCCCCCCCCCATTCTTTTTTTTTCACAAGCACGCGAGGTGCTTGCACCTCGCGCAACACGCAAATACTAAACCACCCATCACCCCCCCACTTTTTTTTTTTCACAAGTACGCGAGGTGCTTGCACCTCGCGCAACACGCAAATACTAAACCACCCATCACCCCCCCACTTTTTTTTTTTCACAAGCACGCGAGGTGCTTGCACCTCGCGCAACACGCAAATACTAGTTTGTATTATATAAAGTTAAATTACCACTCACTGATTCACTGACTCACTCACTCATTGACATAATTGTTCTCCCAGATGGTGGATGGGGAGGTGGGTATATTTTGACAGACTCGTAAACAAGTAACTCTCAAACCTACGGGAAAAGTGCCAAACCGCCCCTTTTCCCCCCTTCTCCCCCCCCTTTACGTATCTCGGAAACTACGAGACCCATATTTTTTTTTTACGGATTCGTATAGAGGAGGCTCGGTAAAGTAAAAACCATTTATCAAAGTCGTCGTCCCCCACCCCCCTTCTCACCCCCTTTAGGCGGATCTCGGAAATTAAGAGACTTGGAACATTTTTTTTTTCAGATTCATTTAGAGGGGCAATGCTTTAGTCGAAATAATTGTGCAACCCCCCCCCCCCATCACCACCCTCCCCTTTTTTTTTTTCACAAGCACGCGAGGTGCTTGCACCTCGCGCAACATGCAAATACCCAAATACTCAAACCTACGGGAAAAGTGCCAAACCTCCCCTTTTCACCCCCCTTCTCTCCCCTCCCAATCGTATCTCGGAAACTACGAGACCCGTATTTTATTTTTACGGATCCGTATAGAGGAGGCTCGGTAAAGTAAAGACCATTTTTCAAAGTCACCCCCCTTGCCCCTCTTCTCGCCCTCTTTAGGCGGATCTCGGAAATGAAGAGACTTGGAACATTTTTCAGATTCATTTATAGGGGCAATGCTTTAGTTGAAATAATTGTGCAACCCCCCCCATCACCCCCCCCCCCTATTTTTTTTTTTTTTCACAAGCACGCGAGGTGCTTG